>CAJNDT010001312.1:0-65750 GCA_905221615.1 Symbiodinium sp. CCMP2592
GCAAGACATGCAGAGTGTGGGTCCTGCAAGTGAGAGCTGCGGCGAGCTCGCTGGAGCTGCATCATAACCGCTCGGGTCTCCGGATCCGTCATAGAAAACCTCACCCCCAACATGGCATGCGCTAACTTGATGACCGGCAATGGTGAGAGCAGGATGCTAGTGAAACGGCCAGTGGCACTAAGACGCGCCGATACCGTCGCCGACAGCTTGTCACAGGTCTCGGCGTGGCAGCCGGTTGGGCCATAGCACTGGACAGAGCACATGAGCTGCCAGGCATCACTGCGTGCCGGGGCGCAAAACGTGCTAGCTCCGGAGCACTCAATGCGCACGGCCGCCGGGTGGGCATCGTCATCTGCATGTGCTGTGTCGAAGCCTTGGACAGCACGGTACAGGTAGGACACCAGGCAATGGTCCGTCATGTCAAGTGTCAGCATTTGCTGCCCTGCGGAGGAAGGGGCAGACACAGCCGCGACTTGCTCCAGTTCAGTCGCGGGCAGGAGGGTACATATCCGCCAGCGCGCCCACGTGCGCATATGCTGCGAAAAACGATGCCGTGTGACACGCCGAAATGGGAGGACCCGCCTCGCTCCGGGTCCAGGAAAGTGCTCGGGGGCTATCACGCTAAAGCCAGGGGCTCCCATGAAACCTCAGCTAGAGACTCCCACCAGGATGGGGCGTCACGCCACCCCCAAAGTGTCTCTGCGAGGGTGGGCAATGAGCGGAGGCGGCCCAGCTGCGCCAGAGGGGCCTTACCATTGGCACCGTATCCGTGCACGAAGGCCGGGCCAATACATTTGCCGTCCGCGCGAAGCGTTTTGGCCATGAAGAGGAAGGGCCCCGGCAGGCTGCACACCCGGCAGTGGTCGGAGCTCAAGGCGAAGAGAGTGGAATTAGCACACTGTTTATGAGCTCCTCTAGCCCATTCCAAGGCATTCTCATGTGGCTGCAAGGTTTCCCGCAAGGAGTCATCCGGGTTGGAGGTTTTCATGCTGGTTAAAGCAGCCCTGTGCATCGGAGTGCCAGCAAGACTGCTGCAGGACCGCTCCCAGATACACCCAAGTGGTGACAACGTCGCCGCTGTGCCGCGCCAGTGCACCAAAGAGTGGCGTACCTGCCAATAGCTCGGCAGTCCGACGCTTCCGAGGTCTGCAACGCGGCAGCGTTGACAGGTGTGCGAGCTTCGACAAAAGGAGTGGAACAACTTCGGCAGCCCACTCCGCCAGTACCGTCTGGGTCAGACCAAAGCCGACGGCAGAGTTGGAAGTCCTCGATGGTGCTGCCTCCTCCTTCCTCGTCACAGGCAGCCACAAAGACCTGCCAAGACCCTTGGCCGCGCAGATGTAGCGGCACTATGCCAACCTCAGTATGAAGTCGGCCAGGCTCTTTAGCGAAGACAGAAAACCCTCCCTGGGCGTCGGTGGACGGCTCCGTCACAAAAACGACTCCCACTGACTCGCGTGTGCGCCGAGAGCAAGGGCTGCCCTGGGCAGGTATAGTTGGCGCGAAAGACCAAACCGTATCGTCTGGGGCCGGCATCCCAACTCCAGCGGAGGCCTGGAACTCCTGCGTGTCAAGGCATAGATCTTGGAGGTCAGCGACCTCGAAGAGCGCCGTCGGCGCTGCATCGTGATCTGACAGAATGATGTGTTTGCCTGGGAGCAGAACCCTAAGAACCCATAGCGCGTAGACCTTGCCCCACCAGACCACCGCCCGACGCAAGCCTGTGGCTTGGCGGAGTGGAAAGAAGACACAGGTGTGCCGCTCGTTATGCCGACCGATCCAGCAACACCTGTTGAGGATATGTGGTAGGGTGTGGCGCGTATGGTCATACTCCTCCAACGAATCCGTGTCCGTGAACAGCCACAAGGTGTGGCAATGCACAACCGCGGGATCTGTGCAAAGCCATACCGCATAACGCGCTAGAGAGTCCAAATTTACTGGTATGGTTGGCTCATACTCGCACGGGGTCGTCGGAATTTGGCCAAAGGGAAGCAAGTCTGCACTGATCGGTAGCTCCTGGAAACCGTAGATGGAGTCAACGGCATCGCTGCTGTCCTCGACCGGTGCACGTCGTGTGCCTCCCGCCCGAGTATTCAGTCGGGTGACCAGCATGCCCACAAAGCCACGCCCTAGTCGGCGATCGTGCGAGCAGACAAGTAAGGGCAAGCTGCAACACAGTGCCATATAGTCAAAGGCTTCCGCAACCGTCGCAAGGTAGCCCGCAATGGAAAAGGGGGAGTCGTCCGTGTGCAAAGGGGCACCTTCCTGAAAGACACGCCAAGTTGCCGGGTATTCGGTGAAGTCAGGCACGTCCGTGATGCCGGGGAGAACCTGCACCAAAAGGTGCGTAGGCGCTCTCTGCGGGACTGAGGTCCTAGAAGGCGCCCCTCGTACACTTGAAGGTGAAGGTGCTCCATACCCGAGATTGCACGCTGTATAGACGCCAGCGCCAGGGATATGGGCCGATGAAGTTCGGTACCAACTCCGCTGACCACATGGTGCGTGTGGAACAATTGGACAGCCATGGCGCCCACTACCACCGATGAACAGGTTGCCCCAACCCCTGGCTGGCGACGTATGTCACCGCCTGAGCCGCGATTAGAATCATCAGCATGCCAACGACTAGGGCAGATGTCAAGCCCCCCCCCCCCTACCCACAGGACCTTTTGGCACTCCCATCTTCCCTCAGCCTGTGGCATGTAGTGCATGACGCACTGAACCGCCAGTGCCTGTTGGCTTAAAAAAGGGGGCGGATACTGGTCCAGTTTATTGGGCCAGGGCCCAAGATCCGCCGCCGGGCAATCAGCCCAAGTAAAAGGTTTGGTAGCCCTGTCGGCCACTGGTGTCCCAGTCGCGGTGGTTCGCAATTTGCTCCACCACGCTGGCCACCTGCTTGAACCAAACCCTCACCGTTTCGTTTCCAGCATTTTGCCAGTTATGATGTAATTCGATCACAACCAGGTTGGCGCGCATCCCAGGGCCGCCATGAGTATCACATCGATGTCGCTTGAGGTGAGCTGGAACTCGGGGTCCGCAGCCAAGTCGAAGTGACACAGGTCACCATGGCGAACGTTAATGTGTGGGTCCAGGCGCCTCCACATCATCGGCAAAGGCAACGCCGCCATAGCAGAAGCCGGGCGGGCGAGAGTGGAAGCTGTATGCGAGGCGAGGGTGCTGGCGACGTATGTCACCGCAATCTGAGTCAAGGGACAAACACGGCAGTGGGGTGGGAGCAATGCACACGCAAGCGACCCAGAAACACGCCTTTTCCGCAGGGGCGAGAGAGATCCGATCCGGGCCACGGTGGCGAACCACCAAGCCCAACTTAAAAAACCCTGTTGGCCAGAGGAGTGCCGGAGGTCACTCGGCCCCCTCACGGAGGAAGGCCTGGTAGCCGTGGCGACCGGCGTCGTCGTTCCTCGTGCGCGAGACGGCATCCACTCGTCGGGGATCATCGGGAAGGAACTTGACCCAGGCCCGCCGAATGCGGCCTTCAAAGACCACACAGTTCGCACCGCGCTGGGATGCAAGGGTCAGCGCGAAGGTGATAAAGAGTGGGTCGATGTCGCTGGATGACGTGATCTGGAACATGTCATAGCCAGGGATGTTGACGTTGGCCGGCATTTCGTTCCACGAACTTGCCATGTTGAACAAGAGGCCGGGGCTGATCAGGGAACGGAAAAAGACGTCGTCGTATGCCGACGTGCTGAGAGCCCACACGAAAGCAAGACTGAGGGAAGCCAAGGCAACGACCAATGCCAAATGCAAGCACACAAGGATGCCCACCCCCTCCTTTTTTGGAGATGGCTGCCTTGCTTTCGCGGCAGGCAGCAGTAGCCTGCGACCTCCAGGCACGGGGCGGCTGCGACGCAAGAGCAGCCAACGCCGAACCGAGACACCGACCTCCTTGTCATGTAGCACAAAGATAGAGCAAATCTGAGGCCCGTACGGCTGGAGTGGCTGCAACGCCTGGCCAGACTCAACTAGTGATGCGTTGAGGCTGAAGACAAAACATGCGGGCAGCAGTAACCTTTGTCCCGATGCAGGCGGCTTGGCAGGGGTTCAATCCATGTCCTCCAAACCGGCAGCTCTAGGCGAGGTCGTGGCTCGAGGGATGCAAGTCAATGAAGGTCGCACCCCCATCGGGTAAAATGTCTGCAACCGCGGTCCAATGCCTGGCACTCCGCTCGCTTCCCGGGAAGCGGCCTCTGGCAGGTCGTCACAGGTTGCACCAGAAGCTGGGAGACCTGCAGGTTCCTGCCCTTGGTTCTCGTCAGCGGTGGTTGTGCGCCCATTGCTGCCCGACTCAGGTGGTGCACTGTAGGCATGCCCGCTGGCCAAATGGCGCTGACGCTGCTCACACTGGGGGGTGTGCGTCTCCGCATTCGTGTGGTCGCAAGGAGCGCAGCATCGGGTGTGCCCGACTCCCGCCACTCTCGAGCAATTCGGGGAGCAGCAAAGGGACAATGTTGACCGCCGCGTCCGGCGCAACAGCCGGGCAACGTGCCGCTCACATCGATCAGTGTGTTGCCCCACGCTGCAAAGGGAGCAGCAGTGGCGGTGCCTGCCCTTGAGAAAGGTGCGTTGACATCCTGGGGTAGTGCACACATACGGGCAGTTAGCCCAGTGTGCTTCTTTATGACCACCCCGCGGAGGTGGGTTCTCACGCGCCACCAGTCTGACGTCTTGGTTCCCCAAGCCGCCACCTCTAGGCACATGGACGGAAGCCATACCACTTGGCTGACGACGTATGTCGTCGCCCCTCCCCTCCCCCGACAGAACAATACTCGGTTTGAGGTGCAGGGCAGGCAAACAAGCATGGACAACCACGACTGAGAACACGGACGCGGTGTCCCTCTGAGGCAGCCACAGAACAAGTCACGGTGTCAGCGCCTCCTTACGGTGGCAGGAGAGGCATAGCATGCAATCCGCAATTCTCCTGCGCTGGGCCATTTGCATTTCTCAGGGGAAACACACATTCAAAAAGCCCTTTGGCAGGAAGTCAACTAGACCCGCTACGGGCTAGTCCCTGCTAACACAAACTAGGGGGTACGCGCCCCCAGTAGTGGCTCCGCACCACGGTGCGTCAGATCGGCCGCGATCTTTTCCGGCTGGTCTTCGGTTTGGGGGTCGGGATAGCGGGCGGAGCGTCGGCGGATGTTTCCACTGCTGTGGCGGCGTTCACAGGCTCGGCAGCCGTCGGGGAATCGACCTCGGCACTGTCCATAGGGTTTCTCCATCCCGAAGACTGAGCTTGATGACGGTCATTGCACAAACGGACCGATCGCCTAGCTCCCTCTGAGGCAGCCCCGGGCACGGCCGCAGCACTAGGCTCCTCACCTGCGGAGCCTTCATCCGCGAAGTCCTGGTTAACGTAGACGGTCCAAGGGTGTTCGCCTTCCCGAGGCGCCAGAGGTCGCACATAGATAGCCATGGACCCTTGGGTGACTGCTGCAGGCTCGACGCAAGTGACAGCCAGGTTCATGAAAATGCCCCTCCTTGCCAGTGTGTCAGCAACTGCGCAGGAGACTTCCTGGGAGACCAAACGGTTGAACATGTCTGTGGCCTCCCTGTGGACGCGCTCGCCGGTCGGCTCATACCGGCGCCGGAGGGCCGTGTGGCGGCCACCACGGGCCCGCTCCAGGGTAAGCCGTCGGCTCTCCGTCCGACTCCGGCTCCGAAGGGAGCTCGGCAAGATTGATGGCAATGGCCTGCCTGCTCATTTGTCCATGTGATGCCATAGGGCGTGCCGCCATGGGGAGCAAGAGCGAGCGACGTATGTCGCAAGCTACCTTTTATACTTCAAGCCACAGGTTGCTAAAAGGCAAGGCAGGCTCTAGATCGAGGAGGTCACTCGCAGACAAGAAGTCAATGCACCAAGGGGCGAACAACTGTCAAACGGTTGGATCTACCTGGCGGCACAAGTTGCAGCAGATGACCAAAAAGGCCCCTCTTGCCAGGGCAGACACCAACGTGCCCAGCCGCCAAGAGCCTGGCAGACTGCAAGGGCTAAGAGCCCTTGTGCAAGGGTGGCATTGCGGCATAGGAGGGTGTCGAAGAAAGGAGCAGGCGTGAAGCCCCCCCCCCCACGAGATTTCCCGGGTCCGTGCTTGGCGTAGCAGTCGGCAGCCTAGTCGGCGTCGCCGCATATGGACAAGTGGCTCTGAGGTACCTGTCGACACCAAGTGCAGCGGTGCGCACCATGCCTCGCTTGCCCGGGCGGGCACATAGCATACCTCACAAAAGGCCTGCCAGTTCTCCAATGCTAACAGGCAGGCGGCGCATAGCAGCCACGTCCGAAAGGCTGGAGGAGATTCGTGGGCAGGCGGCCCTGACAAGGCTCGAGACCCCCCCCTTTCTCTGGACCAGACCCTATTCCGTGCTCGACGCGGCTACTAGGCGCCCACCGGGTTCCATGAGCCAAGACTGAATCACAAATGACCAATCCAATCAAGGTTAACTTGCCAGAAGGATGCTCAGGCCGCGGCAGGCAAGTGTTGAAACAGGGCTAGAGCACCTAGGCAGCCAGGGGAACTAGAGGCTCCCCTCCCCCCTCCCTTGCTAGGGAGGGCGGGGGAGCGACATGTGCCAACAAAGCCCAGGTCTGATCAGCAGATGACGGAATAGGGAGGACCTCCGAAAAAAGGCGGATGGCGTATGCCAGCTGCCGCTTACAGGGGTGGGCACCACCGACGAGAATTGGTGACACCAAGGGGCAGGCAACCATCAATGGCGGCGCAGCTATCTGGTGGCGCCACTGCAGCAGTTTCACATGGTGCAGAGCTTGCCAAGGCCGACACCAGCTTGTCCTCCACGGGAGATAGAAACCTTGGCAGCCCACAGAGGATATGAGTCCGGCGACGCGCGCCAGCCACAAGCAAGCGCTGGCCGCAGGCGCAAAAAATCCTGAGCAGCCAGGACAGCTGGAGACGCCCTCACAATGGGTGGCCGGGCGGTGACAGGCGTCGCATGACAAGCATTGTCATCTCGGTGAGTACCTGGCAGCTTAGAGTGAGACTCCAATAGACGGGCGACGTATGTCAGCCGCGTGTTAGGGGGTTGGGAGCGCCCGAGGCCGTGCTTCGGCGCCCCGTCGGGGGGCTGTTCCTTACCGTAGCAACAGAGGAGCGTTAGTTGGCTTGGCCTGACTTTCCGCTGGGGCTGCTGAGTCTCCAGCCGAACCCTGGCGTTGCCATTGCATCTGTATAAATACGCAAGGACGCCCCCGGCAGCAGCCGAAGAGACCACGAGCCTTGAAGCTCCAAGATCATGTCAGCCGGGGGCTGCATTTGGGGCCTGTCAACAGTCACTGCAGGCTGGCCGGCCTGAGGACCCTCATCCTGTCGTGATGGAGCCGGCCGTCTGGCAACATTCCTGGCGCTACGGACTGCAAAGGAGGTGTCCTGTTCAGCTGAGCCACTTGGCGCCTGCATGATAAGCTGCGGGGGTTCGGTAGAGCTCACTGACGTCAGCAGAGCTGTTGCGGCCCCAGGGCCGGGGGCGGTGTGTTGCTGCTGGTAAGGCCGTAGGGGCGAACTAAGGGCTTCGCGGGAACTGGCCGTACCGGACCCTGCGGGAGCGGCAGCGTGCAAGGCACGGCTATGCTTGGCAACACATTCCTTCCCTCCCGAAGGTTTACCCGGCTTGCAGCGTACACGTCCTCCAATCGGGGCACCTGATTTAGGCAAATGCCGAGGCGCCATGAAAGAGGGACACGACGCGGCCCTGGAGCAGCAAGGTCCTGAGGCACCCGCGGCCCCCCCTCTTATATTTACCCTTCCCGTCTCTGTGAAGAGGCCACGCCCTCCTCTACGTTGAGCCGAAACGCAACGCAAATAAAGGGGATGTGACCAGATGAAAGCTATCCAGTCTACCGGTTGGGACGCAATCCCTAGAGCGAGCACCGCCAAGATAATGCAAGCTAAACAAGCAACACAAAAGAATAATGCTCGCCGACTAGGCAATGGAAAGACCGTTTGCCCTGGGCCCGCTGTCAAGGGCGGTCCGGGTGCCGTTGAACCCAGCATTGGATGCAGAACAGGGCAAACCAATTGCTGTCAGCAAGAAGCTGGGGGACCATATCGGACGCTAACAATACAGCTTCATGGTGCGAGACCGCACCAGCGCAACGGAAAAGAAGGGCGGCGACACGACACGTGTCACGCCCGTAGCCAGAGCGGTAGAAAGAGCTGGCCACGAGGGGTCGTAAATCGCTCAGCTGCATTCCCAGGCCAGCCCCGTACTCGAGCAGCAATGCCACAAGCGGGGCACTGCGTAGCGCCGCAGCCACATGTAAAGGGGGGTTTCCCAGGTCGCTCGTGGTGTGGACGTGTGCTCGCGCTTCGAGGAGCTGAACAACGGTGGCGACAGAGCCGAGACGAATGGCGTACTGCAGTGGCACAGTCAGGCGGGCGCGAGAGCTCAAGGCCTGAGCATTGGGCGAGGCTCGAGCAAGCAGCAGAGTGGCCAAATTCGCCCCAGGCCGTGGGTTCCTGCATTTCCAACAGGCAGGAGTGCAGTTCCAGGGTGTGCATCGCCGTGGCGAGACTGCCACTGGCTAAAGCACGCCGAAGACCTAGTGCCTGTAAGGGCCGATTGAACGTGTATACGATGGAGACTTCATCGTCCAATTCATGGGCAACTAGGCCCGCCATTGGCCATTGCAGACAGTGCTGGATCAGGCAGGCATGGTCCTCCCCCGCTTCGCTACGTCCAATTTCGCGGCCGCTAATGGCAAACCGCACCGTCTTCGTAGGAGGGTATATACCCGCCGCACGGAGGACTTCATGGCCATATAGCCGGAAAGCGCGAAGGACATCTTCATCCACCCACTGGCAAGCGAGCTCGAAGGGTGAGATTCCGCGTAAGCTGCCATGCTGTGCCACAGTGTGCGGGCATGCTCTCGCATGTAGCAGCGCGTTCACCATGATGCGGTGACCACGCGCAACCGCCAGAAGCAAAGGGTTATATCCGGTTGGCGGGTCCAGCGCCGCTGTCGCTTGCAATAGCAGGCCAGTGCACGAGTGCGAATTAGCAAGCACTGAATATGCAAGGGGCGTATGCCCCCGCATGTCGGGTGTGTTAGCATTGGCTCGTAAAGCAAGTAACGCGGCCATGCAGTTGGTTGGCAAGTCGATCACATAAGTCACCATTGGTATACGATACTCGATATCGGCGCGGCTCGGTAAGAAGCGATGAACCGATAGACGACCACGGCGAACAAGGGTGGCGATTAGCACAAAGTGTTCCTCCAGTATACAGCGCAGTGTGTCATCCCAGATTTCATCCTCCAGCGGGGGGACATCGCGATGCAACATTACCTCTAATGCCGCCTGTTCAGCGCAGCGATCCAAATAGAGGTCCACCGTAACGACCCACCTCAGAGGCGAGAGGTGGGGAATAACCGCGCAGACAGAGATGGTGCTGGGACAGAAGACCGCATACATAACATGCCCTGCAGAGTCTCGTAGCTCCAGGAACACTGAGGCTACGCCAAAAGCCAGGCCAACTTCGCGTAACACCTCATCCGCGGAGATAGCAATAGGTGGTGTAACATACGCCAAGATAGGTACGTCCCCGATCCAGCTTGGTAGGCCCTGGAGCAATGTGTTACACAGCTCCGACGGGGGGGCACTACCCACCCGAATTGGAATGAGTTCATGTTGTTCCATGGCGACACGGAAAAGGCGGGATGTAGTATTACTTCCCGAGGCTAAGCCTATCGAGCCAGAGATGCAGCGAAGCGCGCCTCCAATCACAAACCGTAACCGCATGACAAGGTTCGCAATGGCAGGAGTCAAGGCAGAGCCTAGAAGAGCGAAGAACTAGTCCTGCACAGAGAAGGAAAAACCAACCCTCCCCTCCCCCCCCCGCCGGGCATGCGCCAAAACTCAGACAGATGGAGGAATGGAAGAGGACGTTCTTTGCTTTGGAGCTGTGTAAGTGCTAACCCAGCACACAGAACATTACGGGTTGTAGCGATCACAGACTTGCTGTTCTTCGGAAGAAGGCGTGGAGCCCGACGCAATGCCGCTTTGTTGTGCCCAATTCCTGGGCCGCTGTGCGCTTGAGGTGCGCCCGGCGGGCAGCGTGCTCGGAAGCAGGAAATGGGCCGGCCCGTCGTCCCCTTCCAGTGAGACGTCGTGGAGGAACGGGGCTGGGACGGGAGTGGAGGCTGTCGAGTGCAAGATGCGTGACAAGCTCCTGGTGCGGCTTGGCGAGATCCGTCACACGTACGAGTTCATCCGGGTTGGGCAAGTGCCATGTCACACTACCAGTCGCTTCACTAAGGAGTTGACTGAGTTCGGTTGCTACAGCCTGCTGCAGCACTGGCACACGGACTGCGCTGTCTGTGTCTCTGACATATACGCCATCGTGGAGCCATACTATTCCTTGCATCTATGGCGTATAGAACGTTTTTTGCCGCTACCGAGGCGAAGGAAAGGCCGCACTGGTGCAGCTGCCCGATGGCTTTGGCCGCAGAGCTATTAATAGTGTAATTGAGGAGTCGCTTGGGCGACAGTCTGGCCCAAGCACGGCCTTGGGACGGACAGCCTCGTGCAAGGATTTCCCTAGCCTGCTGCACTGGCAGAAGCAAGTTAGCCCGTCCCAAGGAAATGGTCAAGGCTCGTAACGCCTCATAATGCGCTCCGACGAGATCGATTTCAGTAGATTGCGGTCCGAGCGCAAGAAGGCGCATAGGTCGTGTAAGATGTGAAATTCCGGCTCGACAGTAGTAGCGGCCCTGTGGAGCGGCTGAGCTGCGATGATAGTCATTGGCAACGAGCGTTCTAGAAGGGAAGGCCTGCCAAAGATCACGCAGCGCTCGGATGCCCCTTAAGTGGTGGGGCCCAAGCACAGCTAGAGCTCTACCAACGTGGGGGAAGTGCAAGGGCTCCGGCTCCGGCAATGAGATTACCTCCCTGCTTTCCTGCAGTTGCTGCAGCGTAATGGAGAGTTGCAGACCGGTCCAATGACGCGCACAAGGTTGTAACGGCTCTAAAACCGCAGCAGACAGACCAGCTGTAGGCGGGGAGACCGACGGCGGGGCATCAAAAACACTGACATAAAGAGTCGGTGGGACGAGGGAATGGGACTGTAAAAGGATAGCCGCTTCAAGCGCCTCTCCGGCAAGCGAGTCTGCAACCGTGTTGGCGCTTCGCGGGACTTGTTCCCACTCTACCCGAATGTGAGACCTGGCGAGGGCGTCCCATGCGCTTTGGAAGCGTTTTACTAAGCTAACCCGGCGGAGCCGGCCGAATCCGGCCAAGTAAGCGACTACGGCAAGATTATCTCCCTGAATATGAACGACTCGAATTGATACCCCTCTTCCCCTGAGGGTGAGCGCGTATTCTAAAGACCGGATTGCCGCTAGTATTGCCGCCTCCGCCTCGGCCTCGTAGGCATCTGCACAGTCAGGTAAAGGCAATGAGAAAGCAATGTCCGCCGCGCCGGTGACTACTTGATGCCACATCGCTACGCCAGCCCCCCCAGCTGTTAAGTGTCGCTTGCATCCTCCATCAAACTGTACATACAGTGCATCCGCAGGGTACCGCTGCACATGGGCAGTAAGGTAAGCACCTGCAGGGATGCTACATAGCGCAGTGACGAAGGCATGAATTCGGCCGCAGGTGCAAAGGCGGTGTTCAACGCGGACATTCGGTTTCGCAACCAAATGCGCAAGGTAGAGCAACCCAACCTCCACTGCATGGGGGTCGAGTACAGCGACAGAGAAGCCCTCTGTAAAATCGACTGTAGTGGTAACAGCCGGTTGCTGACCAGTGGCTCTATGGCGTACTCGAGAGAAAGCATCCGGCGCCGAGACACTAAGGCCGCGGGAAAAAAGGCAGCCGTGACTCGATCCATTGCGCAATGAATCCGCCGGCGGCCCATAGACCGGGCGGAACCGGGCGGGCGCCCCCCAATAGGCGGCGGTCGCGATTTTGATTGCATGCTCAAGGGGACCGCAGTCATGGGTTTTTGACGGCGGAGTCCAACCCGGGGTCCACATTGCGCCAAGCTCTCTGAGATAGCGCCGTGCAGAGGCGATAAGCTCTAGCGAAGACGCGGCATGTTTGGGCGGGCCTCGCCCCTGAAGTACTAGTGGCTGTTGTAGTCCAAGCAATCGTGCAGAGTGCGTAACGACAGGGCATTCGCAGAGCCAATGCCTTACAGAGTTGTCCGCATGGCCGCAGAGCAAGCACGGATGCTCCAGATAATTAAAAACTGCAGGCGATATGGCGCCAATTCTCCTCGGGGTGGGTATTGCATCTAGATTTGGCATGCTCCACCATTCGTCTCCTGCTTCGAGGATGAAGGGTGTGAGCGCATCAACTCTACACGCGAGCCAAGCTTTATGCTCAGGCCAACCGAGGGCTAAAAGACAACCTCTACAGAGACTGCCCTGTCCCGAGTGCCCGAGGCGCTGCAGGCTGGCCGGGTGGTGTGGATGATGACACTGAGCACACGTGACGGGCCGTGTATAATGTTGGCGAAACACAAAACTTGCATCAGCCTCTTCGGCCACAATCCACCGAAGTGCATAGGCCCGTGCAACCGTGCTAGAGAGGCTGGCCGGACAATTAAGGACGCTTGCAACCCATTGCAAGCCGGCCGACGCCCACGGCTGCTTGGCAATTTTGTCAAGCAAGTAGTGAGCGGCTTGTGAGTCTTCTGTCTCGAGGATGCAGCGCTTATAAAGTTTGCGGATGTGAGACAGCGATTCCTTTGTGGACCCTTCATTCCAAGCGCTAAAGTTGGTAGCAACTAGAGTTCGCGCGTATTGTTGGAGGGCGTCCCGTATGGGTAGAGCAGCAGTAGTATTATCAAGGCTGCGGGTAACCTGTCCCAGAACGGCAGCGAGGAGAGGCTTTTCCCCCGGTAAGACCGGACGTATTCCCCCAACTGCCGCGATCGCAAGTTTTGGGGCTAATCGCAACAGAAACCCCAATCGCCCTAGAGGGCATGACAACCGCCAGGTACCGGGCTGCGGGATCTTAAAAATGCGAAAGACGCCATTGACGTGCTTTGCTTCGAGCCAATGTCTTCCACCCCCAAGAACGTATTTAGCGCAGGCGACCAGGGTGCGCTGCTGCTCGCCTGCATCTGGCGGAATGACTTGCTGGGTGTATTGGAGGCAGCTTTGCAGATATGCTCGGCAGCATATGGCACGCTCCGGTAAAGACTGGCGGAGCGGCTGGAATAACTTTATTTTACGGGCAATGGACGATGCCGCTTTTTGGCCCGTGAGGAGGATTTGCGCTTTCGGAAGGGTGGAAGGGCCAGCCGTGCTGCCAACGTATGTTGGCGCACCCCACAATACAAAGCCTAATACCGGCGCAGATTCCGTACACAATTTGGGTCCCCAGGGTGTGGCATCCAGTTGATGAATTTGCTCCGGGGTAGGCGCACGTCCAAACAGCAAAGAGGATTTGCACTTGCATTGACACGGGGCTCGCAAAAAAGCACTGAAAATCTCGCAGCTGGCAAAATGTCCCGCAAGGTAGGCCCGCAGAGCATGTTGTGTGACTAGGAGAAGGGTTTCGCCTGACTTGCAACAAAACCACTGTATTCCCGGAGCGTCAGTGGGGTGCAACTGGTGAACCCTACGACAGACCTCAGTGAAGCTGGCTGCCGTGAAATGAGAATCCGCCGTTTGATGGAAGAGATCCTGGAACTCTAGTGGTACAGGCGAGACAACCCCTTTTGCTCTGGCATGGCTCAAGCGTTCTTGCAAAACTTGGTACCGATGTGCGCGTGCATACATTTCCTTTTGCGCACCAAATGTTTTCCTTTTGTGTACAGTATGTATGGCCAGGTATGTATCTTGTGCTCACATGGTGAAGTGCATATATCTGCAGGCGTTCGAAAGATCACAGAGAAAATTTCATGGTAGCGGAGCGCTAGTGCGCTCTTTGGACCTTGGAGGCCCAATAGGAGGTTCCTGTGTAGCTGGTAGTGCCCCACACGTGTAGTGAGGCCCTTGACTCTTCGCCGCCATTACTTCTGAAGCATCTGCGCAGCCAAGCGAGGCTGAACGGACAGTAGACTGGGACGAGCCAGCAAAGCTTCCCAAAGAATCTTCTTAGGCTGTTAACAGACTATATATCCTAAAATAGACTATTAGTCTATTATAAGATATATAGTCAAAAATAGACTAGGATATAGTCTATTTTAAATAGACTATTATAGTCTATTTTAAACTATTGAATAGTCTATTTTAAACTATTACATAGGCTATTTTAGCCCTTGATTTTCCTCCAGGAGCTCTTGCTTCCTTGAATTCTTTTCAGGAGCTTATGCTTCCTGACTTAAATCTTGGACTGGATGTTTCAGGAGCTTAAGGCTTCCTGACTTAAATCTTGGACTGGATGCTTCAGGAGCTTCTGCTTCCTAAGGCGGCTTCTGGCTTATAATTTGCCCAAAACCCCAGATGCAGCACTCCTTTTACTCGCAGTCTCATCCCATGGCTTCCTTTCGAGTGGACTTCACTCTCAGTGAAACTTTTCATCCCAGAGCTGGCTGGCTTTCGAGTGGGCTTTGCGAGCCCACTCTACGGCCTTCTCTTTTCCCAAGCCGTGGCCAAGAGCAAGCCTCTTCGCCTTGGCGTAAAATCGAGATGTGTAGTGGTTCCTACTGTCCGTGCTTTTAAACACGGAGTCAGAGATAATAGTGCTGATCGCCTCCTGGTAGAGCTCCTTCTCCTCGCGGCCGGGCACAGGGGCAGGGTTAACAGACTCCTTCTGCTTCTTGGCAGCTGTGCCGGCTTCTGGGTCTTTGGCAGCAGGCCGCTTCTTCGGCGAGGCTTCTGGAGCTTTGCTCGCAGGCCGTTTCTGGACAGCCGCCTCCTTCTGCTTCTTGGTGAGGGGCTTGGCCGGAGAGGCTGCCCAGGCATTCTGCAAAGCTTGCTGTGTCGCCCTTTGCATGAAGTCCATGCTTCCAGATGCCCTTGGCATGAAGCCCATGCTGCCAGAAGCGGGGGTATGGGACAACGGAGGAGTGACAGGTGCAGGTACGACTGCTGCTGCAGGCTCCGTCTCGGCATCCTTCGCTGGCCCGTCCTGGAGTGCAAGTACACCTTTCAGCGGCACTGTCTCCGATGGCTGCACCATGTCCTCCATTTTGAACTTCGGGTTGATCTGCAAGCAGAGGGCCTGCACCTGTTGAAGTGCCTGCTTGTCGAGTTTCTTGGGCATCTTTTCCTTGCCGGTGGCAACATCCCGAATCTTGCCGGCCAGCATTCTGAATCTCAGGTTGAAGTACTGCAGCGACGAGTCTTCCCAGCCTGCAGGGCTTTGAATTTATGGGTTTAGGGGCCGGGTTAGGCACTAGAGTCTTAGGATCCTTAGGCTATACCTATCATGAGATTATGAGCGCCCCCAGCCTGGCAACTTCTGCTGTGGAGCCTGTAGTACCAGGATGTCCCTCTTGAACAGGCCGAGCAAAGCAGTCTGGAGCAAGGCATGGGGTATCAAGCCATTGGTGCAGATCTCGAAGATACGGTTCAAGATCGGAGCGAGGAACACGACCTCCTGGATGTGTTTGCCCAGGGCCGTCTTCCATGAGCATTCCTCCAGTCCTCTGCACAGCATGCCGAGTGTGTTGTGGCCCATCTGCCGCAACCCTTTTTCGACGGCATTTTCAAGGGCAGCTGCAGTCACTGACGGCAGCACCTTCAGCCGCTCGCCAACTGTCGGCAGTGCCATGGCAGGAGTCCTACAGCTGCAAACTAAAAAAACTGCACGGAAAAAACATACAATATATATACAACAACCATGCATGCGGGCACATCCTATGGTGTCACCGGATGCCTATAGGAGCTTCTAAGCTACCTTTTTTTTTAGGAGCTGGCGGCTTCCTCGCACAGGTGGGACCGCCACGTCTTCACGAGGCGGTCCCGTGCGGATCCAGGACTGACACATCCTGGATTTCTTGGTTGCCTGGCTTCCTGGACCCCATTGGCTTGCGGGGTTCATGGAAGCCTTTCTGAGTATATGGTGCATTTGTGCCTTCTGTGCCTTTTCCTTGGTTATTGCATTTCTAAAGCGATCGAGTTGGCAGCTTCCTCGCCCTTGGCCTATCTTAATATCCCTCAGGAGCCTTTGGCTTCCTGGACTACAGCTCCTATAGATTCATGCACTCCTTTTTTCCCTCGCAGCGACTTCGATCCCTAGCATATATACACATGTGTCATGACACGTGCATTAAATTATAGCATGGAGCCACTACATGGCACTCATGCCCCGCCGTTTTTGCCGGCAGCCAGCTGCTGTAGCTTGAGGCCGAAGCGGAGGCAAGTCAACAGCCTCAGGGTTCGACGGGCAACACAGGCTTCTTTTTCCCAAGCTCTTTTGGAAACGAACCAGCTGTTGGGCAACACCTCGTTGAGGAAGGCGGTAGAAAGCCAGGGGAAGTTCACGTGTTGGTAGCCCACCCACCGTTCCCTTTTGCACTTGCGAGCCTCTGGGTCGAGCTCCTCCTCTCGGGCTTTCTGCAGAGCTGCCTCCACGAGGTCCTTGCCCTCAACGGCTTGGTCGCCCTCGTCTTTCTGCAGAGCTGCCTCCACGAGGTCCTTGACCTCAACGGCTTGCTCGGCCTCGTCTGCCATGGCTGTACTACGGAGGCGAGCGGCGAGCTTGAGCTGAAAAACGGCTGCAGCAGATACGACATGCCCTGAAGATCCTACAAGGAGGCCGAGGCTTAGATTGCTTCAGAACTGCAGGCGCTCAAAATCTCTGAGGAGCCCGAGGCTTCCTTCAGCAATTAAGGAACGAGGAGCCCGAGGCTTCCTTCAGCAATTAAGGAACGGTCCCATTTTTTCTCCTCAGAGCGGCGGTCCAGGCTGTGCAAGGATCTCTGCCAGTTCGATTGACATGGCATCTGTGTACTGCCGCATGAAACGATCCAACGAAGTCAGCATCGTCCGGCTCTTGGTACACATCTTGAGGAGACCCTTGCATTTGGACATATAATCCTCGCCGGAGTATGTCCAAGTCAGCTTGGGGGAAAGATGCCTCGCCAGCTGCAGCCCATGCAGAAACCAGTGTGTCTTGAATGTCAACTGGAAGGCCAGATGGCCCTGCTCCAGAAAGGACTTATTCAAAATCGTCATGCACTGGAAGAGACAAACGGCCGTGAGCATCATCCGATCCGCCACCTCTTTCGAGGGCTTCCAGTCTTCGATGCCATCTGCCATTTGGTCCAAATCGCGGCTGAAACTCAAAGCCAGGGCAATCTGTTGGTGCTCCTCGTTGTCCTGTTGCAGGTGCTGTTGGCAGATGCTCGCCAAAGCTGCAACAACGCCCTTAGTTTCTGCTGCCTTGGCCTTCAAGCGAGGGTATCCCTTTCTGCAGTGAATATCCTGTGGGTCAGCCAGGACCATGGTCTGAGTGATGTAGTTGATGCCATTGCCCTTGTGCTGCCGCCAGTAGTCCTGCAGGGGAGCTGAAGCTGCCTACACACTACAACTTTTATATACCATGTCTCACAACAACAGGAGCTTAAGCTGCCTATACCATATCTGAAAACAGCAGGAGCTTAAGCTGCCTATACATATCTGAAAACAGGAGGAGCTTAAGCTAGCCTATCTGAAAAAAAGGAAAGTTCACAGCCTTCATCTGCAGCAATACATTGTCCAGGTTTTCCTCTACTCCGCCAGGAAGGATCCTCCAGCAGAGAACCCACAACGTTGAGCCAGCCAGCCGCTGGTCGAAGCCGAGGTGCTTGCTGTGCATCCAGTCCGGAATCACACCACTGGGGCTCACAAGGTGTCGCAGGAGAGGGCAGCAGCTGCGGCGAGGGCAGTGCCATGGATCCACAGGAACCTCCGCCACGTTTTTGTAGTCGAACATATTGTCTTTGCTGATGTTGCAATGCCCGCAAGGGAAGTTGGAATTCCACCGTGGCAAGTTGTGACTCGTGTTGTACCATTCCAAGTCACCAGTCAGAAAAAGGAGCACCGGGAACAAGTCATTGTTCGTCTTGCATTCTTCGAAACATCGTTCAAAGGCCCGAACGACGTGTCCCCAGATGCTGGCCACAGTGTTGCCACAGGAAGACACCACGATCTGCTCAGTCCAAACAGCACTTATCAGCACATGGACGAGCTTTGAAGAGGTCTGTGAGGAGAGCAGGCTTCTCCAAGAGATAAAAGCACAAGACCTGTCCTTGCTGTCAATCGGAACTCCATCGCCGTGCAGGATCAGCGGTACCGCTCTGGATTGGTAGTTCTTGATCTTCTTCACGGGATGGTGCAGGAGTGCAGGGTGCGAGGAGCCGACCTCTCGCCAAAAGTTCGCTATGTCACCATCGTTCCTGCAGCATAACTCACGGAAGACCATTGGCTGTCGCTGCAGCGACCGAAACACGTCAACAGGGTCCAAAAACGGGATCGCAGCCCGGAGAGCTTTCTTGATGGGCACACACACGTTGCTGCTCACAAGAGCAGGCATTTGAGTGTGCCTCAATAGGTCTCTCCGGAGATTTCCCTGATATAGGCCCCGAGAGCCGAGATTGGCAAGTATGCGAATCTCGGCTTTCACTGGCTCCAATGCATCTTCTTCCACCAGTGCAGCCACCACCTGTACTTCTGGCAAAGACATCTTCCCCCAGCCGAATGACCGCAGAAGGTGGGTCGCCAATCGGCTGGGTTCTGGAACTGCTGGCGAAGTTTGTGCAGCACGTTTCGCAGCTCTTTGTTTGGATCCTCCCCGCTGCATGATGTCCGGATCCATGGCGGCACACATCTCACAGATCTACTGCAAAAAATTCAAGGCTTGGGAGGACTGCTGAGGATAAACAAATATTGTCTAGCGGCCACAAAACAGGAGCCTCTGGCTTCCTTAATTGTACATTAGCTTTAAGGAGCCTCTGGCTTCCTTATCCTACATTATCTTCAAGGAGCCTTCGGCATCCTCATATACGTGTGCTCCTCGAAAAAAAAACCCTAAGCCCTATAACCCCTTTGGGTGCCCTGACCCCTTTGTGGTTTAGAACAGGTATACCCTAAAGACCCTAAGCCCGAACCCTATACCCTAAAGTGCTATTGTGGAAAAACCTTAAAACCTTAAACCCTTACAGACCCTAAAACCCTAAGGGTTTGGAGGGTTTAGGCTTAGGGGGGTTTAAGGGTTGATGGCTTTCAGGGTTTAGGGTTTGGGGCACTGGACTCTTCAGGGTTCTTTTCAGGGCAGGCTTAGCGGGTTCAGGGTTTAGGGGGTTACGGTTTAGGGTATATCTTTCTATCTTATATATATATATGTGTGTATATATATATATATGAATATATATATGAATATATATATATATATATATATATGAATATATATATATATATATATATATATACATATACATATATACATATATACATATATACATATATACATATATACATATACACATATATACACATACATATACATATACATACATATACATATACATATGCATATACATATGCATCTACATATACATATACATATACATATACATATACATATATATACATATACATATACATATATATATATATATATATATATATATAAATAAAAATGTATATGTATATGTCAATGTATATGTATATATATATATATATATATGTATATATGTATATGTATATGTATGTATATATATATATATATACACGTTGGGTGGTGGGTGGTGGGTGGTGGGTGGTGGATAGCGGGCGGTGGGCGGTGGGTCGTGGATGGTACGTGGCGATGGGCGGTGGGTGGTGGGTGGTGGGTGTGGGTGCCGTGGGTGCTGTGTCGTTGGTGGTTGGTCGTGGGCGGTGGGTGGTGGCTGGCGGGTGGTGGGCGGTGGGTCGTGGATGGTTGCTCGTGGCGGCGGTGGGTGGCGGGTTTTGGGTGTGGGTGCCGTGGGTGCTGGGTCGTTGGTGGTTGGTCGTGGGTGCTGGGTGCTGGGTGGTAGTGGTGGGTGCTAGGTGGTGGTGGGTGTTGGGCAATGGGCGGTGGGTCGTGTGTGGTGTTTGGGTGGTGCTGGCTGGGTGATTTTCCGGTGGTCTTTTTCGTCCGGGCACTGAAAAATTCAGTGCCCGGACAGAAAGCGCCACCGGGTGAGTTGGGTGTTGAATCGAAGTTTCATCGAAGTTTCGATGAAACTTCGATTCATGAGTCGAAGTTTCATCGAAACTTCGATCAAACTTCGATTCAGTGAATCGGAGTTTCATCGAAGTTTCGATTGCTCCGAGTCGGAGTTTGATCGAAACTTCGACTCGTGAGTCGAAGTTTGATCGGAACTTCGACTCATGAGTCGAAGTTCCGATCAAACTTCGATTCGCAATCGAAACTTCGATGCAACTTCGATTGGGCAGTAGAAGTTTCGATCAAACTTCGACTGCTCGGAATCGAAACTTCGATCAAACTTCGACTGCATGAGTCGAAGTTTGATCGAAGTTTCGATGAAACTTCTACTATGTGAATCGAAGTTTCGTCGAAACTTCGATCAAACTTCGACTCCTTCGGTGGCGCTTTTTTACCGGGCATTGAAAATTTTCAATGCCCCGTGAGAAAAGCACCACCGAAGGAGTCGAAGTTTGATCGAAATTTCGACGAAACTTCGACTCACCTTAAGCCCTACCCTAAACTCGCAAACCAGAAGCCCTGAACACCTTGCTATCCCCAAGCCCGTGAAAACCCTAAACCTTATAACCTAAACCCCTAAAACGTCCTTAAACCCTAAAGCCCCTAGCTTAGACCTAAACCAAAATACCTAAGCCGAATACCCTAAACCCGTACAAATAAACCCCTAAACCCACGTTACCTCTAAACACCCTCCCACCCAAACCCGAAACCCCCGAATCTCAAACCTAAACCCTTATACCCTAAACCCCTGAACCCACGTTACCCCCAAACCCGAAACCCTCGAATCTCAAACCCAAAACCCCATACCCTAAACCCCTCAAACCCTAAACCCATGAACAGGCTACATCCCAACTCTAAACCACCGAATCTCAAACCCTATACCCTAAACCCCTAACCCCCTGAATCCTGAACACCCGAACATCCCAAATCCAATATCGTGAAAACCCTAAACCCCTATAACCCCAGCCCGCAACCCTCAATTATAGCCTAACCCTTCAACTCGAGAAAAGCTGCAACCAAAAACCCTAAACCCGAGTACTCCAGAAAACCCAGACACCTCAACCAAAAAAATCATCTATCTCAAAACTTATGGCCCTGCAAACCCTAAAGCCTCAGAGTTAACTTAAGAAACATCCACCAAACCCGAAGATAAAGTCTTCTTTGGAGGAGCCGAAGGCTTCCTTTGCAACATACACCTAGGATATATATAATATTCTCTTAGGAGCCTTTGGCTTCCTAAAGCTCACATGCATACATGCACTTCTTTTTCGTCGCAGCAGCTGCTTCGATCCCCAGAGCAAACATGCACATGTGTCATGACACGTCGATGAAAAAAGACGAATTGTAGAATGGAAACATTCAAAATCAAATGAGGGCAGTCATGCCCTTGATCAAATCCTGGGCTGCGAGCAGGCCAGTTGCAGCCTTTTGCAACAGCGACCTCAGCTCAGCAAGTGAAAGGTTCTTGAAGAGCTTCGCTTTCTCGAGATCCGAGTGCAAGGGCATCAAGTCCTCCCAAGCCTTCTGGAGCTGGCCCTTGAGGGTCGTCCACACCGAGCTTTTGCTCAAAGCTGCCGTCTCCTTTGAAAGCACTTTGGAAACACTGATCCTCGTGGCATTTGCCCACTGCAAAGCTTCCTCCACCTTCGTACTAGCTTCCGCAGTCCAGCTCTCTGCTCCCGGTTTGTCACACAAAGCCAGAAGGCCACCCTGGAGCTCTGAGCCACATCCAGCAGCACGGTCCGGTTCCAGGCATGGTTGGAAGTTTGCGAAGAAGCTGTCGAATCCCTCGGCGGCGGAGTCGGTGATGCTCTGGTCGGGCTTCCTGAGCTGATGGGAACAAAACTTAGTATCTATAGCTCATTCAAGCTTTTAAAACATAAGCCTCTAAATGCTCCGTAGCTTCGATGTCGACATCCTATTGTTGGTGCCAGTCTCATTGGTGACGACGATCTCTCTGAAGCAGTAGAACAAGGAACCATTGTTGTTCACCTCATACACATCCCCGGTGGCCAGAGCTTTCTTGAAAGCTTCCTCCCCTCCCAGCTTGGCCACCATCAGTGCTCTGGGTTTGCCCTTCACCTTGTCCTTGCCACAAACCTTCTTGTAGAAGGTGCTCAGCTGCTGGAGCACGGCGGACTCGGTGTTCAGCTTGTACATCTGGCCGGCCTTGCCCCCGGATTTCTTCTCAACCGCACCATTGATGAGCTTCGTCTTGTCGGCCTCAGATGGTTGCACAGCAGGAGCCAAAGGCTACCTCAAGGATCAAAAGCCTATGGCAATTATAGCAGGAGCCAAAGGCTGCCTCTGACGGTGCCTCCTTTATAGGGCCAAAGCCTAGATATCAAAATGTGGCAAGGCACCCGTGACACTTTCTCAGAGAGAAACAACTTCTGGATATCGTCCGGCATGGTGCTCAAGTGCTTCGAGAACCACCATGCCTTGTTCTTGTCCCTGCTTTCCCCCTGCCCGGCAGGCGGCTGGGGCTCGCTGTTGCAAAGCTGCAGGTCGCCCAGCTTCGCCGCTTTCTCACGGTCCTGGTCCGAGCGAGACTTTTTCGCCTTGCTGCTTTCCTCCGGCGGGCTGCCCGGTCGCTTCTCCGTACCGTTGTCGGGGGGGTTCGGCTCTTCGACCGTGCTTCCCTTGCCCTTGGCCTTGGCTTGGGGCTTGGTGGCCTTGCTGTCGCTGTCGGCCTTCTCGTCCTGCTCGTGCTCCTGGCTCGACTCCTGCTGCTTCTCCTCCTTCGCCACGGCCTCGTCGCCCGCCTTCTCGTCCTCGCTGGACTTCTCGGACTTTGCCGCCTTGCCTTTGGCCTTTGCTTTAGGCTCCTCGGCGGCCTTGCTTTTGGCCTTCGCCTTTGCCTTGGCCTTGGCTTTGGCCTTGGCCTTGGCCTTGGCCTTGGCTTTGGCCTTGGCCTTGGCCTTGGGTGCAGCCTCAACCTCGCTAGCTTCAGGCTCTTGAGGCTCCGGGACTTCCTGAACTACCTCCACTTCTTGAGTGTCTTCTTGCTGAGTGTCGAGCTCTGGCTCACTACCCTTTCCACCGAAGAACACGTCCAAGGCACTCTGGCTCATGGCTTCAAGCGAGGGTGAAACACGTCTTGTCTTGAGCTCCAGGACTGCAGCACGGTATGCAGATGACAAGGGGCCTGGGCTGACATGGGAGCCTCTAGAGTGCTACAGTAATCCTCGGCCACGGTCAAACTCTAGCTTCAAGCTTCAGGAGCCCAAGGCTTCCTGTTCTAAACCCTCTGAGGAGCCTGAGGCTTCCTGTCCTAAACCTTCTGAGGAGCCTGAGGCTTCCTGCCCTATTGAAAAACTGCAAGAAGCTCGCAGGCGGGTTTAGGGTTTGGGGCTTTAGGGTTTAAGGGTTTAAGGTTTAGGGTGCATATAGTGCTCCTGTTATAATTGCTGCACCTCTACCACTTCAAGGAGCCTGAGGCTTCCTGCCTTAAGTCACTTACAGTACACAACACGGACACAAAACTTTTTTCTGCAAGAACCGATCGTGCATTATGCTCGCTGCATGGTCACACGGCTGGAGTTCCCCAGCTTTGCGAGGAACCCCATCCACCAGAGGAGCCCCATCCACCGCCGTTCTTGTCACCGTTCGAGCCATCTTTGGGATTCCAGGGGCCCCATGTCTGATCGTCTTCCTCTTCTTCATCGTCATCTTCCTCGTCATCCTGGCCCTTGGAGCCAGAAGCACCTGCAGGGGGGTTTACTTGCATGGGCAGGGACAACACTCTAAGGAGTTATCTACATATATATATAATATATAATATAATATATTATATATAATATACTTATAGGATATATACTTATAGGAAGGAGCCCGAGGCTGCCTGCTATTTATAATATATATATATATATATATATATATACTTACAGGAGCCCAAGGCTGCCTGCTATTTATAACACACTGGCCTCCGTGCCGCTTGCTCCACCACTCAGCCCGCTTCTTGCCACGGGTTCCTCGCTTTAAGCGCCACCCCCCCGTGGTTGGACGTTTGCCCGTGTACAATGCCTCGGCTGTATGGATTAAATTTCGGCCTTAGGGTTGAGGGTTTAGGGGTTTAGGGTCTAGGGTCTCAAAATAAGCTAAGCTTCGCAGGCCGGGTTGACACATGTGCCGGACTGGTAGTAGCTCTGGGCATGGCAGACTTTGCACCATCGTAGGTCGAGGCGAGGTCCTGGAAGCAAGCATTACGATGCCACCAATATCCTGTAAAAAAGGAGCCGCTGGCTACCTGATTTATAAATCCTGTAAAAAAGGAGCCGCTGGCTACCTGATTAAACCATGTCCTGCACGAGCTTGTCCACCTGAAAACCCAGCAGCTTCTGGTCGACCTTCAGCTTGTGGACGTGGAGGTTCCTGCGGTGGGAGTGGAGCTTCTCGAGCTTGAGGTTCAACTTGAGGTGGTGGAGGTGGAGGTCGAGGTGAAGCTTGTGCTTGAGCTTGAAAGTGAACTTCACCTTGAGCTTGAAGTGGAACTTGAGGTGGAGCTTGAGGAACTTGAGGTGGAGCTTGAGGACCTTGAGGTGGAGCTTGAAGTGGACCTTGAGGTGGAGCTTGAAGTGGACCTTGTGGCCACGTGCAGCTGGGCCAGCCTAGCGGAGGAGGCCACGTGACTCCAGGCCATGCTTGAGGAAACTGCCAAGGGTAGCCTGGAGCCCAAGCATGTCCTTGAGGCCAGCTGAACGGCGGCGGCCCTTGCGGCGGTTGAGTATGCCACCCTTGCGGCGGCGGCCCTTGCGGCGGTTGAGTTTGCCACCCTTGCGGCGGCGGCCCTTGCGGCGGTGGTGGACTTTCAGGAACAGCTCGCCGCCACGGGGGAACTCCAGCACCTGCAGCAGGGATCTGGATCGATTACATGCCTTAGATTTTGCCGGGTCCAGCCTGGGCCTTGAGTCTGCTCCGGACCAGTTGCCCACGGGGAGCTTTGACAACCTGCAGGCCGGACCAGAGCTTAGGAGCCTGTGGCTGCCTGATCCATCCTACTTAAAAGCTGAAGGAGCCATGGGCTTCCTATATTAAGCCTTAGAACTTGTCGGGGTCGAGCCTGGGCCTTGAGTCTGCTCCGAGCCAGGTGCAGCCGTGGAGCTTTGACAACCTGCAGGCCGGACAGGAGCTTAGGAGCCATTGTCTTAGATTAAAAGATTTTGTCGGGATCGAGCCTGGGCTTTGAGTCTGCTCCGGGCCAGGTGCACCCGGTCTCCACGTGGAGCTTTGAGCACCTGCAGGCCGGACCGGAGCTTAGGAGCCTGTGGCTGCCTGATCTATACTTATAAAGCTGAAGGAGCCATTGGCTTCCTAAATTTTTGAAGTGGCGCCTGAGCTGGAGGCCGCCTGCTGCAGCAGTTGCTCCAAACGGGCTGCTGCCTCTTCTTCAGCCATGCAAAGCTCAGCTAGCCTCTCTGCTGCCTCGTGAGTTTTTTTGGCAGCCTCCTCGTGCATCTTCGTCTTCTGTTGAGCCCTTGCTAGAGCTTCTGCCTTCTTTTTCTCAGCTTCTTCGACCTTCGCCCTCTGAGCCGCCTCAGCGGCAGCCTTGGCCCTCTCAGCCGCCTCAGCGGCAGCCTTGGCCCTCTCAGCCGCCTCAGCGGCAGCGGCTGCCTTCGCTTTCTCCGCCGCCTCATGGAGCTCCGCAGATTCCTCGAAGCTCAGGTCGATCACTTCCGCCTCCATCGGCATTGGCATTTCCGGACCTGCAGCACCAGTACCGGGGATCACTTCCGCCTGCACTGGCACTTCCGGACCTGCAGCACCAGCACCGGGGATCACTTCCGCCTGCACCGGCACTGGCACTTCCGGAGGGCCCTCCTCGTCCACCTGCATCGGCTGGTTCGGGGCAGCACCATCTTCAGGGGCCGTGCGAACGACTTCCCATCCATCGTCGACACGGCCCCACACGGCCACCAGCAGCACAAGAGCTGCCACCCTCATGGCTTCGAAGGGCACTAGCTTAAGAGCTTCGAGCACAAAAGCTGCAGATATATATGCACATGCATTAAACAAGCACTCACACTCTACAGGCATGCAAACACTCTAGAGGAGCCTTGGGCTTCCTGTCGATCATTACTCTAGAGGAGCCTTCGGCTTCCTGTTCCTCTCGATCATTACTCTAGATCTAGCCTTCGGTTTCCTGTCTCGCTACGAATCCTAGCTCTAACCTTAGGAGCCTTTGGCTTCCTGCTGACCCTTTCACATGCCAAGTGAAGGCACTGATGCAAGCAACTTATTGTGGCCTTGCAGCTCAATGCCAATACGATGGCATTTCAAGACATAGAAAATTAGTCTATTTTAGGATATTTACATATCCTATAATAGACTATTTAGGCTATTTATAAATAGCCTATATATCCTATAATAGGATAGTATATATCCTATCAATTAACAGCCTAAGAAGATTCTTTGGGTTCGTCAGTTGCGATCCTGCGCAATTGAAACCTACACTGAGTTGCAGCTTGAGAAGCCACGCACGCCGTCGCTGTCTGATTACTCGTTTGGTAAGAGGCAGGTTCAGCTGAGGCTAGAGCATAAGTACAAACTTGAGCAACTGACCACGGCAGCTGAAATCATTGCGTACGCTTGTAAATTGCTGTCAGCAGATCCGCATTTGCTCGAGGTTTTCCTTAGGCACTCTTACGAGGTTGTCTTAAGAGCTGAGGAGTCCAAGTCAGTGCCAGCAGATACCCAGGAACTGCCACTGCGTGCTTTCGCTAGGCTGAGCGTGAGCCGTGAGGTTATTGATCTTGAGGAGCAGTCATCAGCAGAGGACCCCTCTTCTTGCAAGTCACTACCCAACCCCCTTAGGGGTGTAGTCCCCTTTTGTGGTTCCGATGGCGAGCCCAGCGAGCCCAGGCCAGCTAGAAGCAGGTCAAGGTGATGCGACGATGAGTATGCAGGAGGCCGTGCAGCAAATGCCAGCGGCACCGGTTACTGAGCCAGCCCCTCAAGTGAGTGTTAATGACGTGACCCAGCTTGCAGCTCTCGTGCAAGCTGCTTCGAGTGCGGCTGCCAGTGCTGCTAGTGCTGTGTCGCGCATGCAGGAGCAGAATGAGCGTGGGACTGAGCGACAGTACTCAGGCTATACGGATGCAGCGAAGGTTTTGAAGTATCCTGAAGGCTTCGGTGGAGGTGATTCTCACGAGGCGGACCTTGCCCGCTGGCAGGAGTTTGCGCACAGCTTTCGCTCTTGGATCCTTTATGCTGAGCCAGCTTTTGAGACTGAGCTGGATATGATTGAGAAACATCCCGATGTTGTGATCACCTTGGGTGAGATGGCTCGTGCAACGGGTGTGCGCGCCCGCAGGCTCTACGCAATCTTGTCAGGGTTGCTGAAGGGCAGGCCGTTGGTGATGTTGAGAGCTGTTGAAGAGCATAATGGGTTTGAGCTTTGGAGGCAACTCATTAGTGTGTACGCTCCACGCACGCGTGCACGCTCGTTGGCGCTATTGAGCGCCTACATGGCTTATCCAGCCTTCGTGAAAGAGAGAAGCATTCGCGAGCAGGTGAGTGCCCTCGAGAGGATATCGGAAGAGTATCAAAAGGTGGCTGGAAGACCTATAGCCCCGGATGTTCGATTAGGTGTTCTAGTAAGGGTTCTCCCGAGTCATTTGAAACAACACGTACAACTTCAGATGACAGAAAAGTCCAGTTACGAGAGCATCCGCGAAAGCATCCTTCAGTACGAATCGGTGACTACCACATGGACGGCCCATCGTGTGCATGTTGAGCTGGGAACGTCAACCGCCAGCGACCAAGGGCCTCAGCCTATGGACATAAGCAGGGTCAAAGGCAAAGAAGGCAAAGGCAAGGGTGACAAAGGCAAGCCGTATCGTCCTTATGGTAAGGGCCACGACAAAGGCAAAGGCAAGGACAAAGGCAAAGGCAAGCATGCCAAGGGCAATCCTTGGAACGGCAAGGCCCCCCAGCATGGTGGCTGGGATGGCGGCAAGGGCCGCGGCAGAGGCAAAGGCCCGAAGGGCAAAGGCAAGGGCAAAGGCGCTGACGTTTGCCTTAATTGCGGACGGTCCGGTCACTGGAAACGTGATTGTCCACAGTTGAGGCAGGTAGGCGAGCAACAGGTGCCGCAGCCGCCGCAGCAAGCATCAGCAGGTGCCGGGCAGCAAGGTCAGCACGCAACAGGTCAGGCAGCAGGTGGAAAGGGCCCTGGGGGCCAGCAAACTGCTGTGCGCAGAGTGGCGTTTGGAACCCCGCTCGAGTACGTGTTGTCAGATGATTGGGAGCCCATCCCAAACTTGACCATTTATGACCTTGAGGGCACTGAGGATGTTGGTGCATGCCCCGGTGGAGATGAACCATATGATGCCTGGTATGATGATGGTGACACGTACTAGTATGACGAGTGGCATCATGTTGCTGCTGGGCAGGCTGGTGAGCGCAGGTTTGGCCCGAGTGTCAGAATGATACAGTGTGCCCAGGATGATGCTGATGATGACTGTGGATTGTCAAGCATCAGCCTTGAGGATCAGTATGACTGCCTTGAGGCCATCAACGAAATGTACCTGGGCCGAGGCCCACAGGTCAGGGCCATCACGCATGATGAAGTGGACATCATACTTGATTCCGGTGCTGATGTGTCAGCACTTCCCTTGCGGTTCTCCAATGTTGGAGTTAAGGACAGGTCTTCGAGCGGCATGAGGTATTCAGATGCCCAGGGAAACCCTCTTCAGGTACGTGAGTTTCGCATTGCTGAGGTGAGGATCGGCCCGTGCCGGTTCTACGAGCGTTTTGCCCTGTCCAATGTCACTCACCCTTTGATCTGCCTTGGCAAACTGTATCGTGCAGGTTGGTTTGTCCGCCCTGAGAGCAATGTCTTGAAGCTGAGCAATGACACTCACTCGGTCCCGATTGGTTATCGTCACCAGTCTTTCTGTGCACAGGGGACCATTCGTATGTTGAGTCGCAGTGAAACTGATGCCATGATGAGCCAGAGTACTTCCGCGATGCCCCGGAGCATTGCACCGCAGTCAAGTCACATGCCCCGGAGCAGTTCAACGCAGTCAGGTCACATGCCCCAGAGCAGTTCAACGCAGTCAGGTCACATGCTTCAGAGCAGTTCGACGCAGTCAGGTCACATGCCCCAGAGCAGTTCGACGCAGTCAGGTCACATGCCCCGAGGTGATGGTGCTTCATCAAGTTCAGGTGCAGATGGTACTTGTGTGCAGCAAGGTTCAGTACCGTTGCAGGTCCGCGCAATCGAGGTCACTTTAGGCGAGAAGCTGTCTGGTCTGAGCAACAATCGTGGCTGGGTCAAGATTGCGCCGTCGTGCTATGTGTTGCGATCGAGTGCTGCACACCACGTCAACACCACACTCGGTCCATTTGACAACCTCATGTGGAGGCGCACCACTTTGTGTCGCAGGTCAGATCGCTGGTACCTTGAAGAGTTTGGAGAGGATGTGAGTGCTCTTGCAGGCGAAGGCAACCTAGAGAAGCCGTTTGATCCCGGCGAGCCCGTGCAGTCATGCATAACGTTTGCATACAACAGAGCTGACATGTCTCCTGAGGAGCTGGGTTTTTCGTATGCAGGGGATAATTATGGTGTCATCCTTCCGGCTCCCGCGCCGGCTGCAGCAGCATCGGCTGATGATGACATGGATTTGTCTCCTCCTGAGGTGCCTGTTGCACCACCTGCACCAGCCGCTGATGGCTCACCAGGTGAAGCAAACCCTGTTCCGGACAGCCCAGAAGGTCAGTTGCCTGCTGATACTGTCGTGATTGAGGGCGTCAGGGTGACGAGTGAGTCTTCAGCTACAGTCCTCAGGGCCGCTTGCACTAGTTTGGGCTTGAGTAAGGCCGGTAATCGCCGTCAGTTGTGGCGCCGCTTGACGAATCACATCAACTCGCAACAGCTGCTGATTGATAAGCATGTCGAGGCCAATTTGGCCAGCTCGAGGGCTCGTGATCCGGTCACCCCGGCAGTAGCCTCCGAGCCTGATGCGGCTACCAAGGCGCGTCACTGTCTGACGCATGAGCCTTACGAGCCTTGGTGCGAGATTTGCATTCGCCACAGAGCACGCCAGGACCAGCATGCAACTTCTGTGCCGCACACCTCTTCAGAGAATGCTGTTGTGTCATTTGATTTTGGGTTCTTATCGCGAAAGGGCCAGAGTCTTTTGAGCACGAAGCCTGAGGTCGGAGAGGACAGTTTGACTGTGCTATTTTGCGTTGATCGTGCGAGCAAAGCTGTGTTTGCCATCCCTACGCAAAGCAAAGCAGGTGCTGCAACCTCGTTCTTGGTTACTGAGGCAGCCAGGTTCATATGCTGGTTGGGACACTCAAACGTCAAGTTGAAGTCGGACAATGAGAGGCCGATCCTTCATGTCATGCATCATTTGCAACGTGCCCTCCGAAGCTTGAACATTGGAGTGACCTCTGAGACGAGCCCTGTGGGTTCACATGAGTCCAATGGCGAGGTTGAGCAAGCTTTGCAACGCGTGCGCCAGCATGCGTGTGTTCTGATTTCGCAGCTTGAGGAAGGTGCAGGCATGACGAAGGAGGTGATCAAGGTTGGTCACCCATTGTTCCAGTGGTCCGTGCTGCATGCTTGTTGGCTCCTCAACCGCTTCAGAGTCCTTCAGAATGAAACTGCATTTGAGCGGGTCAGGTCCTCGTCTTATGAAGGCCGCATCTGCCTCTTCGGCGAGCGGGTTATGGGTTTCCTGCAAACAGCTAAAGCCTCAGCCCAGTGGATCAAGGGAGTCTGGCTGGGCAAAACATGCAGAAATGATGTGCACATAATCGGCACAGCTGCGGGAATATTTGTGACCCGCTCAGTGCGCCGTTTTGCAAATCCGTGGGACCTTGACTTAGCCGTGTCAGTGGAGAAGTGTGTGTGGGAGCACGGCCTGGCATCACTTGGGTCGCAGCTTGTGTTGGCCAAGCGTGTTGCACCGCCTGCACCGATACCTGTGCCAGTTCCCGCTGAGGTTTCAGGTGGTCCAGTGATTGCACCAGGTGATGGTGACGGCAAGGAGGCTGCAGATGAAGGAGCTGCAAGCCCAAGCGAAGTGGCGGGGACGGACCCCAGCAGTAGCAGTAGTAGCAGCTCCCGTCGCTCCAGTGATGTTGCAATGTCAATCGGTGATTCCTTCATGTCAGTTGCAGATGAGGGTGCCGGCGTCGGGTATGTTGACAATGGGGAACCGGGCCCTGGCGGGGATGTGAACCGCGTGCAGCTCTCTGCCGCCTCGCTTGTGTGCCCATTCTTCTTCCCTGGTGAGTCGATCCGCGCTGTGCATGCGTATGGCCACGAGGATGAGTCTCCTGAGTTGTGCTTTGAACCTGAGCTTGTTGAAGGGTTCGAGGAGGATGATCTCCAGGATGATGAGTGGGAAGAGCCTGAAGAAGTTGATCTGACTGACTATGAGCAAAAGCTGATGTTCCCACGCAGCGGTGATGACCCACCTTCATTGTCCCAAGACAAGCTAGATGAGATAGATTTGGTTGCTGAGTTTGTTGAGATTGAGCGCCTTAAGAAGCTTTCAGTTCTCCTTGATCCAAGCACTCTCGATGGCCACAGTGCAGGTGAAGTGAAGCGCTTGACAACGCGCATGGTCAAGGACTGGCGCGAGAAGGTACACCAGGGCAAGCCCATATGGTTGAGGCGCGCCAGATACGTTGCAAGGGAGTTTGCATGGTTGTGCGAACGGTCGGACACCTTTGCACCAGCTTCCTCATGTCTCCTCAACCGACTTCTCCCGATCTTGTACACCACAAGCACCGCTCCTGACAAGTGCCTGGTCGCTATCGATGTGTCAGATGCCTTCCTCACAGTCGATCAGACTGTGCCGACGGAGGTTGTGTATCGCCCGACAGGTGGAGGTCCTGAGGTCAAATTTGCTTTGGGCAAGCTGTTGCCAGGGCAACGTGATGGATCTGAGAAGTGGTATGGCTCCTTCTTGCAGCACCTTAGTTCAAGCTTGAGTGTGGAGTCCTGTGAAGCCTATCCTACACTTCTGAGGACCAAGGGTCTGGAAAGTGTGATGCAGTTGCGTGTGGATGACATGCTGGCCTTCACTACATTGAAGTACGCGAACAATGAGCTTAAGCCCGCACTTCTTGCGAAGTACAAAATTAAGTTCGAGGTGTTGCAGAAGCCAGGTGATGTTCTCTGGTTCTTGAAACGCAAGTTGCACTTGGTCTCTGAGGACCAACTTCTGATGAGCCCGCGTCCGAAGTACTTAGAAAGGCTCCAAAGACTTCTGAACATCAGGCCTGAAGCCAAGAAGAAAACGCCACTTTTCAGCGATCTTGAGAAGTTAGATGGGGCCAAGCCATTGAGCCCAGCAGATGCCAAACTGTTCCGATGTTGCGTCGGAGTGCTTCTTTATGTTGCCCATGATTGCATCGATTGTCAGTATAGCATCAACATGCTCGCGTCACGCATGAGCTCGCCCACCGAGCTTAGCATTGTGTGGGCAGTCTGTGCCTCTTTCTATGATGTTAAAAAAAGGATATATTTGGGAATAAAATGGATCCTAAATGTAAAACAAATGGAAACGGCCTTTGGGGGGGTGGATGATCGGAATGGGTAAGAAATGGAAAAGAAATGAGAACAAATTGGGGTCTGCAAAGGTAAAATAGGAATTAGCAAAAGAAATGCAAAACAAATGCAAAATAAATGTGAAACAGCGAAATTCATTTCAATGTCAGTACATTATAGGTTTCATCATAGTCAGTAGTAAAGTCTTTGTAAGCAGAAACACATGTAAAATGCACAGAAAATGCAGACAAAATGCAAGTAAATTGCATGGACAGTGCAAAACAGAGTATCAATGCATCGGGAATGCATTGGGCATCGAATAGAATTGGCAGTTTTCGTGTATTCAGCGTATTATCCTAGGTCATAGGAGTTGCAAAAGCACCTTTGTCTTGCAATCGTTCGTGATGCTCGTTGGTATATGGTAAACTAAAAATCACATGCATAATGTAGGAAACGAACACCCTAAATGTCGCCAAAGTTGGACACCCTGCCGTCATCGAGGCATGGATCAAGCAAGTTTGCTTTTGCACGGCGCATGATTGATGTCTTTGAGATTTTTTGGTAGGGCAGCTTGCGATAGTTGAATAGTTGAGATCCACGCAATTTTGGGCTTTATGGCAGAGTTACGCAGAGTTGTTTTTTGACACAGCGCCGCAAGGCAGCCTCTTCGAGGGCACATGGTCACAACAGGACACAGGGCATGTTACCTAGGTCCTAGGTCCTAGGCCCAGGCCCTACCTAGGCCCATCCTAGGTCCCTAGGTCCTAGGCCCTAGGCTTAGGTTTCAGATCAGTCGAATGGCAGCGGTTGCCATGGACGGTCCTGTGGAGGAGGAATGGGCTGATTTTGCGACGGCTTTTTTACGTGAGATGCGTGAGAAGTCTGCAGCAGAAGAAGAGCTGTAGGTGTTGTCCCAGGATACAAGTGAAGCAGATGCATGCAGGTCTTCAGCCTCCAGTCAAGGCGATGAAGGGCAATCTTTCATCATGCCTTTTGAAGATGAAGATGTTGATCCTGGAGTGCCGCTGCTGCCTTCAGATGACGACTCCTGGTGGGTGCAGAAGCTCAAGGATCACACCCGGGATTGGGATCCCCGTGGCGGTAGCTCGAAGTCTCACGTCTCTGTGCTGAGTGCGTGCACTGGAGCCTTTGTGGAGGGCGTCGCTTTCAAGGACAGTGAGGGCGGGTTATCGGTTATCAAAATGACGAGAAAGAGCTGTGGTTTGATTGCCGATAAGCAGTTAGCAGTGTAAGAGGCGGTTGCTGAACCTTCGGTACACGTAGGTTCGGTAGGCAGGTAGGGTCGGACCAAGTGGGATGCGACTCGAGTCTAGCAGATTCTTAGTGATAGTTCGGTGCGGAAGGAGCTTGGCATCCCTTTCCAGACGACATCCATCTCCGAGCCGTGTGCGGAGTATCGGTCCTTCACTCTGCACAACCACTCTGGAATCTTCCATGCCCACGAAACTATTCGGAAGCAGATTCAGGGGTGTGCGTGCACTCGTCATCCTCACTCGGAGGCGTGCGTTGTTGATTCCAGCCCGGCATTCGCGTGCCTTGGCACACCGTGCAAGCCCTTCAGTGTCCAGAGGGCAAAACGTTTCAAGACTTCGCCGCAGGACCACAGTGCATATGCCATCACATTTACAGATGCAGTCGATTTTTTTGAAACCTTCACGCCAGTTACAGCATGCTTCGAGAACGTCGAAGGCTTCGACATGCCGGATCGTTCACAGAAGGATGGTTGTGACGACACTCCGATGGAGAGGCCTGCGGTGCTGCACCTACCTAATCAGTCATCTGTCCGATTTAGGAATCCAGCAGTTGAAGTGTGAACTCAGCCATTTGCCGAATGCCATCGCTGTCATCATCGAGCGCTGTTAATCAATGACTGTTAATGATAACGGCTAGTGGCTAGTGACTAGTGATAGTGATGCCAGTGCTGTCAGGGACTTCCTGTCATTGATCGGCTAGTGGTGCCTTCAATGCTCTCGGGCCAGGTTCCTGGCAGAATTGAAAACGGCAAGCGTGCCGGTGGGCTACTTCCATGCGGTTGTGCACTTGGACATGGCTGACTGGTTGACCATCGCTAGGAAGAGGACATTGGCAGGGGGCGGGTCACTGGTGATTGTCATTTTGCTTTGCGCGCATGTTGCTGACCTACTGCATTGGACGGGCTGGAAGGGGCTCGAGATGGCTCGAGCTGAGTTTGAGGATGTTCGCCGAGGTCCTTTAAAGTTGAAGCCCAAACTTATTGCTCCTAGCGGTCCTAGCTCCATTCTAGGCCAACTGGGTCACTATGCCATCTCATCTAGAATCTAGAATCTAGGAATGTAGGCTGCTGCTACCAAATCGTTTGTTTGTTCCATTGGTCATGCGCTGCACCGTTTAGCTTGCTTTCGGTCGGCGCGGGCAAGGCATGTTCTGTGTCCAGCCCTCAGCCCTTTGATGCAATCGCAACAGGTTCACTTCCGTGTGAATAAAGTGATGCAGGGATTCCTGTCGTCAGGTCCGGATGGCCGTGGTTGAATGACTTCGCGGCTTCGTCCGGAGCTTAGTGGCTTAGTGTCTGCCTGGAGGCTGCATACATATATCACCTGCTCTGGTCAGGGTCCTTGTGCTCTTTGACGGCTTCTGGTTTACAGGTTGGTGAGCTGGGCCATCGTTTCTTATTGTTTTGCACTACTCTGTACAGGATCTCTTCGATTCGGCTCCGACATTCTCTTCCACGACTTGGGTGCACTTTAGTTTCGAGGTTGGCGAGCTCGAGACCATTGTTGGCTAATCTTGTCTTTGCATTGCTCGGTACAGGGCGTCCTCGGTTCGGCTCCGACATTCTCTTCGACGACTTGGGTGCACTTTGGTTTCGAGGTTGGTGAGCTCGGCCGTGCTTGACGACTGTTTTTCTTGATTGCTTTGCGTAGGACCTTTGCTTCATGTTCGGCATCGTCTTTGCACATTGGCTTCCAGGTGGGCGAGCTCAGCTGGTGTTTAATAAAAAGTAATGATAGTTACTGATAGTTTTGGTTGCTCTGCACCCTTCACGTCATTTGAGACATCGTGAAACCTCCGCCCCTAGAATCTGCCCTAGAATCCCTAGAAACAGGTGTGCCTGGCCATAAGCTGCATTTCTCAGGTCTGCTTGCCATTGTGTATATAATATATAGGGAGTGGAGCTGTCACTCTGCAGATCTGTGCGTGCTGCCGCTGTCCCTGTTTCAAGCCGGGTTCTGTGCAGCACGGAACAGTTATCATGACGTTGCAGTTCCCAGAGTCGCCCGAGCATACCTTCGAGGGTGAGGCTCCTCTGGTTTACGTTATTGGCATCCCTCAGGTGTGCCTTTCCTTGGCTGCTTGTCTTGAGCCGCCTGAACTGCAAGCTCTGGAGGCAGTGCATTGGTGGATATCTTCTGACCTGCCGTGGTATGTGTTGGGCCAGGGTGACTGCGACAGTGACAGCTCTGCACCAGCCATTGATTCTGCAAGCTCGGCGGCCTGTATCCAACCTGTACCAGCGGGCTGAAACGGAGACCCTGAGGGATTCCCATCCTTGATGACAGCTGGATTGTGACCTGGGGAGCCCCGCCGCAGTTGTGGCCACAGTAGTTATGTCATGCGCAGCACAGGTTTTGATTTTTGTACAGGCGGCCAAAGATTCTTTCGCTGCGATCTGCCAACATGGCTCCTGTATATACTGGGTGGGCGGACATATGGGCATGAGTTGCTTGCATGTCGTTGAATATTTGCCAAGTCCGAGTGAAGCTGAACCGTTGACATAATGAGTCTACTCTGTCTTCATTGTTTTGGCAGGCGTGGGTGTGGTGGTCAAGAAGTGCATGGACAAGGCCGAGGGAGCCAACGTGCCAGTGAAATCATGTTATGGCTGTCATCGGAGGTTCTTCGACATGGACTGGTGACTTGTGCATCAAAGCCGGGGCAGGGTCCTCGGGACATGAACCCATGCGCAACCGTCGAGGAACAGTCAGCGGATTCTCATTGGGTCACACCCGAACCTTGGGCCTTGAAGGTCCACATTCCGGGAGTCCAAGGCCATACTGGTTGAGGCAGGACCGACTGCTTTACAACACGAAATAAGCATCGCTTGCTGCGGCTGCGGCTAGGCTGCGACCTGTCTGCGGTACAGCTCTCCAACGTACGACGAGGTCTGATCTTTGGGCTGTTCCTCAACTGGCACTGTCATGGTTTCTGCTCACACATGTCCTGCCGTCTTGAAGTCTTGCTTGCACCGGTCAGGATACCGTGGCTCTGGATCAGCCGAAGTTGGCAGCCAGGTGAAGCATGTACGGAAGCACAAAAAAATGCAATCAGGCCTTGAACCTTCATCCGTTCAAACTTGAGGCTCTGTTCGAGCAAAGAAATCAACAGCTTCAGTCTTGCACTTTAGGGCCAGTTTAGGGCTTCGGGTTTGGAGATTGTGTGTGTGTGTGTCGGTCCGGCTGTGTGTCTGTGCGATCGCGTCAGTTGTGAATGTGTTTTCGAGGGCGTTGGCAACCCACAGCCGAGACAAGTCCGAATCCCAATCCCCAGATGGACCCACCCTAATTAAAGTGATTAATGATTAATGGCTAAAGTCTAAAGTCTAAGTTTGTGTAAACCCATTAGCTACAGCTGCAAAGATGGTGACTGCGTGTGTGCATGGGAGAATTTGAAACCAAACCCACCAAACATCATCCTTACTACCTACAGGGATCGTGCCTGTGGGTACATGTGCATGGGAGCACCCGAAACACTCATTCCCAAACACACCTAAAACTTGAACGTTTAAACCCATCCTTGCTACCGGGGCTCGTGCCTGCGTGTGTGCATGGGACAACCTGAAGCCCTAATCCCTAAACATCCACAAACAACCCCAAACCCTAAACTTCTAAACCCATGCTTGCATGTGTGCAAGGGAGAACCCACAAACCTTATCCCCCAAACATCCCGTAACCCTCAACACATCCTTGCTGTAGGGTAGGGGTCGTGCCTCCGTGGTCGAAGGAACCCCAAACCGTAATCCCCAAACATCTGCAAACCCGCATCCCATCCTTGCCACAAGGATCGTGGCTGTGTCCGTGTGTTTGCGTAGGGGAACTCCAAACCCTGTAATATCCTCTACCCCAAACATCCCCAAAGCCTCAACCCATCCTTGGTATAGGGATCCTGCCTGCGTGTGTGCATGGGGAGTTGTTAACCAGAAACCCCAAAACCTGAAAGCAGCGGTCGTGTTTTCGCAGGGCTATGTGTGTGTGTGTGTGTGTTCGCGTTGATGTGTTATGCGCTCGGTTTGAGCAGTTTGGTTGATGTTAGGTCAAATCCTTTAACGAACATCAAGCTCCCGGCAACAAACCCCAAGAACATGGCTTTCCTGGAAAGCCTTAAATCTATCCGCTCGCGTCGATCATGCAGGGGCCGCAGGCCGCAGGGGCATGTCAGGTTATTGGTGTTCCGGTGCTTGTTTACTTCTGTAACTGTCACGGTGGCAAGCAGAAGGGCCTGAGAAGGGGACTAGCTGACAGGTGTTTCGAATTTCGAAGTGTTCGGTCGACGACAGAGACAAGTTGTTGGAAACATGTCAAACATATTTATCGTTTCATGATGTCATGGATGCCTCAGTGCCCGCTCCAGCTGGGGCTGCAAAGGAGAAGAAAAGAACACGGCCAATTGGCTCCGGTGGTAGTGCTGCCTACAAGCGTGACTTGAAGGCCCTCAGGGATGCAGCTCATCCCGAGGGTGAGGAGCAGGATAGCGGATGCGCGAGAGCTGCAAAAGCGAGACTGTGTCGGGCTCGAGCTCGGGAAGCGGCTCAGGTTGCTCAAGATGGGCAACCAGAAGGCTCGGTCAGTGAGCTCTGGCGTTACCGAAGTTTGGGTTCCGAGTTGCAGAAGAGATTGATGTTGTGTGTGATGGCATCACGCAAGCCAACGGCTCCCGAAGTAGATCCTGATGCCGCAAGCTTTGTGAAGCGACACTTGATGCAGTTGCAGCCCGGCTTGTCGTTTACAGCTGAAGCTTCAGCCGTGGACAATGAACGTCGCAATCTGAAGAGCATGCTGCTTCGCACAGGTGCAGCGGTCTACTGGGGTGCCTCAATGATGTTTGGCAACCTTGCCTCTAGCATCCTCGCTTCTGGTGCCAAAGTGGTTATGCTAGTGAAAAAGCGCAGATATGATGAGACGCCGTTGCGGGTTCGGCAGCAGTCTTCAGAGGAGGGTACCGCTGTGCCGACAAAGCTTCTGCAGACGGAGCTCTCTTTCGGGGTCCTTTTGCAGAAGAATGAGCAATACATGTTTGTACGAACGACACTACCCACGACTCTTTCATCGTTTGATGCTTGCACTGGTGAAACGTTGAAAGCATGTCAGCTGAACCTAGAAAGCTCCGTTCCGGAATTGCGCCGGTTGGCGAGGGAAGCAGCCTTCAAGGTTCAGTTGGTCATGACGGACAGAGCGGGTCCGAACATCAAATGTGAGAAGTCAATGCAGCTGGAGGATGCATCCTTTGTAAAGGCTCATGGCTTCTGTAAGATTCACAAGCTCGCCCAACAGCAAACTCAGTGCTGCAACCTTGTGGACGGCCACATATCTGGCATCATTGCTCTTGCGGTGGCCATGCAAATGGCGGGTGCGACATCGAAGATGAGGGATGCACTATCGTCTGTTCTCCGGAAAAGAGTTGACATTTGCATCGGAGATCCACCTGACAATGCGGACAACGATGCATACAGGGAACAAGTCTTCGACATGTGCCTGTCTGATTGCAGTGGCAGTGGGGACGAGGGAGCGAAAGTTAACCGTGTGAGGCGGCGACAACGCCTTGTCCTTGAACACTACTTCCGAGGCAGCAACTTGCGTGGTACGAGGATCTTGTTCTTTTGGCCTTCTGGCCCGGTCCCAGATGAAAATCAAATCTTCGCTGAGCTCGACGAGCACCTCGTCCCGGCCCTCATCCCTCACCGCTGTCCGGTGTTTCCCCGTTCCCGGTGGACCGGCGGGGACTTGGCATTGGATTGGGTGTTGCTGTTGGGCCTATGCTTCTTGGAGTACCTATTTGTAATAACCGGATAGTGAATTTGAATAGTGATCCTAGGGTCCTAGGGCTAGACTAGAGTCTAACTAGAGTCTACAGATGTCGTAGTCGTAGTCGTATTGTCATGGCGCATAGACATACTGACATAATGCCATAGTGTCGAATCAGAAGCTGTGCAAGCTCACTGCCGTGAACCTCAGAATCGCAGAAAGCCAAAATAGTCAGCAAGCACGGAATGTAACATACCGTATCATTGCAGCCCGTTAAGCCCGAGTCCAGGCTTCGACCTTCTTTCAGACCTGGTGCCATTATGGGCAGGGCTTGACAGCAGTCTTGCTGCCCGGCCGAATGCTGGCAGGCCTGGCAGGCCTCATGAAGCTGGCGTGGGTGCTACTGCTACAGATGATGATTGGGATGCTTTCTGCTTGAATTTGGTTTCTGGAGTCCATTCTGGAGAGAGAGGGCCTGAGTCTGAGCAAGCAGTACCACCGCCGGCGCAGCAGGATGCCAGTGCTGGAGATCCTGATGCGCCTGAGCTGGCAACAGCTGAGATGAGTTGGGCTGACTTCAATGCGGCAATGAAGAGGAAAGCTGCGGTGTTTGCACAGCAATGCCCGTCTGCTGCGTTGGCTATATGCCGGCCGGTCATGAGTTGCAACCTGCAGCTGCTTTACCATGCCCTCAAGGTGAGTGGTGACACGTGGGACATGCAGCAAAGCCTTGAGGGCAGCAACGTCCGACGCTACCGAATCTTGGACGAGTACAGCGGCAAGGCATCCCATGACTTTTTCGACAGCTTGAGAAGCATATTCACTTCAGTTCCATCGGCACTTCCGCCGAGAGCTCTTGCCAAAAGCTTGAGGACCTTGCTCTTCCGATGTGCAGCTCGAGCTGGAGCATGTCACCATCAGTTGCTGGAGCGGTTTCGTCGGGGATTTCCGACACAGCTCTTCGGGGCCCTGCTTGGGAACGATGCTGTTTTGAATGTTTCGAAATGCTTGTTAGATGAATTGTCCTCCCAGTTCCACGACCGCTTCGAGGACTCAGGACTCCAATCATCGGAGGCGCAATCGTTCCTGCATGCATTGGCTACGATGTACGACCTCGACATCGCCGGCATCGAAGCTCGTCACGCCAGCATCAGACGACATGTGAAGCTATTCTCAAACCAGACCAGCGGAGCCGACTTGCCGATGGTCAGTGCCAAGTTTGTGGTCCAGCAGCAGGCCCTGCAGAATCTTCGCTGGAGCACGCACAAGGCACGAACCAGCAGTCGGGCCGGTCGGATAGGGATGGCACGTCGCCCTGTGAAAAAAGAAGGTCAGGCGACCAAGCAGAAGCGGGCTAAGCAGCCTGGAGGGTCCTGGAATGCTTTTCAGCACATCAAGTCGCTGGGCGTTCGCCGAAGGTTCTCCGGGGACTATGTCAAGCAACTGTCCGCGGAGTACTGGCAGCTCAGCAGCGATGATAGATCTTACTACGACGAGTTGGGCCGACTGGCGCGGATCGCAGGTGAAGAGGGATTCAAACCGTTCCCCAAGACATCGGCGCTCCCTGCAGCTGCCCGCGTGGCCCAAGCTGGCCAGTTGCAGCCTGTGCAACATCCGCCAGGTGAGCTGGCACCATCGCCACCAGGAAGCGATGTGAAACAAGCTCTTCTGGCCTTGGATGCGCAGCTTCGTGCAGAATGCTCCAACCGGACACAAGCCCTGGCACAGCTGCAAGACTCTGTTTCCGAGATGTCCCACTTCGCTCCACAGCCGGAGGAGTTGTCAGCTTTGGCAACAGAATGTTGCCAAATGCAGGATTCAGACAAAGAGCACTTCAAGTGGTTCGGAGGAAGCCTTCCCTCTGTCCACTGGGTGCCGCCTACGATTCCGTTTGCCTGTGTCACTGGGCTGCGACAATAGGGGTCAGTAGAGTCGTCAGTACTTCAGTAGTGACGAGTGACTAGTGACTAGGACTACAAAGCCTACAGTCTACAGTCTACAGTTTACAGTCTATAGCCCACAGTCTACTTATTTACTTACTTGCATCGACAAGTCTTAAGCCCTTAAGCCTTAAGCCCCTTTGATATTAGGCTTATTAGGCTTCTTCCAAGCAGTAACTGTCAGTAGCTGGTAACTTGGCAGCAGAAGGTGTGGAAAGGGAGCGTCACGGATTCAAAGCAGGTCAGGGCCTGCTGCGAGAGTTTCTGAATTCTGAACATTCAGGTTTTCAACATCTCCCCTGACAAGTCGCTTTGTCCGCGTTTTGAAACCCTGTCAGGTTGCATGCCGAGATCAAGGCAGACGTGGGCAAGGCTTGGAAACTGGCTTGAAAACAGCCCTCCACGAGGCATGGGAACAGCATCACCAGATGACCTACGAGAAAGAAGAGCCTCGCATCAGAGACAGTGACTTCCGGGAGCTGTTTGAACCGTCTATTTGCCATCGTTTGGCAATGTGTGTATGCAGTGGACGAGGCCAACAGGCTTTCCGCCTGCACACCAAGACAATCAAATTGCTCAGGCCTCTGCTGGTTGCCAAAAGTCGCAAGCGTGATGCCACCACAAAACAGTTTTTGGAGCCCAAACCCGTGAAACCAGAGGCCAGGCTTCTGGCGGAGTCAGGACATCTTGTCCTCTGCTTCAGAAAGAAGGAAGCCGAGCCTGAGCGTGCAGAACCGGAGCCTGATTGGGAAGAGTATGTGGCTTCCTTGCTGCAGAACCCGGCAAACGTCAGCTCCCATGCCACTGCAGCTTCGGCACCAATTGCACTGCCACCAGGTGGCATCTGCGATGATGAGGTTTGGTTCCATGTTGGTTACATGAATTTCCGCACGTATGAAGCCTCCGGTCTTTGCTTGGAACGCGCAGATTTAGATCTACAAGATGCTGACTTGGACATTCTCACATTGAGCATCTTACAAGAGCTGACTTTTCGAACTCTCTTGGAAGCTATGTGCGAGCACATCGACTACAACTGTTCTTGGTCCTTGCAGCTGTATGAAGTTCTGAGTTTGCCGACAAGTGTGCAACTGGAGGACATGGTGCCCGACCAGATTGACGTCAGAGCGTTGAAAAACTGCCATGAAATCCTTGTCTGGCAGGGTGCGGACAGGGAGGCTGCTAACGCTGCTGAGGCTGAGGCGGCTGCGGAAGCCCGGTCGCGCCACAAGCATCGGAATCGTCCGGAAGGCGAGCAACAGCAAAGGCAAAGCATCCGTCCAGCCATGCCGGCATTGCGGCGTCGGCAGACCTCTGCAGCTGCCCCGGGAGACATGCCGGATGCCGATGTAGACATGGCTGCTGCTGATCCTGATGAAGACTTCGGCGGTGGTGTGGGACCTGTTGAGTACCATCCTCCTGCTGCTTCTGTTGATGACTACACAGATGGTGAGCAGGATGAGGATGCAAACACTCCTGCCTGGCTCCAGCGTGCATTTGATCTGATGGACGCAGAGTTCGCCAACCAAGAATTGCCTTTTGATGATGCGGCTCAAGCCACCTTGGGTGCTTTGTTCGAAACTCTAGTAGTCTGGAATCTTTCGTTTTTGTTTGCACTTTAGTGCCCTGCCCTAGAGTCTAGAGTCCTAGAGCCTACGCACCTAGACAACCCTTACAGTCCCCCAGACCCTGGAATTTAAAGGCCTTTCCATCTCTGCAGGTAACAACTCCGCCGGGTCTTCAAAGCCATCTGCTCACGTGGAGGCAGCTGATGCTGGGGCGGCAAGCAGCAGCTCGAGGCCTGAACAGCCTTCTGATGCGCAACCTTCGACTCGGCGGGATCCTGGCCCGAGACATGCTGCAGAACTTGTTGTGGATGTTGCAGGACTTGGTAGCATCCGTTACTATAAGAAGAACAAGACCTTCGTGGCTACATGCCGCTGTGCAAGCCACCAGTCAGCTGCTTCATCGGAGGGCTTGCCCCTGGCATGCACCCGCAAACGCATCGCGACAGGTGCATCGCGACAGCCGAAAGATCATTCGAAGCGAAACGGGCAGGGCAGGCCATTGGGCATGCTCATGCGCTGGCTCGAAACTTGCTCTGCCTACGACTCCCAGCGAGACCATGTGCATGCTCCAGTTCCTCCCCTGCAATAGCGGCAGGAAGCTCGTGCTCGCTTAGCAGCACTCCCGCACTCTGACAGCTTGTTTGCCTTCGAACGTCCACAGGAAGAATGGGAGCCTGACGCTGAACCCAGCCGGATCACTTGATCAGCTCGTCTGCTGGCACAGGGGTCCACAAGTTTCCACTGCAGTGTTTTACTGCTGTACTCTAACAGACTCTAACTCTAACTCTAACAGCTCTAACAACGCTAATAATGATGTTAATGATCCTTGGCGACTCTAATATACTCTAGAACGACCCTTCAGGCTTGTTAAAAGAATGTAAAAGTGCCCAGCGCAGAACGGACCTGTGTGGAACCCCTAGCTGCAGCTGCAGCTCAGCACAGAGTGTTCAGTCAACCTGGCCGGGTATTTGAAAAAAAGATGTCTTGCTCTTGCTCAGATGCAGTAATGCTGCCTGTTAGCTGCAATTATTTGGACAGTCGGGGGGACGTAGCCAGGAGGTTCGTCATTATTTCATTATTTGTTTGAAATGGTTAGGTCTGGGTCCACATGTTTGTGAAACTTACTTCCGACCAGTGCACTACAATATTTACAATACTACAATCACCAACTGTCAAAGTATTCCTGGACTCCTGGCAGTCTTGCTCCTGCAAGTTTTTGTGCGCTGGACTGAGACTTAGAGTGTGTGGCTGCTAGAGTCTGCAAGAGCTGCTAGAGTCTGCTAGAGACAGTTTGCAAATTGTGGCCGCAGGATCTTCCTGGTCTTCTTCCGCAAGGACAAATACACGGAGGCGGATGTGTCCCGCTTCGAAGCAATCGTTGAGGAGCTCAGCCTTCAGTATTGTAGTGTTATTACAGTTACAGTTACAGTTACTGTTACTGTAGTTTCTGCCGTCAGCATTCAACCATCTTGTAGAATGTAGATTTGTAGATTGTAGATTGCAGATGAGAGTTTCTAGATTCGGGTTCTTGTTATTATTGTTGTTATGTTCTAATACTCTATTACTATAGCTTCCCTTGTCTGAAAAGTCTTGACTTGTGCTGCACCGTTGCTGTCAGGCCATTGTGCTGAAGCAGAAAGCTGCCGGCCCAGTCGATTGCGAGACCTTGCTGTCAGAAGAGAATGAGGACACGGACGGTGGTTCCAGAGTTAGTGACAGTTGGTGGTATTCACTGGTAGTGACGATGGAGCTTCAGGGTGGGTTGATTTAGAGCCATGAGAATGGAGTCCATCGGTGTCCATCCCTGAGCTTGTGCTGTAGCTGGCTTTGCCGATCCCATGAGTTAGCAGATCTCAGTCTCTTTAGTGAAGCGCGTTTGATCTTGCAGAATCTTGCAAGCTGCAAGCAGCAACACATGTCTGGTGAGTCTGCTGGTCGTTTAGTGATGTTTCGTGGCAAGTTTCGTGAGGAGGACGTGGCTGTTGGGCAGCCTCGGCAACTTCAGGCGTTTGCAGCACTGCTGTGTCCAGAACCTGGCAGACGTAGTTTCACTCCTTTGGCAGTCGGTCGCTGTGAACTCTTGACCATGCTTAGCCGTCTTACGAGTCTTAGCTGTCTTAGCTGCTTAGCTGTGGCTGTCGCTGTAATTACTGTGCTTGTTGCGAGGCTTCTGAACCCAACTTGGAAACTTGTTGCTGTTTCGTCGATTGTTCCTATGAAGTAAAGCCGCTGCCCTTCAGAGATCCCTTTCCAGGCCCTCCCCATCTCCCGACCCCCTCCCAAGCCTCGGCCCTGGGACTGCCCGGACCCCGGCCTTGCATTTTTTTCGCATTTCAACGGAACGGCTTCCAGGACTAGTTCTTCTCTTACATTGGGAGAGCCATTTCCCTTGCATTTTCCCGTCCATGTGTTGTTGCATTTAATTCCCACTTACTCTCCTCTGGTTTCCATTTCATTCCCATTCAAATCCCATTTTTTTTGCATTTTGCCTAGCAAAATGCAAAAAAAATGGGATTTGAATGGACCAAAAATGGGGTCTGGAATGGGGTCTGGAATGGGGTCTGGAATGGCGGAAACATGGAGGTCCAAATGGGTTGAAAATGCCGCTTTCCAGGCCCAACCCGCCGGACCCAGCCAGCCCAGTCCCGAGCTCCCCGGATGCCCCGACCCCTTCCTCCTGGCTGTCCTGCCCGCCTGGCCTGGCACTGCCCTGCTGCCAGGTTTTGGACACTGATGACCCGACGGCGCCGAAGCCGAAGTGGTGGTTTGAGAGCTGCAGCTGGCGCGACAAGCTTGGTGTACTCCCTGATTATCGGCCTTGGACGAGCCGTCCGAACTTTCGTGGTTCAGGGCTGACTTTGAATCCTCGAATCTGTGATCTCATGGATTGTGTCGTGGCAGAACGGCTCATGTCTGTGAGAAAGCTAGGTGTGAGGCTGACTGATCGGCAGCTGCGGGACTTGATGCAAGGCGTTTGGTTGGACGTGTCGCAATCTCACAATCGAAAGGTTGTCAATAAGACCAGCGTCCACAGGACGCTGACAACCTCAAGCCAGGTGTATGTGTTTTCCAGAGATCGTGTTCTCACGGTAGATGAGCACTTTCGCCTGCAGGGGCATGACCCTGATGACTATCATTTTCCTGCTGACATGACAGACAACAAGAAGCGGAGCCTGGCGGGAGAGGGCTATGCACTGCCGTGCATAGGCACGATTATCTGGGCACTCTACCTCTGCAAACAGTTTCCTGAGTAAATCCGGACTTTTCAGCGATGTGCAGATTCCATGCCTTAATTCGATGGCTGCAAGCTGCAAGCCCTGCTCAGGGACAGCTCGGATCTGGTTGGACATTACGACAGCTTTCATGACAGGGAGAGAGAGTTGAGGGTTTCTGGATGGGGATGGTAAGGGTTTGCTCGGGGATACTTGGTTTTAGGTGTGGTGTTCAGGCTGCATGTGCAGGCTTTTGGGTTTGGGGTTCAGGCAGGCATAAAGGATGCAGCTACTTGTGAGGGGGGGGGGTCTGTCAGCCTTTGTGGGACTTGCTTTAATCGTCCATCTCTTATGCAACCCCAAACCGAAACTGAATCCCAAAACGAACCTTCAACCTTGCGCTTGCACCGTAGCCTTGCAAATTATCGTTAGGTCCAGCTGCTGAGAGAGAGGCTTCCTTGCAGCATTCGGCGAAGAAGTAGAGTGCGACATATAGTAGACTTGGAAAGTCAGGGTGACTTTACAAAGTAGGTAGTAGCAGGTAGTACATTAAGTAGACTTATTGAATGGGCTAGTTCCAATTACAATCCTTTTCAGGGTACTGATGAGTCTGCTTCGTCACAGTCTGTTTCGTCTACTTACCACTTACTTGCTTACTTACTTACTCAGTCATTAAGTTCCCTGCTTTCCAAGTATAGAGTAAACGACGTGGAGCGACGTCGAAGGAGCGACGTGGAGCGACGTCGAAGGGATGTTTTTTTCTCTGCCGGAACACTGTTCGTAACAGTGTTCCCTCTGGTGCCTTCTGTGGAGTGGCATGCTGGTGCAGTGGCCATGGTTTGGATAGATAGCCGCGTACCGGGTAGCAGTGCACTGTCCCATTTCTAGACTTTAGGTCACTCTAGGACTCTAGGTACCATGGTTCTATAGGGCATAGATTATGATTAGGATTCTTGGAATCATTGAATTTATATAGGCTGTGTCAATGCTATGCAGAAAATTGTTTGGGAACGGCCCAAAACAGTGATGTGATCGTGATCAACTCAGCATGCACACAGACTATCGTGTGATGCAGCGTTTGCATGACCCGACGCCGACACCAGGCCTGGCCACTGACATGGATCTAGGTAAAGTCCGAGAGCCTCCAAAATACCTGAAATAAGGAATGCACCTTAATTTGGAATAGGACTCCGAATAATCGAATATAGTTTAAGGTTTCTTGTAGTCACTGTAGTCACATTACTTATTTCAGGTGTTTTGGAGGCTCTGGGGAAGTAGTGCTCTACAGCGTCCAGGCAATGTGGTGCAGCGATAGCAGTGACGCTGTGCACGAGTGCTGTTCCAGCAGCTACACGCAAAGCCCAGCCTTATGCCTTGTAGGTTTTCACGTCTAAGCTGTAGGCCTATAGGCTCTGGGCCTAGGCTCATAAGCTTGTTAGTCGGTCATAGCAGTCCGGTTCATATTGCAGAAGCTGGCAGCCCATCACATTGCTAATGTGCCTGCGCGCTGAGGGAGTTTATAGAACAGTGCAGCCTTCCGAAGTTGATGCATGAGAAGAGAGTTTCAATTTCCGGTCACACAGCTGTTGCCATGTCTTGCTTGGAGAGTCGAGGGGCTTGGTAAGTAGGAAGTATATTTATAAGCACCCTACGCAAACCTTGATTGGAATAATGGGGCTACTTAGTTTTGTCCACTTACCTTGTCTGCCGACTCTCCAAGTTCAAGTGTTCTGCAGTCGTTGAATCGGATTGAGCCCAGCCCGGCATGTCCATGAGATCCAGTAGGCAGCACATCAGAATGCATTGCCGCTGCCGCCATTGACCGCCATTGCCTCTTTTGTCAGGGGCCAACAGCTTGCAGCAGCTAGGCAGCTAGAATCTAGAAGTTAGCTCGAGAGCTAGGCAGCAGCCGACTTGCGCAAAGCGGTGCGGAGTTCCCTGATCGCATCGACGGATTCCCGGATTAAAGGCTTCAGAGTTGAGGACATTTCAGTGACGTCAGCCCCAATGCTTGCCAGGATTCATGACCATGCTGTCATGCGGTCTCAGAAGCGTTTCCATTGTGTGTACCATGCGAAAACGCCTCCCTTCCTAGCAGCTAGCAACCGTGCCGTGATGAATCGTTTGATGAAACAACTGTTGAGCTCCAGGTTCTCGATGGCGTCGAAAAGGAAACAACCAAGCGCCGCCAAATCGAAGGCGGGTGCAATTGCAACATTGTAGCCGGAAGTCTTTGCTTTGGCCCCGGTCTGGACCTCGCGAGCGACTTTTTGAGTTTAATACACTGTGTTTGCCAACATGTGTCGGCAGGGGAGGTAATAAGCGGCAGCGACTGGCTGCCAACGATACCGGTAGTAAGGTAGCAGCAGTAGCAGCAGCAGCAGTAGCAGCAGCAGCAGTAGCAGCAGCAGTTTTGATCAGGGTAAGACAAGGCTCGCAGCACTGAGGAGGGGCTTTGCATTGCATACTTGGCAGGCTAAGCCGGTGAAGCAGGAGACCGCCCCCGCCGACGCTCAGCCGATGCCTGGTTTGATGGAGCTGGACTCGGACCTGCTTCCGGATGCTTGGAAGGATGACGTGGCCGGCATACCTGCATCTTCGAGGCCTTCCCCTGGTCTGAAGAAGCAGAAGGTGATGATCATTCTGACGTGTGTCATCTGTGGCCGCAAGTCCCAGGCCCGTAGCTGATTGCTATGAGTATTTCGGATGTAGGGTTTTGACTTCACTTTGCTTGACTGCTCCAGCTCGAGACTCTCGGACTCTTCCATTCCACGCTTGATAACAGTAGCCATTTAATAGCCGATAGCCCTATAGGCTGGCCTAGCTTATCGTTGATAGCTGCGTAGGAGCAGGCATGCAGTGTTAATCTTGCTCTGCAGGTCCAGAAATGTGCTGTGTGCATTCGCTGTTGTTGCTGTTACGGTGTTGTTCGGTGTCCGTGATGATCATTTTGTTGTCGCGAGACTCAAACCGACGGCCCGGGTACTTGGGACTTGGGCCAACTTGGGTTTTCGTAGTTTTTGGGCTTCGGACTTTTGTAGCCCATAGGTTAAGATGCCCACCAGAACTCCAGGACACTCCATGGGGCTTGTACGACGAGCAAGGAAAACCCGTTGGGATTCTTTGCAGACGGGACAAAAAGATCATCGTCCGCATCTATCCTGGGGAAGACGTGGCCAAGGTGTGTGACAAGCTGGAACAGGATCCGGCAGTCAAGCAGATCGTCCAGAATGCCATTAAAGTTGTGGAAGAAGAGACTCAGATCCAGCTGAATCCTCCGAGCCTTGTTCAACGCAGTCAGCAGCAGGGGTATCAAGTGTACTACAAACTAGCCTTTTTGGATCAGGATGAAATGACAAGTCTCTGCAAAGACATGACCCCTTCCGCATGCGGCTACAAGCCCGTGGAGCTCAAAGTTGAAAACGGCGGGACTCAGCTCGGGTACTTGATGAGCCCAGTGGGCATGCCGGAGCAGCTGTGGAGGTCATGCCGGAGGGTCAAAGTCATCGGCTCCAAGATTCTAGAGCACAACGAGCTGTTTCTGCAACCGGAAAACCAGCTTGCTCAGATACAAGGCACAAACACATGGAAGTGGATCACAAAGACAGAGCTGGAGAAGCGCGAAGCAGCTTTGAAGAGCAAGTCCGGCGGTCTCAGGTACACTGATGTCGTGCAGAAAGCCCTGGAGGTGAAAGAACACAGGAAAGAGGAGCTGGGTGCGGGCAAGGCCAACGATGAAGCCGCAGGTCCGTGGTGTGATTGGCTTTGCTTGTTCGTTTTATGCAATAGCATTTCCTTTGAAACCTATGGCATAGATCCTGATGTTTCGTTTGGCATGCTGTGGAGCTTGGTTTCAGTACCACGTCTTTTGAAACCTATGGCATCGATCCTGATGTTTCGTATGGCATGTTGTGGAGCTTGGTGGCATAATTTTATGGACACTCGTTTTCGGTATGGTAGCATGCTAAATCGAGAAGCAAAGGCTAGGAGTCCATGACGCGCAACTTGCAGGGCACTTCAAAGCTCCGAAATTGAAATTGGTAATTTGCCCACAGTCCCACAGGCAGCACACAACACAGGTGTAAAACAGTTCTGGTAGCCACACCTCAGTTGCAACATGGTCCTTTGCATCGGGTAGATCAAAGATGCCTAGGAGGATTCTGTGAATACCAAAATTACCAAAAGCTTTCAGCCAACATGTGCTCCCAAACACATGAGTGCAGCGTAGCAGTGCAGTCCGAGAGGACATGCAGTGGTCGAGAGCGAGTCCGAGGAGGACGAAGCTGCGAAGCAGCTGAAGCAGCTGCATGCGGATGCACAAGCGTCGGGCTCATTGGAGATGAACCTTGGGACGCTTGAGGAGGAAGACAAGAAAAAACCGAAAGGAAGGGGAGCCAAAGCCAAAGCTGGCTCGAAAGCCCGCAAGGAGTCCCCAAGCCGACTCAGCCGAGGTGGCCGGTCCAGCACGACTGGGAAGGACAAGGAGAAGGAGCTTCAGTTGGACGATGCGAACTTGAGCAAGCTGGCCGGCAACCTTGCTCGCATCGCGCAGCGCATCAACAAGATTCCTGAGTGCTTCTTGAAATTGAACCCGGAGTGCTTCACCGTCGCCAACGGCCGTTCGGTGGACGCGGTGGGACCTTCTCACGCCCTCCTCTGGATTCGGATCATGTAGATAGCAAAACTGTTCAACATAGCGACACAATCATTCAATTAGTTTTTAAGTGAATTCATTCAACAACTAATTCAATGATTGCGTCGCTGTGTTGAACGTTTTTGCCAATGCATGGCCAGACTGCTGCTGCTGGTATCTGCTATCTGCTAGCTGCTAGACAACATGAGCAGTATCAGTAACAGTGACAAAGCAATATGATCCACTGACTGTTTGGGCTTACGGCTTACGCCTTATGTATGGCGGTTTAGCGGTAGCAAGTTTCGGATGCAGGCGAGGCGGATGCTCACGCAAATGGAGAAAGAAGGCGACAAAAACCAACATCTCCTTCGACCTTACGTGGTCGCAGCCGAAGCAGCCACCCTCTTGTCCGTCAAGGATGGCCTAGACAAGGTCAAAAGATGACCAAAGCCAACAGGCTCATGCACTTGGAGGCAATCAAGGCTGTCAGCTGGGACGTGCCGGTGCAAGTGCAGTGTGCGCACACCGTGGCCGAGGTTGAAGCAGCTTTCGAGGACTTGTTGCAGAGCTGTGCCGCCTCCAGCTCCAACTCCAAGGAGTCCAAGGAGGCCAAGGTTGAGAGGATCATCGCAAAGATTGCCCTCACTCCCGATTCGGCGGCCACCTTCGATTGGAATGAGCCCACATTCGACGGCTTGCTGACCGGCTTCCAGGCACTTCTGGAGAGAAGCAAGCTTTTCGGTGACGGGAACACGGACGTGGATGACGAGGCAGCTTCCATGGAGGCACGGCAATGTTTCGAGTGTCTAGTGGGTCGACTGCACTTAGTGACTTAGTGACTAGTGGGGTAGATGTTGTTTCAGCTCTGAGCGGATTCGGAGTCTGCAAGTGCAGGGACGCAGGGGTAAGGGGGGCAAGGCGGACAACATTGAAGATATTCTGCAGCTTCTCGAGTTGGAGCAACCAGCAGCTACCAGCTAGCCAGCAAGATATCGCAGACAGCGATTAGTTTGCTATTATGGCATGGCGGTTTATACGCGAGCTTGATTTGCTTCAAAGGCAAACCTACCTATAGAAAAGCTTTTGACATACATTTTGAAAGGCTGACTGCTTTGTCGCTGACAAACCTCCTGCAGGTTTGATCCACAGAGTTGTGCTACAAACCTTCCTTGAGCTTGCAGCTTGACCGTGATATCCTCTGCATGCTGCCCTAGAAAAAATCTGTAGGCTCTGCCTGCTGTCATTGCACATTGCACACAAGCCACTTCTATGTAACATTGCAGTGCAATTTGCAGCCGACAGCATGCGCCCTTGAACAGGGGCAGCGTGTGTGTGAACGTCTCTCGTACATGAGGCAAGCAAGGGGCTCATAACCCGATCTCGCTTGGTAGCCGTCAGTCTTCGTGCTGCAAGATGTTGTTTATTGTCGTGTCAGATTGCAGCTTTGTCAAAGTTTGATGTCATTTCCATTTGCAGGGGGACACAGCATGCCACTGGGACTGTGCGACTGTGTCCAACGAAGCTACCAGCTACCAGTGACATGGGAGAGGAAGGCTGATCACGTTCCTGTACCTGCAGCAGAATTTGATAAGTTTGTGACATCTTCATAATACAAGCTGTGTATGGTGCCATCTTGTGATATCCTCGCTGTGCAATCCAACATTGGTCCATTGCTCAGCTCAGCAGTCTTTGCAGGCTCACATGACATGTACGGTTGCAGCAATCTGACAGTGCTTTCAGGCCCACTCCACAACTAAGCAAGCAAGCACATTGTAATGAGAAGCCATCCGACGGTGCGGTGCGACTTACCGCTTCCAAGTGTGTGTCGCGGGGTGTGTGTGTGTGTGTGTGCGCGCGTGTGTGTGTGTGTGTGTGTGTGTGTGTGAGCGTCTGTTTGCGATGCAGTCTTAGCTGACAGTTGCACGCATGCACGGTGCACACATGCACGATGCACACATGCACGGTGCTGCTCATGTCTGTACATAATTTCTTGGGCATCCTGTCCTCCCCATGGCGGCTCCCTCGAAGTACTCAGTCAGTAGTAGTCGTCCATGTAGTTTGTAGTGTGAGTTGGACACTGTCCATCCATGCCACTTCGACTGTCCCGATAAGATACCTTCGCAGGTTTTTCAGATCATGGTCAGTGAATGCCTGGATGTCATCATGAAAGCATTGCAGCGACATCATTTCCTGCCAGAAAATCAGAATATGAAGCATCTGTGCAAAACCATGTCGGTTACAGTCTTGAGTTCATGTAGGTGACTATGACGCTGACCATATGGCCCATAAGGGTCAACGGTGGGGCATCGGTGTATAGGTGCTGACTGCTAGTAACTGGTAACCAAGTCCATAGATAGAATCAATCCACGACCAAGCGTCCTGAAGTCGTAGGTCGTAGGTCCCAGCGCCCCAAGTAAATGATGCATGCAGAGCCAGGCAAAACCAGAAGAGGGAAGAGTGATTGAAAATTAAAATTTGATTACGTAGGAGGCATTGAATCGTTTTTTGGAGTGTTTCCTTTTCCAAAACAAATGCCTATTTGACGATGGCGTTCTGTCTTTTTGTAGCTGCAGCTTCCTCGTTTGACTTTGATACGTCGGAGCCTGAAATCTTCACAAGAGACATGCATTCTGGCAAAATCATGAACCCGAGATTTCCCGATGTTTGCAATTGCTAGGTCATCGCGGAATCCCTCGGGGAAAGCTTTGCTTGTGACAGTTTCTTCCGGTTGCTGAACGGTGGCCGCTTGCACCTGAAGGAGCTCAAGGGTCTGACTGATGGCCTGCTGACCAAGATCACCGAGTGGCTGCAGGGCCAGGACGACAGTGGTGTGGCAGATCCCGTGAAGAACGTTTGCCTCTCCATCTCGGCCATCTGCAAAGCATTCTGTGTCATGTTGTCGGCAGACAACACCTTTGGCGCCACGGTGGAGGACTTGCAGAAGATCCGAAACTACAGTGGCACCGATTTCCTTGAGAACAGCGTGAAGAACAGTTTGCAGTCCGAATTCTGGGCCGCTGTGGCCAATGACATCATCAAGACGGGTGTGGCGACCATGAAGCATTTGCCTCGCTATCGGACGTTCAGAGACTGGGTCGCGGGCAGTCTCGACCAGGAGAAGCTCAAGATCTTGGTGGAGGAAGTCCCGGCCATGAAGGCCGAAGTAAGGCAGGGCATGATGGACAAAGTGGAGACGCCAATGCTGGATTCACTCTTGAAGTCAGCTTTCTCATTGATTTTGTGCTCCAGCCCGGGCCCGGAGGAGTTGGACCTCTATGCGGTGATCGCGTCAGGCTTGCCGCACTTCGAGGCTCGCGAGGGTGTCTTGGACGCGATTTCCAAGCTGAAGCGTTGGAAGGAAAAGCATCAGGTGGCAGTGGAGCTCGTGAACCTGGAGCAGGCCTTGCACAAGAAGGACACCATTTCCCTCGAGGAGCTTGCGACCCTCATCTCCCAGCTTAGCCGGGTTGACATGAAGCCGGAGGATGCGACGAAGTTGTTCAAGTTGGTGCCGCGCATGTTGGCGACCGCCAAAGTGGAGGTGCGTTGCATTGTGAAGGGGTGATGTGTCACTTGAACGGTTCACATGTGTGTCGGATGACCCACTGCTAGCTAGCAGCCTGTTTGTTGATGATGCAGCCATTTAGTGCATTGAGTGCGATCCGGTGTCGAGCCCCCAAAACTTTGCAACAGTCGAAGTCTTAGAAACGACATTGGGATGATTGGGTGTTGGGCAAAACAAAGTCTTACTAGGACTACTGTGGCAATGCGCAAGGATCCGATTGCATGTGGGTTGGGTAACATCGGATAAAGTGGCCAAGGCTGTTAGAACAAGGATTAAAGCCGCTGCATTCATGAGTGTTGACAGTGTTCTAGATTCTAGACTGTAGACAGTGTAGTGTAAACATTGCAGGTGACAGCTCTTGAACTCCACACGTGAGCCTCGTGACTGTTGAAGCTTGAAGCCCGTAAGCCTCAAAGTATGCAAATTCCTTTCAAACAGCTCTTTTGCCGCCAGCCACAACCGCCAAACCCGAGGAGGCCAGCTACTTAGTCCGTAAAAATGCAGTGGAATTGAAACCTGGATACAGTGTCCATAGATTCCATAGATTCCACAAACCCCCAGCCCAAAAGTCCAGGGCTGCTGCATGTTGATGCTGTGTGACGGTTGGCCTGTGGAAGTGCAGTTAGACCTGACCTATACTTTAAAAGCCTAAGTGTACTACACATCTACGTACAAATCTGAAGTATGTGGCCTCAGCTAGTGGCGGAGCTCGTCGCGACAATCATGCCATGCTAAAGCAACCTGTGCCATTACACACATTTTGAGCCATTTCCAGAACTGAATTACGTGGCTTGCTGGTAACTGGTAGCTGGGACCTGCTAACTTTTTATGTTGTGTTACAAAAGCCGTGCTGAAATGTGTTATTTCGACCAGGCTACTGATGTCAACATCCCGCAAGCCACCTTCAAGACCCGGTGGCAGTGTTTGAAGCTCTCCATCAAGATGATGAAAACGGCAACACCCGCCCAAGTGCAAGAGTACCTCACGTCAGTCGTGGACATGTTGTTCTTCGCATCGTCCTTCGTTTGGGAGCTCAGGAAGCTGGAAAAAGCGGATGTCAAGGTGAATTGCCTCGAAGCGGTAGCAAAAGCTTGCCGAGGGATGTGCAATTGCCAGGCCAAGTGTCAGACAACGGAAAAGCTCATTGCGGAAGCTGCCGATGATTCAATGCCGGAGGAGGTGGCTCAGGTGTACGACTCCGGGGTGTCGTCCGCCTTCGAAAGCCTCCTCACCCATGAGGTCCTCTTGGAGACTTTGGGCGCAGTTGCTGCATCCTTGCTGACGGATGCAGCAAGCTGCAAGGCAGAGTTGACCGAGGCCACGGGTGGTGTGCACGACACTTGGAAGAAAGACCTGGACCCGAACGACAAGGAAGCCGTTCTCCAGGCTGGTCGAGGGACGGTTTGTTTCTATGAATGCGGAATGGAATTGTCAAGTCAGTCGGTGTAGAGTCTAGTGGAAGATCGTGCATGGACGGCAATTGGTGACTGGTACCGGTAAGGCGGTAAGGCAAACCTTCTTCACAAGAGGATTGCAGGGATGCTCTTTTTCGGACATTGGACCCTCGGGACCCTGAGGTCATGCAGGCCAAGCTCTCCAAGTTGTCACCCGCGAAGCTGCGCAGCTGCTGCGACTCTGCCCAGAAGGCATCCCGGTATAGTCGTATTGTCTGAGTGCTTCTATGCTTCTATTTCTATTCTATGACTCTATGACTCTATGACTCTGTGCTCTATGCCATGTGACACCAATTCAAAGGGCAGCATGTAGAAATTCTCCCATAAGTCACTGAGCTCTGCGTTGCAGGTCTATTGGATTCGGATTTGGTTAGGGCCAGAATGTTCGCGCAAAGTTCTTGCAGACTTGGTCAAACGAGGCATTTAGTCTAGTTACTGCTTTAGTCTAGTAAGTCTAGTGAGTCTAGTAGTCTCGTCTAGTAACTAGTAACTAGTAAGGGTGGCTGATTCAACGCTGTTTTGCCCTTGATGCACAGCTCCAGGGAAGCTAGGTCAGCTAGGTCGCGAACTAGCCAGCAGTGCTGCTTGCGGTAATGTATCCGAACACTAACTCCCTACCTTGCAGCTGTTCCGAGAATGCAAACACAAAAGCAGGAAGCAGGGACAGCCAGCTAACCGCTAAAACAACGTCAGGGTTTCACTGTACTGTACACACAAAGTTGCAGCAACCTTTTATGCCGACGTGCAGATGGGGAACCAAACATCTATGGCAAGCTGCAGCTAGACTAGGCAGCTAGATTATCCAGATAGCTCATAACAACTATTTTCGACAATTACTGCAAGGGCCTCAAGGGCCAAGGGCCTTGACAAGGGTTTTGGGCCATGATTGCTATTGCTGCTATTATCTGGCACAGGGGCCTCAGAACATGTTGATGTGCCAATCTCCGCTAATAATATGAGCGCACGACTTCAGCCTTGGGCCCTGGCCCGCTTGGGGCACATTGAACAATCCAAACCTCCTTGCCTGTGCTACGCTGCTACACACCGTTGGCACATCCGGCACATGTTGCGTGCAGATTCAATGCTAATTACTGCTAATTGCTAGTGACTGCTAATGTAAATGCATACGGCATACATGGTTGAGCTAAGCGGCTAAGCAGGTTTGCAATCAGATGGACACCCACCTGAAGATGTACGGTGTCTTTGGTGCGGACGCGATGATGCAATCCACTTCGAAGGAGTTGCAAGCCGAGGTCGAATCCGTCAGGCTGCTGCAAACAGAGCAAGTTCTGTTCACGTGCTTGACTTCCAGCAAGCTGAAGTCGAGTGCACCCGATCTCATCCAGGAGACAATTGCCGAAGCGAAGAAGCGCCGACACCAGATTTTCCCTGCGCTTCTTGCCAGTTGCGAAGATTTCCTCAAAGATGCGAAGTCTAGCTGAAGGCCCTGCAGAGCCTCCGTGTGTGAGTTTTCCGGGATCCCATGCAGAGCAGAGTGATCCGCGTGCCTGATTTGTCAGGCCTAAGTCCCCGAAAGTCTCAGCATTTGCATCAAGAAACTCTTGATCCGGTCGCCGCATGCTGGTGTCATATTGGTTCATTCTGAGTTAGACGCACTAACAGATTGAGATCCCCACTCAGGGCAGTGCTGTGTTGTCGCGATGCTGAGCTTTCACTTTTGCAAAAAGCTTTCGGCCGAAGGCCCGTTGTGCATTTCCTTGCCTTGCTGCGCACCTTAAACCCGAGTCCCAGTGACTTCGTGTCTTGTGTTTGGACGGAAACCGTGAAGGTCCAGGCTGCTATAGGGCTGCTAGGCTAGACCTAGGGCCTAGGGTCAAATGAAGCTGTGTGCTGGGTCTCGGTCTCGGTGCTTAGACGCAGAGCAAGTCGAGAAGCGTGAAAGTTGGACGTCTGAAACGAAGTTGCGCGGTCGTGCTTGCTACTTGCTGTGGTGAGGGCTCAGGTCAAAGATTTCTATCGCATTTAGACGTTTTGGCATTTTGCAATGTCATATATGTTGGCTTTCGTTTGTCCAGATTCTCAATGTCTCGGCTGCCCATGTGCTGCAGCTTATAGCGCTGTAGCGGCTACTGTCGCAGTTCAGTACATCAGGCAATGCATGTGTGTTTGTGTCTGTGTCTCTGTTTGTGTCTGTTTGTGTCTCAGTGTTCGTGTGGGTCTGTGTGCTCTTGTCTGCAAATGATACTATAATAAATAATTTAGCAGTGATAATATTGTATTTACTAATATTTCTAATAGTGAATAATGATAGTAACAATAATGAGAATACGAATGAGCAATGCTGATAATGATAATAGAATATTACGATTATATTAATATTTGCTAATAATATTCCCATTTTCATCGCATTTTATTTGCACTTTTTTGCCACTGTCAATGCATTCTTTTTGTGATAATGGCTATATCCCATTTTTTTTACATTTGTTTCCCTTTTTTGGTGCATGCCCAATTGCATTTGTTTCAGATATATTTTCTCATTCAAAACCCATCGCCAAAATTGGTTTGGATTATTGTGGCATTCCCAATCCCATTCATATCCCATTCAAATCCCATTCAAATCCCAATATATCTTTTTAGCTAAAAGATAGAAAGAGGCAGCAGACTGCCCACACAATGCCAATCGTCCTCCCGAAAGCGAACACCGAGAACCCGATCCAGCCATGCTCAAGTCCCCCGGCGAACTTATGCCAGGCAAATGGGGTCCCCAGTACCTGAAGCAATAAGATGGTCGCCAAGATCTTGATCAGCCCGTCTCCGGACTGGGTAAGCCATATGAGGTCGTCCACATAGCTCAGGAGAACCGTCGGGTCGCCTTGTAGACAGTAGTACAGAAGTCTGCCCAGTCCCGACATGAGTCTGTACCACCAGTATGAAGCTGAAGCGATGCCGAACGTCCCCACGCAGTTGTAGTATACCTTCTTTGGGTTTGATCCGCGACAAGCTTGTCGGGGCCAGTCCCGCTCCTGCACAAGGTAAAGACGATGAGCTCTGCTGATGTCACCACTCAGAGAGAAGTAAGCATGCGGCAATATTTCCACGGCAGTTTGAAGATCAGCGCCCGTAGGATATCGTTGGGCATCCCGAACACGGATGCAATCGTTGACGTGCTGCCCATTGCTGCCGTCATGCACGATCCTCAGAGAGCCGTCTGGCTTGGGAACCGCCCCAAGCGATGCGACAGATAGGGAATCACCATGTTTCGCCCGGGCCTCCTCCAAGTCGAGCGCGATCATCGCCCCCAGGCTCATCTCCTTGGCGAGCTGCTCGTCAAGTTGTACGGGGTTGTCTCGCGCCCCGGGATAGTTTTCGCGAAGGCCGTCTTCAAGCGGAGTGTCAGCATCGGGGTACTTCCTGTGTTTGCACTTCCGCTCGAAAAGTGCAGGCGTCCGAGGTAGACGATCCCCTACCCCGATCGGAACCCCTCTTGAGAAGGACACGGATGAAGAAGCATATTGTCTCCAATCCGGGTCTCCAGCTGCCCTCAAGAGCTCCCCAATGGCCTCGAGGTAGAAAGGCTGTCGAGGAGCCACATTCTCGAGCTCTTCCTTGGAGCCCCAGTCCCTCAGCCGCTGGAAAACAAGCGAGCGCATCTCCACCACCATCGAATCAGGGAAAGGCGAAGACGTGGCCCTCCCCGTTGCCAAGCGACAGATTTCTTTCCTCACGTCGATGTGTTTCTGGAGCATGCGCAGAGCGTCCTCGAAAATCTGCCCGTGCAAAGAAATGTCCGGATGCGTGAGACTCGTTGGCCTGTCTTTTGGCAACCATCGACCAGGAGATGCCAAGCCATGTCCATCAGAGAAATCAATCCGCTTCCCCACGAGAGTGGCCTTCAAAGGAGGTCCAAAGCCGAGTACGCCTTCACCTAGCTTTGCCTTGGGAACGCCATCGACATCCTCTTCAGAAGTCGAGCCACCCTCCTCCTCGTCGTCGCGGTTGTCGGGTTTAGGTCTCCACCACTCATCGTCCTTCGGCACGGCATCATCGTTGTTGTCCTCAAGGATGCGCTTCACCGCGCGTGGCAAGGATGCTACCCCCGGCTGGGGTGGCAAGTTGAATCCCAGCTCCTCCAGAAACCTCCAGTCAGCCGAAGGAAAGGAAGGATTCACCCGAGGGGTGTATGCCACGAGTACTGTTCTGGTCCCTTCCCAAGCCTGCGTGCAGTGCCAAGCGGTGGGATCGAAGCAAACATGACAGTTCGGTTAATGTATTCGCAGCTGCTTCCTATATGCAGCTTTATATGTAAAAATGTATACATATAAAGCAAGGAATGTATAAAAGGGAATTGATGCAGTCACTCGCACAAACTCGCTCCTTTTTGTTCTCTGGCGGGAAATGCAGATCCGAGCTTCAGCAGCAAGAAGCTGCTTGTGAAAAGGGTCTGCATGTTTTCCCCCTCCCCGGATGGGATCGAGGTGCATCAAAAGGCACCGACCTGCCATAGAGAGAGGGAATGCAGATGGACCCATCCTTTTAAAGGACAGATCGCAGAAAGACACCGAATGCAAATGCAAGCCAGTAGAAGAAATGCAAGAGTGCAGACGCCAGCACTAGCACCCAGAAAAGGGAAGAGGTGGGTGGGACAAAAGTTTCTGCCCGCTATGCAGGCGAGCTGGCAGCTGCGAGCCTGCTTGCTGCAATGCACATGGAATGTCATGAATGCAGCAAGCATGCAAAACATTACCAAACACTCGTGAGCAAGCACACATACCGTTCGGTTAATGTATTCGCAGCTGCTTCCAAAATGCAGCTTTAAATGTAAAAATGTATACACAAAAAGCAAGGAATGAATAAAAGGGGATTGATGCAGTCACTCGCACAAACTCGCTCCTTTTTGTTCTCTGGCGGGAAATGCAGATCCGAGCTTCAGCAGCAAGAAGCTGCTTGTGAAAAGGGTCTGCATGTTTTCCCCCAAATGCAATCTGCCAGAGAACCGAAGTCGCGCATCAATTCCCCAGATGAAAAACGTGCGACAAGGTGATTAGAGTGCTGCTCCTAAAGGAGAGCTACTCGGAATGCAGAAAGGAGGCTTCCAAGATGGAGGAGAAATCGAAATGGAAGGCGAAGCATTCCAAAGTGCCTTTAAGGCAATGCGACGCCGGCGTGAGAGGCTCCACCGAGCCGGCAAAGCAGCTGGTGGAAGCCAGCGACTCAAAAAGTCAGCTTCAGTGTTCTTTGGACCTGCAATGTGATGTACATCCAAGTGGACACCAGTAAAACTGCTTAAAATGGCCAGTCGCTGCACAAATGCAGCGAGAGGCCAGGACGTAGTGAATAGCTTGTTGGCAGTGGCTTCGGCACCACTGTTGTCACACCAGGAATGCATGCGAACTGAAAGCTTGCATCCTGGGCTGAGAACACTCAAAAGCCAAACTAATGCAATCTGACCGAGGCACTCGTAACATGTAATGTCTTTGTGCGCTTCAGACTTTAATGGAAGCTCTGCAAATGCAAAATCCTCCACCGTAAAGCATTCTGAAAACCAAAATTCACCTCCTGGCAAAGCAATGTAGCCACCTATAGCAAAAGTGCGGCCGTTGCCCATGGCATCAGCTGCTGCCTCCACATGTAAATGCTCCATAGGGCGAAGCGATCGCCAAATTGGAGGTAATGCAGACCAATCAAGCCAGAACTGCAACAGACTTCTGGAGGATGGACTCAATGCACGACGCTTTGAGGCAGAATCTGCAATTCGAAGCCATATATCCTTATCTCCCAGGTTGCAATGTAAAAGTTCTCGCTTGGTGGAAACCTTGTGATGTCTCACCGCAAGAACACGACTGCCAACCGTAACCGCTGACCCAGGAGGTAACCTGACCAAATGTAAAGTATCGTTCAAGCAGGAAATGAAAGATTGCCAGTCGTTCTGCCGGACGCTGAAGTTGGTTGCACGTGGAGTGTTGAGGTCCTGATAAAGAGACCGCAGCCATGGCCTAGCCAATGGAAAAAGTTTGAAAAGCCACTGCAACATGCCACACAGCTTGCTCAAGGTAGCGCGGTCAGTGTACTTGCCACGGAGTGCCGAAACGATGACAGAATGCAACCTTTCAAGCTTGTCCGATGGGATGCAAACACATCCCATACTGAAATTGAGCTCCCATCCTATCCAACGGATGGAGCATCCAAACTGTATGTAATTTCTTCCAGGATAAAGGGATGGAAAAGGCCCCACAGAAACACAAAGTGATGCAAAAGCTCATCTCTGCAACTGATGCAGATTGGAAGCCAAGTAAGTCGTCCACATACATTGCCAGCCAGTGGGCAATGAAAATCAAACGATGAAGGGTGCGAACGAAAAATGCACCAAGACGAGCGAACCAGAAAGCTGAAAAAGCTGCACCGAATGGACAAACTGTATAGAAATAGAGCTTGGGACCCACTCGAATGCCAAGCAGTCCTTGTTCTGACTCGCGAACCATAATGGACTTGTGAGCTGCTTGAACGTCAATTGACCAAGCTGCCAGGGGTTCCAGTTTCCCCCGTAATGGCCAAGAGGCTTGGATAGTTTGTAATGTAGGTAATGCCGAACGCTCCGGAATGAGGCAGCAAGCATTTGTGCCACAAATGGAAGAATCCACCACTAAGCGAGGTTTTCTGCCTTCGGAATGCACAATGTTAAGCTTACCAACAGCAACATTGGGCCAGATTTGGCGTGCAGCTTCCAACGAATCAATGCACCTCAACCAGCCTTTGTCAACCTCAATCTGCACAAGCTCCTCAAGTAGGACTGGGTCGTCCTCGGCACCTTGCCAGTTTTCCTGGCACACCGTTAATGCATCATCTGAGGCTGAGCGACCAGATGGAGCGAAAACGTCTGAAATGGGAATATCGTGTTTGAAGCCCGTGGGGACACCACTCAGCAATGCACCGAAGAGAGTCATATCCGCATCTTTAAGAGCAGAGGACAATGCAGCCAGAGAATTCAAGCAGTACGGCTGACCATCCTTCACGTGCCAATCAATGGAACTGCAACCTTGGGACTCCAGCCATGTGCTGAAGAGTCCTCGGATCTCCTGCACCTCAGTTTCGGAGAAGAGATGGGAATCTGAAGGATGCAGCAATCTGTGACGAACTCTGGACGGAATGCATGCCTTGCCACACCAAGCAATTAAGGCATGGCGGAGCGATTTGAAAGTATCCTCAGTGGATCGCTCCTGGCCACTCCAGTCTGGACGGCTGTGAAGACCGCCGCCATCCACCCAAGCATGTGGTGGAGAATCAATCGGCTTCTCTGGAATGCAAGACCAAGCCTCATCAATGGAAAATTCACATTGACCTGAGCATTGGCGGAGTTTAGATATCAACAGTATATCGCAAAGAGCTTCCACGAATGCAGGAGGGTAATCAGAAATCGTGGAGGTCGAACGGCACCGACTACACGAGCATGGGTGCCCCAATGCAGAAAAAGAAGAAGACGAGGAGACCATGATCCAGGGGGTGCCACCAGCACCCTTGTATGCACACGCCGGCACCTGCACAATGTGATGCAGGCCAGTACAAATGCAGTGAAGGAACAGTTGATCAGACCAACATTGTTTCCAACCAGAAATATCAAAGTGCACCGCAGAACCTGCCGAATATGCAACTTTGCAGAGTTGCAGCACCCAGCGAGTGTGATTCTCACTCCATGCAGGAGAGTAAACCATGAAGATGCAAGGAAAAACACCTTCTCCAGCACATCGAAAAATGCAATTTCTTGTATGCTCCTGATCGAGAGACTGAATGCACACATGAGGAATACCTGCAGTTGAGAGGCCGGCACGAAGTACCCCAGAGTGTTGTGAATCCAGCAAAAGGCAGAATTTCTTCGGCAGAACAGGCTGAGGCAGTTCGACCGTCTGAGGTTGAGGCCTCCTGTGAAGTAAGGACTCACCAGGTAGGGGGAACCCCCACATGCGCAATGCATCAATGTCCGATGATTGGAATTCCGTCAACCGCCTGCAAGTGTAGGCCGTGATGACCCACCTGTCGCCCACGAAGGGTTCGGTGGCGTGCCAGAGACCACCATCGAATGCAAGAGGCGATGACCTGGTATCAACCAATGAGAACTTGATGCACTTCTGTAACGCTTCGACTCGCATGGATTTTTCACCCGATGAAGACTCCAGCAGTAAACCTCCACCAGAAAAGTCGCCCAGAGCGACGGTGTAGTTGAGGGTGCCTGGCTCATTGGATGTATCACGATGGACTTTGAGCACTTCGTTGTGAGAGACACACAACGAGGTCCATGTACCTAATGGAAAGAGCATACATAACCAAGCATTAAGTCGGCACAAAATGTGCTGGTATTGGAATGTATGGTGTGTCAGGCCAAAACGCACCGACTGAGAAAAACCACCGAGGTTGAAGTAGGCGGCCTCCGCACGATCCCCCTCAATAGCCTGCCATCTGTACTTCACAGTGGTTGATGTAAAAGACTGTTGAAGCAAGTCAAGAATTTCTTCATCAGAAGTAGATGTATGGCCAGCCGATGGCAAAGGCGAGGGTGCATGTGGTGCAAGCCCGGAAAGCTGCCCCTCCACAGGTTTCGGGCTGTTTCAGGACTTGTGCATGTAAGCAGGGTGGTCTTTACCACACGGCCTGCCACCAACATCAACAGCACAGCCATGTACGAATGCACAGTCATCCAACTTGCAACCCGAGCGAAGGTTCCATCGCTTGCACATCTGCTTCTGAACGCCGTTCTCATAAAATGAAACCATCCACTTGGGGCCATTCTGATCGCGGGTGTCCTTGGACTTCCCGTTCTTGCCTTTGCCCTTGCCGCCTTTGCCCTTCGGGTGGGTTTTGTCAGGCTGGCTTGTGTTGCCTGACCCAGTGCTGGGCCTCCTGGTTTTCTGAATGAAAACACGCGGCTGCAAGTGACTCTGCAGGATGCACCGGACCTGCACGATCTCATGCAATGCATCATCCATGCACCAACCTTTGTTTACCAATTCGCAAATGCATTTCCACGCTTCCCGGTCCGCCGCCTGCATTTCCGTGACGTTTGGGCTTCGTAGCCCTGACTCCGGCGGCGGACGATGGAATGCAAGCTTTATGAAGAGCTTGTTGTATGCACGAAAGGAGCTGAGGTGACCGATTTCAAGCAAACAAAATGCAAAGGCGATCAGGTCTAACAAATGCGAAAGGAACATTTGCGACACGCCAGTATCAGCTATGTCCCTGCAGGGGACGTCGTCAAAAATGAAGTCGTCGAGACGTGCGATCTTTTTCGGTCTGGATGATGTAACATCTTCCTGTTTCTCTTCGCTGAGTCGAAACTTCCATGGAATGTAAGAAAAGTGCTTGTCCTGCACTTGCTTGTTGCAGGATGCAAGTAGCCTTGATGAGGGCATACTGGATGAATCGAGAATTTCGGAGGGATATGAAGCTTCGAATGTAGCTCTCATGGCATTCACACGATCAATGCCCAACTTCGCAGGAAAAGGCTCTGTCCACGAAGATGTACTGAGAGCTCCACTGCCCGATGCAGGAGGTGCAGATGTAGCTGAGGGAGTCGCCGAAATAACCGAAGAAATGCAGCGATGGTATGCTGCCTTCAGACACGCCAAAGTAACGACCCACGGAGCGGAGCGCAGTAATGTTTATCCTGGTCTAGCGAAGCCAAAGGCGAAGCGAACTTGCAGCTTTTCGTTGTCATGTTTCCAAGACATTTTAGCTTTTTATTTTCAATGTCTCACATGCAATGTTTTCCTCAGTGCGATTTTGAATCATGTCACGCC
>CAJNDT010001313.1:0-480000 GCA_905221615.1 Symbiodinium sp. CCMP2592
GTGATCCTGATGGAGATGCGGATCCTGAAGTTACAGAGGTGAGAATTTCCAGGAGGGAAGCCGACAAAGTGACCGTTCCTCCATGGCCTACTCTCACTCATCTCAACAACTGGCGATCTGTGTGCACGGCAAATGTCTTAGGGGCATCAGCCGACCCACATCATGAGGACTGGATGTTATGGCTGGCACCAGCGTTCAACCCCTTCCCTGATGTCGAAGCATTGAATGATTCAGGACACAAGAAGTTCAAGAGCATAGACGTCAAATTGGGGATCGCCATGGTCGCAATGCTACGTGCCGGTGGTGACAAATCAGCTGACCTGTACCTTGAGGTGAACCGGAAGGCTAACGATTATATCAGCAGGCCTGACGTGAAGATCATCAAAGGACGACAAGTCATTGCGATGATGTACGAAAGTTTTCGAACGCATGATCGTCTTGACATGATCATCACCCTTGAGTATTTGGTGAAGCTCCAGTACCAAGGCGACAACAAGCTTCATACGTTCAAGCAGACGTGGTTGGAAGTTCTGGGACGGATGAGACCAGAGGACATTCCATCCAAAACAGCTCTCCGTGATTGCTTGTACAGAAAGATCAAGGACTCGCCCGCAATGAAAATGGACTTGGGCATGCACTATGAACACCTGCCCTACAATCATGAAGATCGATCGTACGACAACCTGATGAAGATCATTGATCGTACCATCATGCGGAAACGAGAACAGTCAAATCTCACTCAGACTCAAATTGGCTTGCGCCAGATGCTTGAGGGCAAGGATGTGCTTGCTGCACCGGCCAAGGTACCCGAGAAACCTACGCCTAACGCAGCTCCATCCGCAAAGGTCAAGGCTTCGCCGACCAAGCCGGACAAGCAACACACTGTAACTACCCTCAAAGCGTAAGCAAGAGTTCATGCTAATAACCAATCCGCAGCGCCCAAGAAGAAGCGAGGAGTGAGTCCAGGCGGACACAGAGTGGACAAAAGCAGACGCAAAATCCGCTGCAAGTTCCATTTCACATATGCGGGGTGATCGAAAAATGGTGAATCAGTGTCCATTCGGAGTCCTCGAGATAATACTCCATAACCGACCCTTCACTGCCGTGAGGACGACGCCAAGTCCATCTGTCGGAGGAGGAAACGGATTATGCTCACCGTCAGAAACCAGGCTCGTGCTCAAGAGAGAATTGTCCTTTTAAGCATGAGGCAGCAGCTACCCCAGCTCCGGAACCAAAGGCAAAAGCTAAAGCTAAATCCGAAGCGAAGGCAGCTCCAGCGAAGCCGAATGCCAAGGCCAAGGCACTCCCTGCTGCACCCGCCATCATATTGTGTCGAAGGTGGAATCCATCAGCTCCGGCTATATGGAAGCGATCTTCAAAACAAGATGAGGAGGAGTCAGATTGTCCATCCGTTGACAGCGACGCTGATTCGGATTGTTCAACAGATGACGAACCCTCGGGAACGACTACGTCGACCCGAAAAGTGATAAAGCGCAATGTGACGTTTGCCAATGACGTGAAGTTCATTTCTTCGTGTCCTAGACGATCGAAGAAAGACAAAGAGCGGAAGGTGAAGTACGTCGACATGGAAGCGTTTGTCAATGATGAGGATCGCGCCGTGAGCTTGGAATTCGCCAAGCACGAAGCGAGATTGAGGGCACAGATCATGAGGGACATGGTTGACGACGATGATGATCAATGCGGAGATCGAGTTTCATTCGTACGAATCCTGACGTCTCGGTGGAGCCGGTTTCGTTCTAACGCTGTAGGAATTACTCGTTGAGCGCGACACTCGATGCCTGCAACGCAACGTATCCATCAATCAAAGGCTTATTTCAAAGCATGGTTCAAAGCAGTCATCCTTAACTAAGAAGCAAGTTTTCCTCTTGACCCTTGTGTGTGGTCATGACCTCATATCTCAGAAGAAGATCGAGAAGCACAGTCTCGAGACACTCGTGACTCCAGAGCCCATATCATTTCAGACAGCCAATGGAATCACCGATACCGATCTCGTGTCGAATTTCCAGACTGAGTCGTTCGAGGAGCCGATCAACGCTTATGTGTTGGACGACACGCCATCGGTGCTTTCCATAGGCAAGAGATGTATGAACTTCAACTACGGGTTTGTGTGGCCTCCCGGAAGGGAACCATTCATGATCAACCCGCAGGGCAAGAGAATATCTCTGTTCGTGAACGGTGACATCCCGTACGTCCGTGCCGGGAGTTCCAAGTCATTGGTTCATGATGATCCGGAGGCCAAAGCGATCACCGAAATCTTCAAGGGTGCATTGACAGCGGGCAATGTTGACGTCAGCGGCGCAGCTGCCGCTGAAGCTGCACCGGGCGAGATCGAAGCAGAAGAAGAAGGTGATGATCACGGACGACCTCCTGATCCTGAACCCCAAGAACCTCCTATAGAAGAAGTACCAGAGTCTGAGGCCGGACGCCCTCCGGACGACGACGAAGGAAAAGGAGTGGGTGAAATTCCATTGGATGGTGACGATGAGGTGATCATTGATGTGGAAGGCGACGGTGCGCCGAGCCGCAAGGCAAGAGTCGGAACACTGAAAGCCGAAGCGAAGACATTGGCACATCTGTGTACTCATCGCTACCGCAATCCATATTGCGAATCGTGCATACGCGCGAAGATGAAGCACCTGCGAACACAACGAGGGGCATTTCAACGTGTGATCAAACACTGGGGAGATCTTGTGACGTTCGACTTTCTTGACATGCGCAAGGCCGCCGAAGCAGGCATTGGACTCGATGACGGGGCACGTGAGGTTCTAGTCATCAGGGACATCGCCACCAAAATGATTGCAGCAATTCCCACGGCTTCAAGGAGCACTGACGAAGTCGTCATGGCCGTCAGACGCCTTATGGGAAGACGCAAGATTCATATGGCGTACAGTGATGAAGCACCAGAGTTCGATTCAGCTATGGCACAGTTGAAGATCGTGATTGATCATTCCCTTCCAGGGAAACCCAGTAACAATTCACTCGCTGAACGATCAAATCAAGAAGTGATCAACACAGTCGCAGCATCCATGCTACACGCCGGATTGCCCGCTCAATACTGGTCCTTTGCGCTTAATTGCGTGATGCAGAACCTCCACGTTGAAGACGTGGAGGGCGATGGTGATTCAGCATGGAAGCGAATGACTGGAAAGGACTTCGAGGGAAAAGCCATACCCTTTGGTGCCAAAGTCTTCTTCAAGCCGACGGACACGAGGCCGAAGACATATGGCAACAAATTCGATCCAAAGGGGATTCCAGGCATTTTTGCCGGGTACATCATCACTGCTGGTCAAGGATGGTCCAAGAAGTATCGCGTTTGGGATATGAAGGAATTTGCCAACGCGAACTTGTCGATGGACGCATCTGTTCCCAGGAAGTTGATGAGACCGTACGAGACAGAAGTTATCTACTTCCCAGAGGAGATAACGTTTCCCCTGACAGCCGAGTACGAAAGGATGAATTCAACCATTGAGGGACTCAGGGACAACGTTGACCTCGCTGGCAAGGAGATAAATGACATCGATGACGGTGATGACGGTCCGCCTGGAGGAGATGGTGGCGACGGGGATGACGATGATCCAAATGGACTTCTTCCTCCACCGGATCCCGGAGAAGATCCCGACTTACAGGACATAGATCCATCCGACATTGAGACGGAGCCGCTCGGCGAAGTCTTCAAGTCAGCAGAACATGAAGCTATTGATGCCATAGGAGACAAAAGACTCGAAGAACTAGACGAAGAGCTGGGTCTACGTGCAGCACCGCCTCCTTCTGAACCAAAGGTCACTGGAAAAGATCGACGATCGCCCCGCGAAGTCGGTCCAACCGGTAGACTCATCCCCGAAGGCGACATCGAAGAACCTGGAGAGATTATCAAGATCTTGAAAGAAAAGAAGTTGGCTCCCGAGGAGATTGAACATTGGAGTACGGGGAAGAAAGGGGACGGCATTGTATATCTTACCGATGACGGTGAAGCTTGCAAGATCGACAAAAGGGGAGTTCCGTACAAGATCCGAAGTGATGGTCGACGAACTCTTCCTACGCGGCGACCTATCCATTCTTATTCTCCGGAAGCATGGAAGAAGATGAGCGAAACGGAGAAGAAGGCAGCATACAAGAAAGAAAAGCGAGACAAAGCTCGAGTTGCCAAGAAAGACCGGAAGAAGGCTGTGATAGGAAAGAAGATAGTTACCAAGATTTTGGACAACATGAGCTTTCCCAAGATTGTCCCATGTGAAGAAATTGATCTGCAACTCAACGTGTCCATTGATGACGACGATGGTTGGTCATGGGCACAGTCCTATGTGGATCAATATACACAGGAACAATTCTTGGCAGATGTTGTTCCGGCCGTTCCGGCGCATATGGTCATGGATGATAACTGGATTCCTTCTATGCCGTGTACGACTTCTCACAGAAACGTACATCGGGAAAAGAATCATGCAGGAGGATCGTGCTTCAATGCCATGGTCACTCGACCCGTCACACGCAAGGAGATGATCAACAATCCCAAGGCCATGGAAGCTTTCATGAAAGAATGGAAGGGATTGTGGGACCAAGAGGTGTTTGACTTCTCAACTACGCGTGAATATGACGACGTCGTCGCTGAGGCAAAGAAGAAAGGTGAGAAAGTACACATGGCGCGAGTACATGGACTGATATACGAGAAGAACTATCAGCTCAAAGAGGACGATCCTGCCAGGAAGTTCAAGGGGCGAGGTGTACTACTCGGTGATCAGGTCAAAGACCAGAATATGGAAGCCGCATTGTTTCAGGATTTGGGGAATTCCCCGGCTACGTTTGACGCCTCACGATGGGCAGATTATTACGGATGTCTTCCTGGCAACGATGTCCAGATGGCGGATGCTATCCAAGCATACATTCAGGCGAGACTATCGGGCACTCCATGTTGGGTTGAACTGCCTGATGAAGCCTGGCATCCATCTGCGAAACGGCACAAATTCCGTAGGCCGGTATGCCGCCTGATCAAAGCTCTATATGGACATCCTGACGCAGGAACCATGTGGGAACAACATTGCCACACCGCGGTACAGAAAGTAGGATTCAAGCCGATTGGCGATGAATGGCCATCATTGTATTTTCACCCGCAAATGAAGCTCTTACTTGTCATCTACGTGGATGATCTCAAGATGGCAGGACCCAAAGAGAATCTACCCAAGGGTTGGGACATGCTGCGCCAAGAACTTCGATTGGAAGAAGAAACGCCGCTGGGCTTGTATCTGGGTTGTCGCATCTCCAAGGGCGAGGCAACGTTGCATGACAAAACGAAGGTGCAGACCGTTACCTACGACATGGAGACGTACCTGGACATGACAGTCAAGAAGTACTGCGACGTGACTGGGTTCGATCCGACAAAATTCAAGACGGTACCATCGCCGAGTCCGGCTGAGGAGACTAAGAATCACCCAGCTCGCGCTCCGGCACAGTCAGGTAAAAGCCATCGATGCACGTGGTGTGGACACACCATGCCTGTTGATAAGGATGGTCGGCTCGTTCCGCCTCCACCTATTCCCAAGGCGCCCGAGGAAGAGGAAATCAACGAGGCTAATCGCGGCGCACTTGCTCCGCAGGCAGCCAGCATTCTCATGAAATTGCTTTATGCCGCGCGCATTTGCCGCTTTGATCTTCTGCGCAGTATCAACAATCTCGCACGCAAGATCACGAAATGGACCAAGAAGGAGGATGCTCTTCTTCATCATCTCATGGCCTATGTGCACCAGTCCAAACATCACATGATGATTGGATGGGTCGGGAACTCCTTGGAGGACTCGTCCATCGGGCTGTTTGCAGATGCGGACTATGCAGGTTGTGGAGAAAGTTTGAAATCTACCTCCTGGTGCTCACTTGCACATTCAAGGTTCTCACACACGATTTCCCTTGGCGGGACTTAGCAAAAGGCAGGGATGCTTGAGTCATTCCACACCTGAGGCCGAGATTGTCGCGGCCGACTTTGCCATGTCACGTCTTGGATTGCCTGCTATCACGTTGTGGCAGCAGCTTGGGGGGCAAGACCCCAACTTCGTCTTCTACGACGACAACCAGACCATGATCGGGGTGATTCGCACGGGCAAGAATCCGACTATGCGTCACTTGGAACGTACCCACGGTATCTGCATTGGATGGATGCATTCTATCTTTCAGGAAGGTTACGTTTCTCTTGCCTATGAGGTCACTGCCAAGATGTCAGCGGACATACACACCAAGTCGTTCAAGGATTCCGTGTCCTGGACACATGCGTGTCAGCTCATCAACATCTTTCCGCCGGATCTCATCGGCTCCCAAGAGATTATGGATCTGATGCGCCCTACTCATACCCAAAGCACGGATGAGAAGGGTCAGCAGCACTACTCGTTCAAGAGCGAGGTGCCTTGTTTTCCTTACACGCAGACGCCGATCCTCCCTCAGGTGTTGTATCGCGCTGGATTGTCGAGTAAGGAAGGCTTGCAAGAACATGACAGTGTGGACCCCATCCTGGTTGTCAAGTTCCCGCGCATGTTGCGGGGGCCGCCTTCTGCGTTGCCGCCTGGTCGTTACCTTCGGTCGACTTGGATTCTTCGTGAAGGGCAGTGGCACCAGATGGAGGATCGTGCTGCTATCCTTGACACACCGGGCAAGTTCGACCGCTACGTGGAACGTGCTGTGTTTCAGTACCATCCCGTTCGGGGGCACTTGCGCCCCGCTGCCATTGCGGACGTCCTTGCGCCGCCGTTTCTGCCTATTCCTGAACCGCCTCTAGGCCAGTCTTATGTGCGCGCCCTGCCCGCCAAATGGCGAGCGGTGGTTGTCACACTGGCGCGTGCCATCCATGGGGGGTACCAGGGCTTTACATTGCACCAGGGATTTTGTTTCAACGGCCAGTCCAAAAGTCAAGCCTCTCAATTTGGTTATGACCAATGGTCGTCGGTGTACGAAGATGTATGGCATGATGCGGCGGAACAGAAAAGGGAATATCAAGGATATGATGGAGCAATTGTGCCTCACGTGGTCAATTTCGCCGAAAACAAGCCCAAGGAGGGTCTGGTGATCCAATTCCTCGACCACGATGGAAGGTTGGTCCATGCTTACAAGAATCCTTACAGCCGGTGGAAGTACCGTATCACTATCAAAGATGCTCCAAAGGCAGTGACGGTATGGACATTGATAGGAGTCGATGAGGAGAACTGGTGGAATGAGTATGCTCCAGGCAAGGATTGCATCGCCCAGCATGCTCCCGATTCTCACTACGACCCTGGGCTGCAAGTAAATGTTCTGAGTATGGGGCGAGAAGTTGACGACGCCATGTGCGCCTACATCTTTGATGTGGTGGAAGCAAGGAAAGACAACCCTAACTCCGTAATCTTCATTGGTGCAGGGGTGTTGGGCAAGAATTCGTGGCTGAGTCGGAAAATCGCTGACAACCCTGAAAGGGCCAAATTGCGGACAGACTACCCATGGGGGGAGGTCGTCCAAAGAATTGCGCGCAGAGCGGCATCATGGGGGTTCCAAATCATCATCGAAGTGCCTCCTCGAGTACCAGTCCAGGAAACCAAGCAGTACAAGGGACTTCAGGAAGATGCCATGTGGAAGAGCATCAAGATCCAAGGATGCACTCACGGGCAGCGTTATACCTTTCGGGATCCTGTATCTCCCGGAACCGCCGTTGAGCTCGGCTACTGCAAGGATGAATGGGAGTACATTGCCGCAAACGTCGCGTTGCATCCTAAGTCGTCTGATGTGTGCTCGTCCAAACATTTGCACATGACTGATTCGGACGCTAAGGATCGATCTGATAAATGCGAGTTGACTAGCCAAATCTCCAGAAGATTGCTTAAAGCCTTGAAATTTCAGGCAACTGGCGATGGGAGATTGGTAGCCATGCCGTCTAAGGCTGGTGGACGGAAGCCAGACCGCATGATTGTTGACCTCTGTGGCTTGGGTAACGGCTACGCCGTACCTAAGTCCACTAAGGGTTGCTCTCGCATAACTTGCAGGGAGCTGATAGCTCCAAAGCCGATGAGGACAACCTTATCGGTATGATGAAGGATGCGTGCCGGAACGACCTGCGCACACCTGTGCTATTCGTGGCATCGCTTTTGCGATCAGGTGCTGGTCCTGGAAGTAGTGAAGGGGCTTGCGTGGGGGGTGAAAAACGTTCTGGTGGGAAGTACAAGGTTTTCAGAAGTGTCTTGAAATCTCTCAAACGCCTGCTGAAGAAGTGTGCGGAATTTTCCGACGTCTATTTTTCGCTTGACATGCCTTCTTCATGCTCATGTTGGTCTTGGCCAGAGTTGCATGCTCTTGTTTCAAGTGGCAAGGTGACGAAGGTTAAGGTTGATGATCATGTTGGTGCTGATGGCGATGATGGTGGACGCAGGATCATGTTCTCTAACATGCCTGAAGCGGACCGTTTGGTGATGAGACTGAATGATTGCTTGGACCATGACTCGAAGAACAGTTTGTTGCAGCGCATTGATGTCTCATGGCGGTCAATTGCGAGGAATGTTCGCAGCCTTGTTCGAGCTCATGTCAGTGTCAGTCATGTTGCACATGAATCTGAGGACATTGCATGGCAGCAACATCAGTGTGTAGACGCTGATGAAGGGGCTATTAGACAGCCCCAACTAAGGAACAACTAAGGTCTGACCAGACGGATCGGGGAAGGGTGCCTCTTACGGAGAACCCGGAACCGTGAAGTCGAGTAGGGTGTAGGGACTTCCCTCCTACGGAGGAAGGACCGAAACCCGAGCCATGGCTGAAAGCTACAATGCCTACGAGCTGGCCTTCGATGGAGTGGACCACGAAGAAGTTTTCCCGTCTGGTGGGATGATGCGAACGTTTCTGAAGTTCCACAAGTTCCTGGAGATGTATTCTGGGGATTCGTCGCAGAGCGTCTCGCTCCCGCCGAAGATTACGAAAGACAAAGTGGTCGACAATGATCTCATTCGCACATGGGCAGCTTTCAAAGCACCTCCGTTGGTCTTGCTGTTCACGTGTGCAAATCTGTCGTCAGGAGGAGATCTTTCCATTCGAGTCCGAGAAATCCTCAAAGCTTGCTTGCTTGCTGCTCCTGAGGAGTACATGGACAAACCCTATGGGGAGATACTCGCCATGGTCACCAAGTTTGGTGGAGGTCTCAAACACATTGTTGCTGACTACGAGGGGAAGTTCAATGCCATCACCAGGTTCATGGTGGATGAGGAAGTGATCCGCGATGATGCAAAATTGGCTGTGGTTGAACTGGAACAAGAACGAAAACAAGTTCGGTTCGACTTGAACACTGCAACAAGGAACATCGTCAGTGCGGACGGCTACTACAACCTCGCTGTTCTCATCAACTCCGTGGAGACGCCCTACCAGACTGTGACAGACACGAGAATTCAACAATGGTATACGGTGAATCAGGACTACTACCACAAGTTGCCAATGTCGGGTAGAGCACCTGACCAATCAGACCTGTTGGCGGAGCCTACGTTATGTAGGGTGTGCAAGCTGATGTACATGTTCGCGAAACACACTGGATATGGACTACGGACCTACAACCAGGAATGTGCTGCGAACAACGATGGCGCTACGCCACTCAATGTTCACCAGCTGGCCCTGATGATGCGCACAATGCCTCAAGGCATGGGACACCCGCTCGCTTTTGCGATGAACTCGCTCCAGGCGTTCAGTGTCTGTCTCCACGTGCTTCATTCCTACGTATCATGGGTTGATCCAGACACTGGACACCCGCATTACAGATGGTCCAATGATGTGCTCCCTGATTCCGACTACACCACGTACTCTTTCCTCAAGCACCACGTGGATGCTGTATGTGCAGATCAAGACAGGAACGGTTTCCAATTGCCGGATGCGTTCCGTAGCTACACCTGGAATCAATGCGGAGTTGAATCTGGGTATGTGGTCGACTGCTCTACCAAACGCGCCACGTTGAGCATATGGGAAGCAGAATTCCAACAGATGGGGGCACCAAGACCGCTTATGCAAGATGATGGCCTATTTCCGCCCAATCTTCAACGGCATCCTAGCTGGGTGTACTCAACGGGGAGGGTGGCGATGCCTACGGCAAGCAACCTCGAACCGGAAGGAATCGTGCACCCTGAGCATGGAAGAACGCCGGGACAACCACAAGGATCCGCTACCGAGCCTCGAGCCACCCCTAGCCACGGACCAAAGAGGGCAAGGACGGACGAGGCAACGGCATCGGCGTCATCATCTTCTGCGGCACCTCCTCCACAACCACCGACTTCGCAACCGGAAGAGGAACCATCGCAACCGACATGGGAGGAAGCTCCAATCCCCGCTGGCGCTCAGGAAAGTTGGTACCATTATGTCAACATCGATGAAAAGGGCTGTCGCTCGAGCTTGCTGGCGACGACCCGTGATCAAGACGAGTACCCACCTACCATTGATGAGACGCCAAAGTTCGTGGCCAACCACGACGTGGGGACCACACCGATTCAGCATTACGTCAGAAGACTGGTGACCTACTTGGCAAGGATTCGTTCCGTCTCTCAAAGTGACGACAAGGGTCTCAACCTGAAGGTCTACGTGAAGCTGAGCACGAAGATGTGGTTACGGATGTATTCGCGGCTATACCATGCATTGGCATTGGTGTCGTGCGTACATCTTCCTTCTCCTCCAATGCTTACCTCGGCTGTGATGATCGAGGCAGACAGCGATCTTGTCGACAACGATGAAATTCCGGCAGAAGCAAGGATCAACACCATGAACACGCTGAACGGATTTCGCAATAGTTTGGGTATGGGTGGCAAGCCTGATGCCGCGACTATGCGCTCTCAATGCACGATCCTCGTCCAAGACTTTGACATGGTCGCAAGGACCAGAGGGTCATCGCATACAGTGAGAGAGAATCTCGTCATGCATGGATGGAGTGAGATCTACATTGTGAGCCCGTCGATCACCGCAGGTGCCAACTACAACTTCCAAGTCACAAAGGGATCGTTGGAATCTGTGAATGAGACATTGGATGGCTTGACTGAAGAGCAGCTTGCAACCGTCACATTGCACTACCATCTGTCTCTCCAAGCGATCCTCATCGAGAACATATCATTTCCGATGAGTGAGGTCGGAGACGGAGCAGCGATTCGTGCTGATTTGCAGCGACAGCTCAAGGTCACGTACGTTGACCCCATCATTGCGGCAGGGAAGCGTACCACGCGCCCTCCAATTGTCAACATCAACCACGACTTACGGTTCGTAGGAGCAGCCAGCAATTACCTTCGACAGAAAGCTTCTATGTTCAATGGTTTCCACGCGCTGGGAATGTATATTGAACTGGAGTTGCGGGCCCGAGCATGTGTGGTGATTCATGGATCTTCGTTTTGGTCAAGAATGTACAGTCAGGCGAAACATGCGTCGTCGGGCGTGCATACACTGTCAGTCGAAAAGGTACCACCACCGGACAATCGGGTCAGGTTCAAATTGGGCCTAGCTATCTATGAGAAGCAGCTGTTCTGCGAGAAGATGGTATCCACGTGCTTTGTTGAGGCATCGAAAGTTCGCTCATGGGACGAAACTGTCCGAACCGACTCAGTCGCTCACCCGTCGCTTGTCGAGATTTGGGAGGACAAGAGTGAAGTCAAGACGTCCACCAAGATTTCGCAGACATGGTTTACGGGGGAACAGCAGCAACAGATCAGGTCGGGTGCCCAGGGTGACACGGTCGCTGAGTCGTCCACAGTCACCTGGCAGGATTTTGACATCGCCATGACCGTTCCCGAGGCCTACTACGACAACAGGCACTACTGGTTCAGGATCGACACCTATGCGACCCCGAACACTGGTTATGTCAAAGGGAGAACGTTCTATTGCTCTGGATGTGAAGGAATGAAGTTGGCTGAGTGCTACGCACAAGCCTTCTTCAAGCCGACCGGAAACGGGTATCCTGGGCACTGCATTGGGTGCGCGCATACTTCAGCTTTGAAGATGCAGCATCAAATCAGCTCCTTCAATGACTTGATCGCGTCCCAGAAGTACACCTTGGCTTGCGCAAAGCACCTTTATGACCTGAGGCTTCAATTCGTGGATCCTCGTGTGGACATCAAGGAGTTCCTCAAAGTTTGTGCAGAGATGGTCTATGAAGACATCGGCAAGACGGTTTCTCACTACGGTGGTCTCCGAATCACAGCCAGTCAGGCCATCGAGTACGCGGCATGGGGAAAGGCCAAACAGTTGGCGTGGGACAGAGGGTACGACTCCGAAGGCAAGACATGCTACATCTGCTACTACGACGCCGGGAACTGCGCTTATGCTGGTTTCATGAGGATGCTTTTGACTCCAGAAGAGCGCCAAGAATGCTACCGAGGGTCAGTCTTGCCCAAGGAAGAGCTCCTAGGTGACACAGTGGAGCTGGCGCTCGGGCTTCTTACGATTGCAATGAGACACCCGAGTCATTTCATGAATTGGGGTGGCCTTGAGGGAGCAAATGCGTGCGCGAGAGGAATCGAAAGGTCATTCTTCCGCTATGCGTCGGCCGAAGCCATCGAGCTGATCACGGTTGACTCCCCGCGCAAAAGGACACCGCCCAAGAAGAATGAAGCAGTCGCTGAGATCGTCAACAACATGTCCGCTGACCTCGTGATTGATTTCACAGTGATCGTCGATGGTGATATCTACCCTGTAGAGATTACGAGAACCGACGAGACACAGGCCGCTGACAACGTCACGGACGATCCAGGGTTCTCAGTTGCTCCACCAATACCTGCACAGGATGTGGATGTGGATGCGCAGCCCGAAGAAGAGCAAGGTGCAGAAGGGCCTGATCCCAGGCATGCAATTCGTGAAGGATTTGTCACGCAGCTTCAGGACTATGTTGGCGTACTCGCTCAGGGCGAAATGTCAGTCGGAAGCGATAGCATCACATTTTGTGTTGCTTGTGGCAGTGACTTACACACTCTGTCAAATTGCACAGAGAATGCTGCAACCCGGGACCTGGTACTTCGAGGCGTCCAGATCATCAAGGAAAGTCTTCTTCGATATCCACGTCGAGTACCTACACAAGAGGCTGAGCCAATGGACGTTGACACCACAGATCACGTGAGTGTTGCATCCTCGGACCGACGACCCAAGGCCAAAGCCCGACCGCGACGCGGAGGCGAAGCCGTACGGGGTGATGTGGTCTTGATCCGTTATGAGAACAAACACAATCTCTGCACGGATGTGGAGAATCGTCGGGGCCTAAATGATGCTTGTGGCGTACCACTGCAGGAATCGGGACCAGAGAATAGCCAGCGAGTGGTGGACATCATTGAGCAGCTTTCGGACCATCGCGACCGACGCCTACCTCAACGAGGAGACCGTCCTAGCTATGTTTACGACGAGAACACTCATAGCTACACCAATCCAGGCTATGAATCCATCGGCGGCGGAAGGCCAATCCGGTGCGGGATTCTCGACCTGATCCCAACCAAGGGTGCAAGCTTCATCAACAATCGGTGGGACATCGTGAATGAAGTTGTCCTTCGCAACATCACCCGTCAGCGCAGGTTGAATGCGGATTGGGCGCTATCATGCATCCAGTCTGACTTGCGCCACAGAATTGCCAGGCGCCCAGGCTCGGAGTGGCTTGACAACCGGTGCCAGGTGGCATTCAACAGTGTCATCAAATGTGATGAAGGAGGATGGGTGCTGATCGAAGACTTGGTGAGGCATGAGCCACTATGGACCCATGAAAGCAGACGCATCACCGAAGGGGTCTCAAGGACCGATGACCAACAGAAGAAGAGAGTGTACAATGAAAGACTTCAGCTATTGTTCCAGGGGAACATGATTGCAGCCACGAAACGCAACAAGGCCAAGATTCGGTTGCAGTTCCTGGGTGTGAGAGTGAAGGACCCCGGCACGGAAGTTCTTGGATCAGCAGGTTCGAACATGTTGGTATCAGTTCGGGACCAGATCACGGAGATCCAGAGCAACGACCATTGCCGGCATGGCCAGAGGTACCTGAACCTATGCAACGGCTGGGTGAAACCATGGGCAGTTCGGGCTACGAGTGGTCACTCTGCGCATTCAGATCCCCAGAACAACTTGCTTCAGTTGGACAAGAACAGGTTCGCAATATCTCCATCTATGACCCTCTTGCAACGTCTTGGAGGTGCGTTCCACGCTACGGCATGCCGCAACTTGGATTCCATTGTCACGCAAGGCATCATGCCTGGTTCGGAGGACCCCGACGGGGACTTCGACAATAGGCGCCAATTCCGAGGCAACCAAGGCGGCAGACTCCACAGCTATTGGGGGGTGTTTGCGCCGTTCGATCACCGGAACGCAACGACCAAGATGCGAGTACATGGACGAGACGCCAAGCACATGCCATTGGCGGTCCTTCATGTCCCATCGCAAGATCTTGCACGAGAAGATGGACGTATCACAGACAGCGGCATCATGATCGTTGGTCGAACGATACCTTTCCATTTCGTCAAGGAGGTATGGTTTTGCGTCCCTGATCCTCGAGATACACACTCTTTCGCTCTGGTGGAAAAGATCTACGATGAAAGGTTGGAGAAAGAGCTGGTGTTGGACTACAATGCATCACCGTTGCTTCCTGAGTTCGAGAGATACCGAACGCCAAGCAAGATCATGGAATTGCTTTGCGAGATGCCTCCTGGACCCCATGACACAAGCAAGGAGCAGATCATTCGTGACCTCACGACTGTCCTGGAGTCCCACAGGGAGAACACGGTTCGGCATCACTACATGGACAAAGGAATCAAGTTTGTCATCAAGAATTGGCGACCCGAAGACCTACGCAGAGACGAGGATGGACGGAGAATGAGGGTATGCCCGGCATGCTACAACATCGTTCCAGCATGTTTCTCCCGATGCACGTCTTGCTGGTCACAGTTCATTTCGAGCGGATATTACCAAGGTTCTCCACAACGGGAGACTCCTACGGAGATCCCCAGTGACTTCATTGCTCAGACAATGGAAGCCGCAGCAGCCGCAGTGCCTGAGGCGCCCGAAGAGGAGCAGGAAGCCATGGAGGTAGAGACCGTTGCGGAACCTGAAGAAATCCCAGAACCATCTGTCATCGCGGAAGACGATCCAGAACAGGAACCTGATGAAGAAATGGACGTCGAGCCTGGAGAGGACTTTGATGACGCAGTTCCAGAAGCAATCGCACAGGAACGTCGTCCCGTCTTCATTACCGGCCAGTCTTTGAACATCGATCCTGAGCTACAACTTGCACGTACCGCCATGCAGCCATCTTACTATTCTGGAAAGCGAAATGCCCATTGCATTGACGCGAACATGACCGCTCTGTCGTACATGGCATACGTGGTATGCAGATCCATCTACAAGGCTTGGTCAGGATTCGCAAAGTGGGCGACTATGCCGTTGTTTCAGATGAGGGAAAGTTTCGCACTTGGCCAACGCTATGATGTGCTTGGAAAGTGGGGATCTTTGGCGGCAGTGGATAGGGAAACGGGTGTGAGCAGGGACGTGACTGATGAGGAGATCATTCGCTTTGCAAAGGAACCTGAGAACCTCAAACAGTATGATCCCAACGGGACTTACACCTTGAAGCGCTTCCGGACGAACCAGATGCTTTCTTTACTTGTACGGGGAGCCAACATGATGGGAATTGGCAGGGACAACTTCAACCCTACTACTTACTTGAAGAGCGACAGGGATGAAGATGTAAAGGCTATGCACTTTTGTTGCCTGAACGTCCTATGCGAGGTGATCCCAATGGTGACGGGACACCAACAATTCTCAGTGCTACGACCAACGCCAACTGGACCAGTGGACTTCTTGTACATCGACCCCGTCGGTATTCTGCTGACTCATTCTGATCAGTCAGTCCAGACCATCGCCTTGCTGGTGGACCACAGTGTGCAAATGCCTGCGCATTTCATGGACAGATTGAACAGATCCAAAACTGAGAGACAGCAAAACCCGACGACAAAGCGTACGGAAGCCCTACACCACATTTCGGCCGCTGACTATCTTCCTCCAGGTGGTACATCCATCCTGGACACGCCTGTCACTACGGAGGAACGTGAAAGCGCTTCTTCATCCAAGGGACCTTCAAAAGGGCGTGGAAGAACCGGAGGCGAGCAGCATGGTGGCTGGAACACCAATTCCTACCACGACTATATCGCCGCCAAAGGCCGAAACAAAGGCAAGGACAAGGGAAAGCCAAGGAACCAGTATCCAGAGGAGAACCTCCGGCCCTGGGACCGCGATCCTACGTCAACGCGAAGATGGTGGCGAGACAACGCCTGATCTTCCTCGCCTATCAGTTCGTGACCTCTGAGCTTCGCCCGTGGAATGCCATCGCGAATGCTTCTTTCTTCGGTGACGCCTGATTCGTTTGTCATTTCAGGGGATCGTTACTGACGTAGATGAGTGTCACAACGTTTCTAATTGGGATGCAAAGCTCTGATTTTCAATGTCAACGTTGCGGCGGAAATTTTCTTCTGTCCTATCGTGCCATCTTCCGGGTGAGCAGCGTCGGAGACGCAACTCATGGGGGGTGCGAACGGACTGCGATGCCTTGTCAAGTTCTAAGGTGTCACTATAAGAGCTGTGAGCAAGACCGTGTAAAGTGCAAGAGAAGGGGGCACGCTACGCGTCCCTCGACTCTAGGGGGCATGCTACGCATCCCTCATCTTTACCTTTCTATGTGACCGCCAACGCAACGTTTGGCTCAAGTCAATGCCCATAGCTAAGTGCTATATGTGTCTTCTATCCTGAGCAATCAGAGCTATCCCGTTGCACAGACGAACCGCCGCCGGCAGTGAGTGCAAAAGGAACGGCCGCCGGTTCTGCCTGCATAGGATTGCACGTGTGGAAGTAAGAGGGAGAGACAGGGTCCAGTTTGTGGAGAGTGCTAGCCAGCCACACCTACACTCATTACAGCTCTGGTGGGGAGAGCAGCAACCAAGTCGAGATCAATCCCCCACGCATATTGCATCTTGAAACTAAATCCTCGACCCGAACCGTGATGCTTAAACCTTGAGCCCTGAAATCTGGATCCTTCGCTCGGCCAGACCGATGCACACGGATTTACTAGGCAGGAGTCGGTGTACTAAGTTTCGTTTTTTAGGGTTTAGGGTTTTATGGATTCAAAGTTTTGGGTTTATGGTTTGTAGCTCCAACTTGGTGTTTCACGGTTCCAGGGTTTTGGGCTCGAGGTTTGGATCTTTATTTAGGGCTTGGGTGGTTTTGGGTTTAGGCACATGTTAGCTAGGCTTTGTAACTACGTTCCAAAGGTGTAGGTTGAGGGTTTGTGAAATAGGTCCCGAAGGGTTTGCAAGAAGGCTGGCGTTTCCGGGTTTAATGTTTTCAAGTTTTTAAGTTAAAAGGTGTAAGGGTGTACAGTTTTAAGGTTTGAGGCTTTTAGAGTCTCGGGCACGTAGGATTCTGGTGTTTAGGCTAATTGCGTTCAATTGCGGGGCTTGGTTTTCAGTTATAGTTATAGTTTGGGGTTTCGGCTCTTTTTGCGGGCTTGCGGTTTGAGCCACCGGGCTGGGGGTTAGGGTCAGGGCCATGGCTTAGGATGCGGTTTCATCGTAGGTTCCGGGTTTCAAGTTTCAACCTGAAGGATTTTCAGGTTTCGGGTCTCGGCTTTGGAGTTGTGCCGTTTCAGGTGCTTTCACTACCCTTCTGCGAGGTTGCGCAGCCACCGGGCTTAAAGCCACAAGGCTTTTTTCGACCGTCATGGCAAAACTGGCAAACAAAGACACATAGTGACAATGAGCGTCCAGAAACGCAACAAACAGACAATGGTAGATTTAACGCTACAAAGTTTGTAACAGTTCTACAAGTTAAAAAGTACTGTAAAGATTTTAAAAAGCTTTCAAGAGTTTTTAACAGGTATCTTCAAACGGTTCAAAAGTTTTGTGTTGTAAGATATTGACAGTCATCAGAGATGAAAGAAGAAGCTCGGCGATGTTCGAACATGGAATTTCCGAAAAGGAGGTAGTTCTCGAGCTATCCAGGGTTCGAACATGGATTCCGGTTCGAACATAGTTCTGCGAACCCAGGGTTCGAATGTGGAGTTTGGCTTTCCGAAGCCACGGAGTTCCCGAAGCAAAACACTTCAGAAAAAAAGAATCGAGATGAAACGAGGTGAAGTTCTGACCTGGTCTCGAAGATCCAGGAGTCTCGATCATAGAGTTTCCAAAGCCGAGCTTGCCTTCGGAAGTTGCGAGCATGAACTGTTGTTGGGTTTTGTGGCGCTATTGCATGACAGCTTTGTTTGCATCTTGGCAAAAGATGCCGCCATTGCGCGAATCGTTATCCCGCCCCAAGTTTGAGAACTCTGGTGTCGAAACTTGGGGCTTGAACACGAACGTTTGTGGTTGCAGATGTTTTAGAATCTTAGAAAATTCCTGGAGTTCGGACTTGGCGTTCAAACTCTGTTGAGGTCTGGGCTTGAACTGGTGTTTGAACCGGGGATGAACACATTATCTTGAACACTGCTCTTTTGATTGTCACTGGTTTCTTCATGTTGATCCTCACATTTGGCTTTCTGCAGCGGAAGACGTTTCTAGTGCTTCTAATGCGTTTTTGAACCCTGCGCGACCAGATGGCTGTCAGTTGATGTCTCTGGTTGTGGGTCTGCCTTCTTTCGAGCAGTCGCTCAGTTATTGGAACCAGTGCATACTGCAGGATCGAAAAATTCATTTCCCAGGATGATGACGTCCGTCGCGCTAAGGCAGACCGAGCATCCATGCCCGCAAGATGATAACGTCCATGCCTGTCGTGATTCTGTCGTTTTCGGGTTTCATTTCTTTTGTAGAAGACCTGGCGCAGGGTGTTGTTCATCAACTCAAAAAAGGTTTTGTGTGATCGAAGATGCGCGAAGCATGCTTTTTTCTCCGAGGTCTGCAACTATGGTCGGCCAATCAATCTGTTACTGTTGCACAAACGAATTAAACTGTCGAAAGCCAGCACTAGGGTTTCTTAGAACATTTTGACGTGTTTCAATTTTTTGAAATAGATTGAAACACTTGTACAAATATTAAAGCTGAAAATGGCTTTAAGCGCGTCGTCTCTATGTGTCCGGATTTGTCTTTGTGTTTTGATGGTGCTCCCCCCAAAGAGAATTTATCTATCTACCATCTATCCAAGAAAGGATTGATAAACCACAAGCGATCTTCGCTTCCGCGAAGAGGGCGCAGTGGAGGCGCCTCCACCCTTCTTCTCCCGGTGGGGGGGTAGGGGAGCCCGAAGGAAGGATCGGGAGGCCCTCGCGAATCGGTGGCGATTGTTTGCGATTTTCAACGAAAAGGCACAAAACCGCACAGTCACCCGAGGCTCAGCGACGTGACAACATAAGAGTCAAAAAGGTTCAATAAGATTTATCAAGATTCAAGATTCAGTAAGGTTTTCCCGGAAGATGCCATAAGAATTACTAAGTGTCAATGAGATTTGCCGGACCGTTTTTGGCAAAGAGCAGCGCTTTTAGTCGACAAAGCCTCCAGATCCAGAAGCGGCCTCGTGACAACATGATGGTTTAGACACTTTAGGCCTTAGACTTCGAAGCCTCGGTCGTCTAAGCCCTCTGTTTCTGGATCGCCGCAAAAAGTTAAGGATTCTGCCGATCGTGGCATGAGGTGGGGGATGGCCAGAGCTGTGTCTGCCCACGCCCGGGCAAATGTCTGGCTCAATCACCCTACTGTGGATTGAGCTGTTTTCCCCACATTCGGGCTCTCCCTCGAAACAAACTTGACCAGACTGAGCCGGGGTTTATATCTTTTTGCTTTTTCCAAACGGAGACTGAGTATACACCATAGAGGCGACGTCGTGATTCGTTTTTTGGGAGGGAGTTTGGAGCAGAAGACACTGACCAAACGCCGCCATTACACCACCGAATCCCTGCTCTTGTGTCAGCTGTTATTCGGAGCTAACTCCGTCTTAGAGCTAACTTCGTCTTAAGCCTGTGCATCGTTTATGTCACGTCCTTCCGTCCATCCTGGGGAACTAGGACTTGTCAATTTTTGGTACACGCGTTTTTGCAATTTCGCACCCAATACATGATGACCGCGAAGCATTCCAGTATGTCGAAGTTTTGAATTGAATTGCTGATGTTGCACTGCCTGGGGTTTGCAAGTTTACTGTAAGCACCAGTGTAAGCCCTACATATATAGATGAAAGCACACTAATGAAAGACAGCCCCCAATGCAAACGTAAAGCGACGTAAGTAAGCGTGTCAAATATTACATTTAAAAGAGTGTCAGTTGTCTGAGCCAGCACACTTTCCAGATGGCCCTGGCTTCCCATCGGAAAGTCCTCAATCCCAGACAATGAATATGGTTCCATGCGTGATGAACAGACAAAGACAATCAATGCATTGATCTTCTTTTCGCAGTGGCTTCAAGCACAGATGAATTTCCAGTTTTGCTCAATACGAGAAAGGATCAATTTCATATCTGGCTTGGTAATAAGCCACCTAGCTAAACCATTAGAACAGTGATTGGGCCGACTGAAATTCGTCAAGTTTAAACACGTGTCAACTGGGTAATAAACATTTACACCAGCATGAACCCTGAGTTTTCGAATTGTCAGCCGGGGTTGAACTACACGAGCTTCTGGGTGTTTTTCAGACTCCTTTGCTGTGCTAGCAGCCGAGGTATTGAACTATGCGGACACCCTCTTGAAATCCAGGACACAACATTGTACTGAAGACCCTACCGAAATCAAGCTATAGCTCGTAAGTATTGATTGCGATGTGTTTCTTTACAGCAAATTTGTCTACCCGCAACATGAATATGCTGCAAAATTAGCATAGGAAAGGCACATCAAGCTAGGACATCTGTTAATTAAGCCTAATCTCTCACGTGTACTTGATGCTCGGAAGTCTTCAGTTCGCACCTTCTCTAGGAGGATATAGGCCTCTGTACAATCCCGTAAACCAACAGAAGCTACTAGTAATACTAATAGCAATGATGATTGACCAAGAACAATAACCACATTTATATCATTTATTGCAACAAGAGTAGCAACACTGATGGTACTTTCATAAAGTTCATCATAGTAGTACTAAGACTAGAAATACGGTTGTATTGCATCTTGAAACTAAATCCTCGACCCGAACCGTGATGCTTAAACCTTGAGCCCTGAAATCTGGATCCTTCGCTCGGCCAGACCGATGCACACGGATTTACTAGGCAGGAGTCGGTGTACTAAGTTTCGTTTTTTAGGGTTTAGGGTTTTATGGATTCAAAGTTTTGGGTTTATGGTTTGTAGCTCCAACGTGGTTTTTCACGGTTCCAGGGTTTCGGGCTCGAGGTTTGGATCTTTATTTAGGGCTTGGGTGGTTTTGGGTGTAGGTACGTGCTAGCTAGGCTTTGCAACTACGTTCCAAAAGTGTAGGTTGATGGTTTGTGAAATAGGTCCCGAAGGGTTTGCAAGAAGGCTAGGGTTTCCGGGTTTAATGGTTTCAAGTGCTTCAGGCTAAAAGGTTTAAGGGTGTAGAGTTTTAAGGTTTGAGACTTTTAGAATATCGGGCACGTCGGATTTTGGTGTTTAAGCTTATTGCGTTCAATTGCGGGGCTTGGTTTTAAGCGGTTATAGTTTGGGGTTTCGGCTCGTTTTTGCGGGCTTGCGGTTTGAGCCACCGGGCTGGGGGTCAGGGTCAGGGCCATGGCTTAGGATGCGGGTTCATCGTAGGTTCCGGGTTTCAAGTTTCAACCTGAAGGATTTTCAGGTTTCGGGTCTCGGATTTGGAGTTGTGCCGTTTCAGGTGCTTTCACTACCCTTTTGCGAGGTTGCACAGCCACCAGGGCTTAAAGCCACAAGGCTTTTTCGACAGTCATGGCAAAACTGACAAACAAAGACACATAGTGACAATGAGCGTCCAGAAACGCAACAAACAGACAATGGTAGATTTAACCTACAAAGTTTGTAACAGTTCTACAAGTTGAGAAGTACTTTAAAGATGTTGAAAAACTTTCAAGAGTTTTTAACAGGTATCTTCAAACGGTTCAAAAGTTTTGTGTTGTAAGATTATGACAGTCATCAGAGATGAAGAAGCTCGGCGATGTTCGAACATGGAATTTCCGAAAAGGAGGTCTGCGATCCCAGAGTTCTCGAGTTATCCAGGGTTCGAATGTGGAGTTTGGCTTTCCGAAGCCACGGAGTTCCCGAAGCAAAACACTTCAGAAAAAAAGAATCGAGATGAAGCGAGGTGAAGTTCTGACCTGGTCTCGAAGATCCAGGGGTCTCGAACATAGAGTTTCCAAAGCCGAGCTTGCCTTCGGAAGTTGCGAACATGAACTGTTGTTGGGTTTTGTGGCGCTATTGCATGACAGCTTTGTTTGCATCTTGGCAAAAAAAACCGCCATTGCGCGAATCGTTATCCCGCCCAAGTTTGAGAACTCTGGTGTCGAAACTTGGTGCTTGAGCACGAACGTTTGGCTTTCCTTGCTGGTTGTGGTCCTGGGTGGTTGCAGATGTTTTAGAATCTTAGAAATTCCTGGAGTTCGGACTAGGCGTTCAAACTCTGTTGAGGTCTGGGCTTGAACTGGTGTTTGAACCGGAGATGAACACATGACCTTGAACACTTCTCTTTTGATTGTCACTGGTTTCTTCATGTTGATCCTCACATTTGGCTTTCTGCAGCGGAAGACGTTTCTAGTGCTTCTTTTGCGTTTTTGAACCCTGCGCGACCAGATGGCTGTCAGTTGATGTCTCTGGTTGTGGGTCTGCCTTCTTTCGAGCAGTCGCTCAGTTATTGGAACCAGTGCATACTGCAGGATCGAAAAATTCATTCTCCAGGATGATGACGTCCGTCGCGCTAAGGCAGACCGAGCATCCATGCCCGCAAGATGATAACGTCCATGCCTGTCGTGATTCTGTCGTTTTCGGGTTTCATTTCTTTTGTAGAAGACCTGGCACAGGGTGTTGTTCATCAACTCGAAAAAGGTTTTGTGTGATCAAGATGCGCGAAGCACGCTTTTTGCCCCGAGGTTTGCAACTATGGTCTGCCAATTAAACTGTTATTGTTGCACAAACGAACTAAACTGTCGAAAGCCAGCACTCGGGTTTCTTAGAACATTTTGACGTGTTTCAATTTTTTGAAATAGATTGAAACACTTGTACAAATTTTAAAGCTGAAAATGGCTTTAAGCGCGTCGTCTCTATGTGTCCGGATTTGTCTTTGTGTTTTGATGGTGCTCCCCCCAAAGAGAATTTATTTATCTATCATCCATCCAAGAAAGGATTGATAAACCACAAGCGATCTTCGCTTCCACGAAGAGGGCGCAGTGGAGGCGCCTCCACCCTTCTTCTCCCGGTGAGGGGGTAGGGGAGCCCGAAGGAAGGATCGGAGGCCCCCGCGAATCGGTGGCGATTGTTTGCGATTTTCAACGAAAAGGCACAAAACCGCACAGTCACCCGAGGCTCAGCGACGTGACAACATAAGAGTCAAAAAGGTTCAATAAGACTTATCAAGATTCAGTAAGGTTTTCCCGGAAGATGCCATAAGAATTACTAAGTGTCAATGAGATTTGCCGGACCGTTTTTGGCAAAGAGCAGCGCTTTTAGTCGACAAAGCTTCCAGATCCAGAAGCGGCCTCGTGACAACATGACGGTTTAGACACTTTAGGCCTTAGACTTCGAAGCCTCGGCCCTCTGTTTCTGGATCGCCGCAAAAAGTTAAGGATTCTGCCGATCGTGGCATGAGGTGGGGGATGGCCAGAGCTGTGTCTGCCCACGCCCGGGCAAATGTCTGGCTCAATCACCCTACTGTGGATTGAGCTGTTTTCCCCACATTCGGGCTCTCCCTCGAAACAAACTTGACCAGACTGAGCCGGGTTTTATATCTTTTTGCTTTTTCCAAACGGAGACTGAGTATACACCATAGGGGCGACGTCGTGATTCGTTTTTTGGGAGGGAGTTTGGAGCAGAAGACACTGACCAAACGCCGCCATTACACCACCGAAGACCCCAAGCAGTTCCATATATATGTATATATACATATAAGTATACGGGCATTGAACTGGCTTAAGTGGGAAACTACTAAAGGATTGGGCTCCCGCTCATATAAATATACGGGCATTGAACTGGCTTAAGTGGGAAACTACTAAAGGATTGGGCTCCCGCTCAAGCATAAACCTCATTCCTTTTTATAAATTCTTTCAACCTTGGAACCCCGAATCCTTGGTTCGCAACACAGAAATTTGTTTATGTTCACAAGACAACTTTCTAAGTTAATGCCAAGACTTCAGGTCAAAGGTTTAAACGATTCAAAAAGAATTATACAAGGAAGTAGGTTGACGCCTAAGCAGGAAACCAGATCCATTAGTAGTTTCCCGCTGAAGCGTAAAGCCACATCCTTGTGATTTTACTTATGAATCATTGCTGTAAAGAAGAACCATAATTCGTTTCAAATTCAAGATTCCAGGTTAAAGGTTTAAACGATGTAAAAAGAATTATACCCCAAGGAATAGGTTTATGCTCAAGCGGGAACCAGATCCATTAGTAGTTTCCCGTTTAAGCGTAAAACCAATTCCTGGTGATTGTACTTATGAACCATTGCTGTAAAGAAGAACCATAATAGCAATAATAATCAACAGACTATGAGTTTGCTAGAGCATAAAGGTCTACTACTATGTATAAGTACATTTTCTTAATGTTCACACCTGCGTTTTGCCCCACTAAAAACACACACATGCAGACACTCCAAAGCGAACAGTAGTGCATTCAGCTAGCGCATTTGTTTTTCAGAACCAGCTGGGAAAGGTTTGCTATTGGTGAAGATCTAAGAGAATTCTACGTGTTTTGGCTGCTTATCAAACTTTGTACTCCTCTTCATATCGTTTAGATTTTGGTGCTTATTGATCGAGTTTGTTTTTGTTCTCGCGTCCCTGCTCTTGTATCAGCTGGTATTCGGAGCCAACTTCGTCTTAGAGCGAACTTCGTCTTAATAAGCCTGTGCATCGTTTATGTCACGTCCTTCCGTCCATGGTATGTGTGCTTGCTCACGAGTGTTTGGTAATGTTTTGCATGCTTGCTGCACTCATGACATTCCATGTGCATTGCAGCAAGCAGGCTCGCAGCTGCCAACTCGCCTGCATAGCGGGCAGAAACTTTTGTAGGTCAAGGGGCCTCTTTGTGTAAGCCCTCTAGAACAGTTCTGGAGGCTCCCAATCCTTGTGGATTTAGCTCCACTTCATTCCTCTCCCGCTCGCGATAGGGGGAGGAGTGCATGGTTCCAGGCCATTTGGTATTTGCGATTTCACTGTGCATTTGGCATTTCATTTGCATTATGGATCAGTCAGTGCCTGTGAGTGATTTGTCAGTGCCTGAGATTGATGCATCGGCCTCACGCGCAACAGACATTGCGATTTCTGACCAGACTCGTTGCATTGTCAAGCGATTTCAGAAACGGACTTCATCCCAGCAGGAAGGTTCGCCGACTTTAGATGCCTCGCCTTCTGCAGTTGTTCTTGATGCAGTGGTTGCTTCGTCTCAGGGTGCCCTGGAGGTGGATCCATTGCACCCAGCATTGGCTTTATCTGCTCAGGACTCTGATCAGGAGGCTCCATTACTCCCGGAGGTGGTCATCTCTGGAAATGATGTTCTGCAGGGGCCACAGCTGGACCCTGAAGGCTTTTCATTTGGGTCGCGACCCCCTTCACCAATCTATGACCCTGATTTTGAGCTGGTAGATCCACTGGAAGAGTCTTTGACACAACCTGTGGCAGCCTCTGCAGTACATTCGGGTTCCTGTTCTTGGGATGTGATTTCGCCGGTGCCTGAGACGACCCCTGCATTTTGCTCTACGGTTTCATCTGGCTTCTCCCCGCTTCGTGTGGGCCGTCTCTCTTTTGCAGAGACTGACAGGGAGATGGATTCACCGTTGCTTCCGGCAGTCTCGCAACAGGATCTTTCATTTTCTCAGATGGAGGACACCTTGCATCCCAAGCCGGCTCCCTTAGCTCGGCCAGCCACACTCAGTGCTGGAGGTGCTCGTGCTACAAGCTTGCATCCCACGGGTGTCAGGTCGACAGAACATGCAAAATCGAGGCCGATTTTTCCACTGAGGGCCTCCATTGGGGTGCCCACAACGGCGCCTAAGCCTCGCCCGGTTCCTTCTGCTCGTGGTTCGTATGCTCGGTACCCATCGGAGCACTTGCATTCTGCTTCTCAGGTGTCGGGGGCTCTCTCGAAGAGTTCGCCTCCATCTCAGGTTGCAGGCAGCTCACTCCATTCTGGAGGGGCCCCAGAGCCGCAGTCGAGTCAGTTGTTGACCAAGGGTCCTGGCGCCAAGAGAGGCATTGATCTCTTGCATTCAGGAGCAAACAAGGGCAGCTCCAAGGTTGTCAAGCAGTCCGAGATCCATTCCAGTCAATGGTCCCGGGCCCTTCAGTTGTGGGCTGAGCTGTGCGAATTTGCATTATCATGTTCTACATTGCTTGGTGACATTTTCAACAGCTCTAATAAATACCCCCTTTTGGAGCAATTGCTCCGCCGAGTGTCGGACACGACGGCGCTGCGATACATTGCGATTCTGTGGCAGCTGTTGCATACGATTCGCGACCTGGGTCTTGACATTACATCACTGTCTCAGGTTCAGCTTATTGACTCAATTCATACATTACAGCGATCTCGCAGCCATCACTCTTCGGTACATTCCATCAATGTGCTCAAGGCGGTACGATGGTTCTCTTCAACAGTGCAACCCTCGGGCTTTCCTTCATTATATGATGGATTGTTTCATGCCAGGTCATGGCAATCGCAAGGTGCCTCTAAGGAGGCTTTACCTCTTCCATTATCGTTCGTACTGTGGCTGGAGTCTCAAATTGTGTTCGGCCATTTTACATTGGACGAGACTGCTTTCGCGGGGTCAGTGTTAGTTTGCATTTGGTGCAGCTTGCGGTTTGGCGACTCACAACACATTCGGTTGTCGGACCTGTGCATTGACTTCGATAGCTTTAGAGGTGCATCTTACCGAACGAAAACACAAAAATTTATGGCTTTCGGCTGCCTTTTCTCAGGACTCTTGCGGCTGCCCCGCACACAATGCTGGCTTTTGCATTGGCTGTTAGCTCTTGAGAAACTTATGGATTTACATTCAGATCCTTCGGACATACCGGACTACATTTTCTTCCTGCTGGACAAGGAGTGCATTAGACCTCTGACTTACGCAGAGTGCCTTTCGAGGCTCAGACGTTTGCTGGTCATGTGGAACCAGCTGCCACCGGGTCAGGAACTCCAATATACATTGCATTCCATGAAAGTTACATTGCTTTCCTTCTTCAGGCAACTGAACATGTCGCTTGAAGTGAGGCACCTTCAGGGCCACCACAAGCATTCTGCTTCTTGTGTTTTATATGGGCGCGACGACGTCTCTCCATTACTTCTGGCTCAGGACAGTTTCATTGAGAGAGTGAGAGGAGGCTGGCGATCTCGAACTCCATTAATGCGTGGAGTCACCTTTATGCCTCTTGAGCCGGCATTGCATTGGCCTCCGGACCTCGGGACAGTGCTGTCTGCTGCATTGCCTGTTTTCTTCAGGTTGGATACATTACCGCCGCCTTCTTTGCCATCGACCGATGTACCCTCAGCTCCCTCTGCATCAACTGCTCTGGTAGAGGATGTGGTTCCATCTGCTTTGCCTGAAAAGGCTCCGGAAGAGGCGGAAACGAGCAGCTCGGAGGGCGAGCTGGGCGAGGCTGAGGAGATTGCTTTCCTCAGTGCAACCACTAGCTCCATCATACATGCTTGCATTGAAGGCAAACCGGCTTGCGGCTGCCGGGGAACCTTCCATTTGGTCTCGCACCCACCTGCGGGCTCGCGATTTTGCAAGTCAAAGCCTTGCATTTCCATTCTCACGAACCTCTCGTGACATTGTCGGGCGTCTGACAAAACATTGCATTTATTTGCAATTGCGACTGCGAGTGATTTCATCAATGCCTAATACTCCCTCTTGAGTGCCAGTGCGGGCATTTGCATTGCATACCTCTGCAGTGGAGTGCTCAGATGATCAGATATGAATGGCAGGCATCATGTGACCGACATTGCACTTCATGATTTGCTTTAAGCTTGTACAGTCACTGGTTTGCTTTAGCATGGCTTGATGTCACACCTTGCAGTTTGCATTGCCTTTAGTTTCCCTCTGAGCTGTGCATTTTGCCACTCCGCGAAATTTTGCATCATGGAGAACATCCGCAACACCGAGGAGGTTCGGAAAGCCCTGAGCTTCATTTACAATTCCGATGTCCACCAAGTCGTCAGTTGCATTAGGGGCGGACCGGAGGCTGGCAAGAGAAAGCTGTTGCTGATCAGTGCCATGAGTTACCAGCTGTCCTCCACTACCCCTACATCGTCTCCTCCGAAGTCTGACAAGACCTCCATTGAGGAGGACAAGAGCACTGCACCCCCGCCGGAGGAGACGAAGAATGATGCATCAAGTTCTGGGTCGGCTGGTGCATCAGATGTGGATGCACCTTCCACTGCTGATGCATCCCAGACACCCCCTTCGGGGACGGCAACAGCAGGGGATCCCACTACATCCCCGCCTCCTGCGGCTGCGACTACATCCCCGGCTCCACCGATACAGCCCATTCACAGCCCTACATTCCTTCAGGAGGGCACGGGGGGCCACAAATGCCCTGTGGCTACCCGACAACTTGTATGCTGTCGCTCCGAGTGCGACACTGATGGTTGCATTGCACTCTGCGGATACAGTTCCGAGGTGCCAAACGACAGCCATTTCATTGCATCATCGACCCGCCACTCTTGCAAGGCGTGCTATCGTGCACGCATGCATTCCAAAGAGTCTCAGGATCCTGGTACATCAAGTACATCATGGGACCAAGAATGGGGAGATGATCAGTGGAGTCACGGCGACAGCTGGAACTGGTGGCGTCGCGGAGGATACTAGTTGCATTCTCCAGTGTGCATTCCTGCACTTTTCTCCATTTTAAGAACGGGCTGCTCGTGTTTTCCAATGACGGCCCAGGAGGTAGGCTCATGTCTCCTCCATTGCTTTGGCAGCCACCTTGGCGCCTGCAGCGGACCTCCCAGCGAGGGAGTGAAAAGTCTTTCTGACCGGCCGGTTTGCATTCTCAGCTTGCATCTGCTGGGTTCGGACCTTTACGGTTCATGTTCTCAACACTCCTGTGTTGCATAGTTTTTGGCCCCAGCGATTGCCATGATTCGACATTCTCATGACCTTCATGTCACGACCACTTCTGGAGTCAGCACTTTGTACATCTGCTCAACTAATGCCATGATCTTAGGCACTTGCATCTGTGCTTCACAAGATCTCTGGTAGACCATACCAATTTTGCACATTGCACGAGTGCCGCCTTGGTTTCTCCTCGACTGGTGCATTCGCACCATTTTACAGGCCTGAGGTCAGTGCATCTTTTGGCCTTTTACTTTACCCCACTGCCAGGTCGATTTCTTTGGGGAGTATGTCGTCCCCCAGCTTGGAACAAATCCTCAAAGAGGAAAAAGTTCCGGATCTCATTGCAGGGCAGCTCACTTCGCAACTTACGGTCCGCTCCTTTCCTTGCATCTGCGAAGGTGTGGAAACTCTGCCGGATTGCATCAAGGATGTCTTGGACGCCCCGGGCCAGGCTCTCCTTACCACTGTCACTCTGGCATGCTTGAAGGCAGCATATCATCGCTGCATTTCTTCTGTGATTTCGGCGACACCCTCAGCGACGTCTGCACCCCCTGCCACTGGCAGTGGAGCTCTCAGTACATCTTCGTGGTCAGAGCCTTTTCCTGCGAAGTTGAGCATTGATCGGGTGAATTCCATGAAAGCTACATTCGAAGCTTCATATCCCTCCGAAATTCTCGATGCATCCAGCATGCCCTCGTCAAGGCTACTTGCATCCTGCAACAAGCAAGTGCAGGACAAGCACTATTCTTACATTGCATGGAAGTTTCGACTCAGCGAAGAGAAACAGGAAGATGTTACATCTTCCAGACCGAAAAAGATCGCACGTCTCGACGACTTCATTTTTGACGACGTGCCCTGCAGGGATATAGCTGATACTGGCGTGTCGCAAATGTTCCTTTCGCATTTGTTAGACTTGATCGCCTTTGCATTTTGTTTGCTTGAAGTCGGTCACCTCAGTTCCTTTCGTGCATACAACAAGCTTTTCATAAAGCTTGCATTCCATCGTCCGCCACCAGAGTCAGGGCTGCGAAGCCCTAACGTCACGGAAATGCAGGCAGCGGACCGTGAAGCGTGGAAATGCATTTGCGATCTTGTGAACAAAGGTTGGTGCATGGATGATGCATTGCACGAGATTGTGCAAGTCCGCTGCATTTTGCAGAGTCACCTGCAGCCGCGGGTTTTCATTCAGAAAACCAAAAGGCCCAGCACCGGGTCAGGCAACACACCTCAGCCTGACAAAACCCACCCAAAGGGCAAAGGCGGCAAGGGCAAGGGCAAGAATGGTAAATCGAAGGACACCCGCGACCAGAATGGCCCCAAGTGGATGGTTTCATTTTATGAGAACGGAGTTCAGAAGCAGATGTGCAAGCGATGGAACCTTCGTTCTGGTTGCAAGTTGGATGACTGTACATTCGTACATGGTTGTGCTGTTGACGTTGGCGGCCGACCTTGCGGGAAGGATCATCCAGCTTACATGCACAAGTCCTGAAACAGCCCGAAACCTGTGGAGGGACAGTTTTCCGGGCTTTCAACACATGTACCCTCACCTGTTCCATCGGCAGGTCATACAGCTACATCTGATGCTGACATTCTTGACTTACTTCAGCAGTCCTTTACATCAACAACTGTGAAGTACAGATGGCAGGCTATTGAGGGGGACCGTGCAGATGCCGCCTACTTTAACCTCGGTGGTTTCTCGCAGTCGGTGCGTTTTGGATTGACACATCATACATTCCAATTCCAGCACATCTTGTGCCGACTTAATGCTTGGTTATGCATGCTCTTTCCATTGGGTACATGGACTTCTCTATGCATCTCTCACAACGAGGTGCTAAAAGTTCATCGCGATACATCCAACGAGCCCGGCACCCTCAACTACACTGTTGCCCTGGGGGACTTTTCGGGCGGAGGTTTACTGCTGGAATCTTCATCGGGCGATAAATCCTTGCGAGTCGAAGCCTTACAGAAGTGCATCAACTTTTCATTGGTTGACACCAGGTCTTCTCCCCTTGCATTTGATGGTGGTCTTTGGCACGCCACTGAGCCCTTCAGGGGCGACAGGTGGGTCATCACGGCCTACACCTGCAGGCGTTTAGCGGAATTTCAGTCATCAGATGTTGATGCATTGCGCATGTGGGGGTTTCCCCTACCTGGCGAATCCTTACCTCGTCGGATGCCTCAAACTCAGGCGGTCGAACTGCCTCAGCCCGTTCTTCCGAGGAAATTCTGCCTTTTGCTGGCTTCACAACACGCTGAGGTACTTCGTGCTGGCCTCTCAACTGCTGGAGTTCCTCATGTTTGCATTCAGTCTCTGGATCAGGAACATGCCAGAAACTGCATTTTTCGTTGTGCGGGTGAGGGTGTCTTTGCCTCCATTTTTCTGGTTTATTCACCCAACTGGAGCGAGAGCCACACTCGTTGGGTACTCCAACTTTGCAAGGTGGCATACTCTGCAGGTGCAACGGTGCATTTTGACATTTCTGGTTGGAGCCAATGCTGGTCCGATCAACTTTTCCTACACTGCATTTCCACCGGCCTTCAAAACATCGTGCAGGTACCGGCATGTGCTTACAAGGGGGTTGGTGGTAGCCCCTGGATCATGGTCTCTTCGTCGCCTTCTTTCTCTGCTTTGGGGCACCTATGCTGTTGTAGTAGATGCAGTGCGACCTCCACGATCTCCGATTATCCTCCTGCATTCGTGGATGCACTTTGCGACATACTTTTGATATCCAAACTTCGCAAATGCTCAGGTCAATGCGAGTTCTCCATCGATGAGGCCTGGTCCTGCATTCCGGTCAAACAGTGCGATGCTTCCCCACATGCTTGGGTGGATGGCGGTGGCCTAAACAGCCGCCCGGACTGGAGTGGCCAGGACCGCTCCACCAAAGACATTTTCAAATCACTTCGTCATGCATTGATTACCTGGTGTGGCAAGGCATGCATTCCTTCCAGGCTACGGCATAAGCTTTTGCATCCTTCTGAGGCTCATCTGTTCTCTGACACTGAGCTTGGCGAAATTCGTGGGTTCTTTAGTACCTGGTTGGCGTCTCAGGGTTGTTCCGATGTCGACTGGTCCATTAAGGATGGACAGCCATATTGCCTGAAAGCTCTGTCTGCATTATCCTCGGCACTTCAGGATGCGGATATGACTCTTTTCAATGCATTGCTCAGTGGGGTTCCCACTGGCTTCAAACACGACATCCCCCTTTCGGGGGTTTTCGCTCCCTCAGGTCGCACTGCTTCTGATGATGCATTGACCGTATGTGAAGAAAATTGGCAGGGAGCCGAGGACGACCCGGTCCTCCTCGAGGAACTTGTCCAAATCGAGGTGGACAAAGGCTGGCTGCGATGCATTGAGTCTTTGGAAGCTGCACGCCAGATCTGGCCCAATGTTGCTGTCGGCAAGCTTAATATCGTACATTCTGAAGGCCGTAAACCGCGACTCGTGGTGGATTCCTCCATTTGTGGTACAAATGCATCATGCCTTATTCCTGAGCGGTCTGCACTCCCTACTTTACAGACTATACAGACTTCATGGCCGTTGCGTGGGAAACATGAGCCACTCGCTGCTTGGTCTCTGGATGTGCAAGCTGCACACAAGTCCATTATGGTTCGGGAGTCCGAGCAGGGTCTCCTCGGCATCCGGGTAGGCCCCAAGCTTTATTTCTATTCAGTGTGTCCATTCGGTGCTGCTTTTTCTGCTTTCTGGTTTGCTAGACTTGGTGCATTCTTCGTTCGGACACTACATCGCTTGATTTTCATTGCTCATTTCCTCGCCATGTACGTGGACGATTTACTTGGCTTCCAATCTGCATCGGTGGCGGAGATGAGTTTTTGCATTACCCTCTGTTTCTGTGGTGCGTTTTCCATTCCTTTGTCGTGGAAGAAATTGCAGTTCGGCTGCTCCATCCGCTGGATAGGGTGGGAGCTCGATTTTGGCATGGGGTGCGTTTGCATTCCGTCTGACAAGCTGGAGCGATTGCATTCAGTTATAGTCACCGCTCTCCGTGGTAAATACACGGACCGTGTTACATTGAGCAAGTTGTGTGGCATGATGCAATGGCTTTTCAAGCTTTTTCCATTGGCCAGGCCCTGGCTCAGGTCACTTTACCAGGACCTCAACACCCCTCGTGCAACCAACTTCAGTGTTCGTCAAACCGACTGGCAGTCCTTCATTTCATGTCTCAATGATACCTTGCATCTTGTGAGGTTACCCACTGGATCCGCCATTACGGTGGGCAGCAAGGTGCTTGCAGTGAGACATCGCAAAGTTAGCACCAAGCGCGAACTTTTGTCTTGCAACATTGGTGATAAGGATATCTGGCTTCGCATTACTGATTCGGCCTCAAAACGCCGTGCATTGAGCCCAGCTTCTCGCAACTTATTGTTTTTCTGGCTGCAGTGGGCTTCATTGCCCCCTATCTGGCGATCCCTTCGTCCGATTGATACTATCATGGTGGAGGCTGCCGCCGATGCTATGGGCAATGGCCGTACATTTGCTATTGGCGGCTACATTGCTTTACCGGCTGGGGAATTCTGGTTCTCTGAAAGATTTACTGTGGAGGACTTTGCATTTGCAGAGCTTCCTCTTAAGTCCGAGGCGCACAAGGACATTACTTGCTACGAATGCCTGGGTCAGATTGCATTAGTTTGGCTTTTGAGTGCAGTTAACCCAGGATGCAAGCTTTCTGTTCGCATGCATTCCTGGTGTGACAACAGTGGTGCCGAGGCCACAGCAAACAAACTGTTTACGACTTCATGGCCTCTTGCTGCATTTGTGCAGCGACTAGCCATTTTGAGTAGCTTTACTGGTGTGCATCTTGATGTGCATCACATTGCAGGTCCTAAGAATGTGGAAGCGGACTTTTTGAGCCGTTGGCTTCCTCCTGCTCCATTACCTGATCGGTGGAGCATGTCGCGTCGTCGACGTATTCCTTTAACCTCGTTATGGACTGCGTCGCCTTCCATTTCACTTTCGCCGGAGGGCTGGAAGCCTCCTTTTCGAGTTCCGAGTGTTTCTCCATTGGGAGCAGCACTCTAATCACCTTGTCGCACGTTTTTCATTTGGTGGAATTGATGCGCGACTTCGGTTCTCTGGCAGATTGCATTTGGGAGAAAACATGCAGACCCTTTTCACAGGCAGCTTCTTGCTGCTGAAGCTCGGATCTGCATTTCCCGCCAGAGAACAAAGGAGCGAGTGTTGTGCGAGTGACTGCATCAATTCCATTTGAATATTCCATTTGAATATTCTTTGCTTTATATGTATTTCCATTACATATAAAGCTGCAAATAGGAAGCAGCTGCGAATACATTAGCCGAACGGTATGTGTGCTTGCTCACGAGTGTTTGGTAATGTTTTGCATGCTTGCTGCACTCATGACATTCCATGTGCATTGCAGCAAGCAGGCTCGCAGCTGCCAACTCGCCTGCATAGCGGGCAGAAACTTTTGTCCCACCCACCTCTTCCCTTTTTCTGGGTGCGAGTGCTGGCGTTTGCACTCTTACACTGCTTTCGCATTGCTTGCATTTGCATTTGTTCTGCCTCTATATGATCTGTCCTTTAAAAGGATCGGAGAAAACATGCAGACCCTTTTCACAGGCAGCTTCTTGCTGCTGAAGCTCGGATCTGCATTTCCCGCCAGAGAACAAAGGAGCGAGTGTTGTGCGAGTGACTGCATCAATTCCATTTGAATATTCCATTTGAATATTCTTTGCTTTATATGTATTTCCATTACATATAAAGCTGCAAATAGGAAGCAGCTGCGAATACATTAGCCGAACCCTGGGGAACTAGGACTTGTCAATTTTTGGTACACGCTTTTTTGCAATTTCGCACCCAATACATGATGACCGCGAAGCATTCCAGTATGTCAAAGTTTTGCTTTGAATTGCTGATATTGCACTGTCTGGGGCTCTGCAAGTTGACTGAAAGCACCAGTGCAAGTCCTACATATATAGGTGAAAGCACACTAATGAAAGACAGCCCCCAATGCAAACGTAAAGCAACGTAAGTGAGCGTGCCAAATATTACGTTTAAAAGAGTGTCAGTTGTCTGAGCCAGCACACTTTCCAGATGGCCCTGGTTTCCCATCGGAAAGTCCTCAATCCCAGACAATGAATATGGTTCCATACGTGATGAACAGACAAAGACAATCAATGCACTGATCTTCTTTTCGCAGTGGCTTCAAGTACAGATGAATTTCCAGTTTTGCTCAATACGAGAAAGGATCAATTTCATATCTGGCTTGTTGCGCAGTTATTTCACGTGACTGCGACTCTCTCTATCTCGCGCGAACGTCTTCTATATAGTTGTGTGTGCACAGCTGTCCAGCAGTCCGATCGTGTTTGTGTGGTTAGAGGTGGGCTGCTGTCGACAGCTTGTGCAGCCAGTTGATTTCATTTTCTTTGCTTTCTGTTGTGTGCTGCTGCAATGCCGCTGGAACAGCCTAAGCTGCAGGTGCCAAAGGAACTAACGTTCCCGGAGGAGGCCAAGCTACCGGATGTCATGAACCTGCCATTGGTCCCTCGATGCTGGCGTGCGCCTGTCGGCTTGGAGCGGCCTAAGTGGGAAACCCGGCCAGAGATGCTGCCCCTGCCAGCTCCTGTTTCGGCGCCACTAGTTGTGCCCGCGTTGCCGTTAAAGGAGCGTCCAACACCGTACCCGGCACGACAGTGCGCACTTCGATTGCCTGGGCCTACCACCACGTCAGCGCGGGTTCATGAGGAGGCTGATTGGTGTAAATGGGCAAGTATATGGTCCAGTCTGCTGGAGCCGCTTTTGAAGTCATCGCCGCTCTTCGCGAAGTTGGACAAGGAGGCGCTTCCTTCGCTGAGACAGGTGCTTCGTACCAGGGCAGCCTCCACTCTTCGTCGTCACTTACCCGGTTGGCGCATTTGGGTGGAGTTCACTAGCTGCGAATCTTTGGAGCCTAACAATCCGGAACTGGCCACACTAGTCGCCTTTTTCCGAGGACTTTCGGAGAGCGGTCGCTCGGCCACGGCCTGCGTCTCCAGCATGAGGCTGGTGGCTGCTATCCTCGGTTTCGAAGGCTTGCTGGTGATGCTGAAGAGCTCTGTAGTGTTGGCCTGGGTGCAAGCTGGTCGCGTGCATGCTCCAGCAAAGGAGGCCGTGCCATTGCCTTTGTACGTAGTAGCAAACTGGGAACGGGCCATTATCGTCGGCATGAAACGTGGCGGTTGCGCTGACACCTTGCTGCTTACAGCTTTCCTTATCATGCTTTGGTCGGCCCTCCGCTTCTCCGATGCTCAAAGGGTCTTGGTACAAGACATGTGCGTGAAGGATGGCGTGCTGCGTGGTCAGTGTTGGAGAACCAAAACCTCAAAGTCCGGGATGCCCTTCGGGTGTTTATGCCTGGGCATATATGAAGACTGGGGACATGCAGTCGACTTCCTGCTCCGGAACATGCAACATGGAGACTTTTTGATCCCCGGTCCTTCCGGGTCTCGGGGTTCATATACTTTCGTTTTAGGGCAGATGCGCAGGTTGCTTGTCCAGGTTGGCGGAATTCCGCCTGACGTTGTTGCTGACTTCACCTTGCATTCGTTAAAGGCCACGCCGTTATCCTGGGCAGTGCAGCTGGAGATTCGAGCGAAGCTCGACGCATTTGGGGCCATCATCGAGCAAGGTGTCCTGGCGAGGCCATGGTAGAAAAGTACAGTCGCGACGATGTCATCCAGGCCTTGCGTGCGCAGTTAACCACTCTCACGTGTGTCAAACAAGGGTGGCAGCCATTGGCAGCTCAAGGTCGTGGAGGTCGCCACCCCGTCGCTGAGCTGCCGCTCGCAATAAAGCCGTCGGAGTTACAGGAGACCGTGCCAGGCTTGCGTCCTTTCCGGGCAGCTCGTGCTTCGCACGACGATACAGATTCGGAGTCTGACGACGAGTCTGTGGATTCTTCCAGCTCCTCCAGTAGCAGCGATGATCGCGCCAGCGCCGACGAGGCGGTTGCGAAGGAAGCAGATCCGGCAATTAACGCTAACGTGGTGCAGGGAGTGTTCTTGCTGAATAACTTGTCTCTTTGCTTCCACGCGGCGGTGCTCCTTGAAGATGGCAGCTATGGACGTGCGTGTGCACCGCGCCGAGCAGTGACAGAGCCAAACTGGCAGGTGCTGACAGAGCATCCCCTGGAAGGAAGGGCGAACCGTGTTCCATGCTCCCATATGGCTTGCTCCCCGGCCCTAGCAATTGTGTGAGTATTGCTGAGCCAACGCTCGCTTGAGGTTGGGCCGGCGCGCCGAGGCTCGTGTGCAGTTTAGCATGCGGTATGGCTTGGGCCTCAGCTTGGCGTGACAAGTGTGCTTATAGGGGCTCTGCATGTCGTTCATGCTGCGCTGGTGTGGGAGCTTCGGGCACTTGGAACAGTGAAGCAGTGTGATGCGGCGTAAGTCTACGCAGGGTCTTGCGCAGTTTTGCATGTCGTTACATGCAGTGCTCCGGGTGGGTGCATCGGGCACTTGGCACCTTTGGAGAGTGCAGTGCAAGGTTTGCACAGGGTTGTGCATGTCGTTACATGCAGCGCTCGGGTGGGTGCATCGGGCACCTGGCACCTATATAGAGCGCAAGGGAGCGCCGAGTGTGCTGTGTGCACGCTGCGGCGTTTGCGGAGTTTCCGTTGGTTGTGCGCTGTGTGTGCATGTAGGTTTGGGGATTCAGCGTGCTGAACTTCTCGGGAACTTCTTGCCAGTTACATCGTGCGGTGTCGGCACAGCTTTGTCACTTGTACTCTCTTCTGTTTGCTGCGACATGGCTCAGGAGGCTTGGCAGAGGTGCATGGATGATGTGGGCTTGCCCGCGGCGGTTGCCAAGCTGCTCATTGCCAAGGGATATGTGTCCAAGGCCTCCTACACCAAAGCATTCCGCAATGAGGAGGTGTTGGAAAAATTCATCGAGGCCGTACTTACCCGGGACCAGCCATGTGGAGTATTGTCGCTCGGAGATTGGGAAATCCATCCTGTGGCTGGAATGCTCCGCGAGCTCTGGGAACACAAGGAAGCCTCTACCGATATGCAGCTAGCTCTGCCGCAGAAGCTTGCCGAAGGTGGTGCTGACTCATTGTCGGCCGCCGCCTTGCTCTCTTGGCCTGGCGCCCTTGGAAGCAAACTTTCTGCTGATGAAATCAGCAATCTCTGGAGCAAGTTCGAGGAGAACTACCCAAGCGAGGTTCTGGAGGTTCAACACCGTCCCTGTAAGCAGTTGATCCAGCTGGTAAACCAGCAGAAGTCACAAGGTGACTTGCGCTTCATTCCTTGGAAGCAGCTGCTGACCGAAGCTCAGTGCGATAACCTCAAGCAGGGCGTGCAAAAGAAAGAGAAATCTTTCCTGAGCCTGCTTTCTGAAGCCTCGGGCCAGTGGGATATGCTGGAGTGTGACCCTTCTGCGTCCCCGTTCGGTGTGCAACGGCTGCTGATGACTCGCAGCATCGCTTGGGCTTTGACGGGCTGGTGCCATCTGTCCTCCTCCAAGAAGCTAGTAAGCAAATTCTTGGACTTTTACACCAGGGGAGGTGGCCCAGACACCGGCTTGCGGGCTCCCTCATTGGCCGAAGCCGAGGCAGCAGACATTGAACTTTGCAGGGAGCTGAATGCACTGTTGGCCAAGAAGTTCACTCTGGACCAGGCTCTGCATGAGGTTCTTGTGTTACGCAACTCGTTGCACTTTTGGCTGCAGCCACGCCCGCGTCCCTCGGCATCTGTGAAAGGAAAAGGCAAAGGAGGCAAGCAGCAGTTGCGTGATCGCTTGGCGCCCAAAGGCGGCGGCAAATGGGGACAAGGTGGGACCGCTGCCTTGAAAAAACGCGATGCGGACGGCAAGTTCAAGGGTACATGCCATGCTTTCCAAGTCGGTAAGTGCAAGTTCGGCGAGGATTGCAAGTTTGAACATGCTTGCGAGAACTGTGGGCTGTCCGGGCACGGCAGAGCTGCGTGCCCCAAGTTGGCCACAGTAGGGACAGCTCCTCGCCCGCGTTGTGGATCCTGGTGTGGGCGAGGTCACGTGTGAGCCAGCGGTGTCCACCCCTTTGCTAGAACCGCGCCAAGTTGTTGCCAGTCCTGTGCATTTGCCGCGTGGGGAGGCGTCCGAAAAGGATTGCGTTGCATATCACCAGATCCTCCTGAAAGACGGCGGGGGAGTATGCAGCACAGCGGACTGGCAGTTGCCTCCGCCAGAAGCGCTAGCGGATCCCTTGGGCGGTGTGAGAAAGGCCATCTACTGTTCAATGCCGAGCGATACTTGCGCACGTTTGCAGTCTCGCCTGGGCGAGCCCTCTGACGATCCCGTCTTCTCAGACGAGGAAGTGGTGGTCATGAGACACGCTGTTTGCAGCTCCCTGGGAGTGGATACGGATTGGGCCCTGGCTTCCTTCGATAAGACCCCTTATAAGTTCAACTTGCTACAGTCCATTGCCTTGACTTTGGGAGACGTGGACTCGAATCTGCCGGCAGTTTTGTCTCGTGGAGCGTCTACAGGTGTACGGGCACCAGTTCCGGCTTCGGGGGTGTGGCCAAGATGTGATGGGGTAGACGACGACGAATTCATGGATGCCTCCCCTGAACTGTACCTCTGCGATTGCAATCATGCGTCAGCGTTAAAGGAAGAGAACAAGGTGCTCGAGTTAGTGCACAAGGAGGTGGCGGATGGCTACATGGAGCACATCCCCGGCGCACGCAGTGAGGTTGAAGCTCGTTTTCCCGAGGGTTCTTTGGCAATCGGCAAACTGGGCTTGGTTACGCGTCATGGCAAGGATGACAGGCTAATTGGGGACTCCAAGGCCTCGGGCGCCAGTCCAGCTGCGAAGTTTGAAGAGCGTGCTGAGGTTCCGAGTCTTTTTCATGTCAATGAATCTCTGTGCAGGTTCGCAGCTTGGTTGCACAGCAAGGGGTTACGCGAGACTCCCGAGCCCAGGGCTGAGGATTGGGTTTTGTTCAGCATGGATGTCAAGAGCGCGCACAAGTCCTTACGTACTGCACCGGAAGATGTGGGTTTTGCAGTATTTCACATCTTGAATCAGTTCTTCGTGTACCTGGTGAACCACTTCGGTGCAAAGTGGTCCGCGTATTGGTGGAGCAGGCTAGGTGCTCTCCTGATGAGGATATTCCACTTCGTTCTCCGCCATCCACACGTTGGCGTCGTGTACGTGGATGACTTCCTATTTCTACTACCACGTCATGCGTGCTTGCCCTTGATAGCGATCTTAATCGCTCTTGCGCAGGTTCTCAATGTGCCACTGTCTTGGAGAAAGCTGCGTCTGGGTTTGTCGTTGGAGTATCTGGGCTGGGCTCTAAGTGTGGACGGTGTCTTCAAAGCCAAAATTTTGGAATGCAAAAAGACGCGGATTTTGGCTGCCTTGAACTGGTGGCTGCAGCATCCGAAAAAGATTGGGAGGAAAGAACTGTCCGGGATTTTGGGCCTGCTTATCTGGGCTACCCAGATTAGGCTGCCTCTGCGCGCTTTTCTAGCCCCTCTATTCACAGCGCTTCATCGTCCAACTGGAAAGCTACAGCTTTTACATCCGGGGCAATTAGCAGAGCTCGCTGGACTTCTTGACAGGACCTCTTTGCGTGTGTGTAAGTCGGCTCAGGGCTCAGACGTGCAGGCTGGTTGGATGCTGCGTGAAGTTGGAGGCCGGGCTGTGAGCCGGGAATGCTTGGATGCCGCGCTGAAGCAACCGAAGCTCAAAAATGGGAAGTGCTGGTTGCGCTTCCACTCCTGGGGCCCTACTACAAATCTGGACGCGGCTTGCTTGTCCAGCATTCGAATTCTCAAGCACTTCTTCAGCCAGAACTCGTTTGGTTGGGCACATTCTCATGAGGTCCTCAATGGCTTTGCGGATGCTTGGGCTAGTAGCTGTCTAGCGGGAATTGGCGGCTGGTTTCAAGCAGCGTCTGGTAAGCGCCATTGGTTTCATTTGGGACTTAAGCGTGAGGATATTCCTGAGGAGTGGATGTGGCCTCAGCGTATGCAGGCTGGCATTGGTTCCCTTGAGATGGTGGCCCAACTGGCACTCATGATCGCACGGGCCAAAGTCTGCAGCCTGCCATGTGCGTACCGGGCGGTGCTGCGACAATACAGTGATAACATGGGAGTGGTGGCATCGGTTTCCAAAGGTTTGGCCAGCAAGCCACCGATGTGCTGTGCGCTGGTCACGCTTTGCTTTGCCTGTCTGCGGATGAAATGCGACCTCTCACTTTCGCACATCGCCGGGGCGCGTAATGTGGAAGCTGACTACCTCAGTCGCATGAATTGCGCTTCGCAGCCTTTGGACCAAGCTATCGAATCTGCCTTTCCGAACCATAACAGAGTGGAGATCAGTGTCAAGGATGTGTTTGGGCCATGGAGAGACTTCATGTCCGGAGGACCCAAGTGTCTTTGACAGGTAGTCGTTTCTCGCGTCCTTTTGCATCATGTGAGCTGCGTCGGTCATACCAGCCGCGGCTTCGCAGGGGATGTAGTGTTAGCGGCTGGGACATAGCAGGGACAGCAGGTGTTGTTGGGTGGAGTGGGACTGCTGTCCCTGGAGCCTGGAGGCTTCTGCTTAGGCTTTCGGACATCGTCCCATCATTCCAAAAAGGCCGCTTGTGTTGAGTGAGTGCGAGATTGTAGAGGTTGCGCAGTTATTTCACGTGACTGCGACTCTCTCTATCTCGCGCGAACGTCTTCTATATAGTTGTGTGTGCACAGCTGTCCAGCAGTCCGATCGTGTTTGTGTGGTTAGAGGTGGGCTGCTGTCGACAGCTTGTGCAGCCAGCTGATTTCATTTTCCCACCCGCCCGCCCTTAAAGGAGGGTGGAGTGGGACTGCTGTCCCTGGAGCCTGGAGGCTTCTGCTTAGGCTTTCGGACATCGTCCTGGAGGCTTCTGCTTAGGCTTTCGGACATCGTCCCATCATTCCAAAAAGGCCGCTTGTGTTGAGTGAGTGCGAGATTGTAGAGGGTAATGAGCCACCACTGCTAAACCATTAGAACAGTGATTGGGCCGACTGAAATTCGTCAGGTTTAAACACGTGTCAACAGGGTAATAAGCATTTTGACACCAACATGAACCCTGAGTTTCCGAATTGTCAGCCGGGGTTGAACTACACGAGCTTCTGGATGTTTTTCAGACTCCTTTGCTGTGCTAGCAGCCAAGGTATTGAACTATGCGGACAACCTCTTGAAATCCAGGACACAACATTGTACTGAAGACCCTACCGAAATCAAGCTATAGCTCGTAAGTATTGATTGCGATGTGTTTCTTTACAGCAAATTTGTCTACCTGCAACATGAATATGCAGCAAAATTAGCATAGGAAAGGCACATCAAGCTAGGACATCTGTTAATTAAGCCTAATCTCTCACGTGTACTTGATGCTCGGAAGTCTTCAGTTCGCACCTTCTCTAGGAGGATATAGGCCTCTGTGCAATCCCGTAAACCAACAGAAGCTACTAATAATACTAATAGCAATGATGATTGACCAAGAACAATAACCACGTTTATATCATTTATTGCAACAAGAGTAGCAACACTGATGGTACTTTCATAAAGTTCATCATAGTAGTACTAACACTAGAAATACGGTTGTATTGCATCTTGAAACTAAATCCTCGACCCGAACCGTGATGCTTAAACCTTGAGCCCTGAAATCTGGATCCTTCGCTCGGCCAGACCGATGCACACGGATTTACTAGGCAGGAGTCGGTGTGCTAAGTTTCGTTTTTTAGGGTTTAGGGTTTTATGGGTTCAAAGTTTTGGGTTTATGGTTTGTAGCTCCAACTTGGTGTTTCACGGTTCCAGGGTTTTGGGCTCGAGGTTTGGATCTTTATTTAGGGCTTGGGTGGTTTTGGGTTTAGGCACATGTTAGCTAGGCTTTGTAACTACGTTCCAAAGGTGTAGGTTGAGGGTTTGTGAAATAGGTCCCGAAGGGTTTGCAAGAAGGCTGACGTTTCCGGGTTTAATGTTTTCAAGTTTTTAAGTTAAAAGGTGTAAGGGTGTACAGTTTTAAGGTTTGAGGCTTTTAGAGTCTCGGGCACGTAGGATTCTGGTGTTTAGGCTTATTGCGTTCAATTGCGGGGCTTGGTTTTAAGCGGTTATAGTTTGGGGTTTCGGCTCTTTTTGCGGGCTTGCGGTTTGAGCCACCGGGCTGGGGGTTAGGGTCAGGGCCATGGCTTAGGATGCGGTTTCATCGTAGGTTCCGGGTTTCAAGTTTCAACCTTAAGGATTTTCAGGTTTCGGGTCTCGGCTTTGGAGTTGTGCCGTTTCAGGTGCTTTCACTACCCTTCTGCGAGGTTGCACAGCCACGGGCTTAAAGCCACAAGGTTTTTTTCGACAGTCATGGCAAAACTGGCAAACAAAGACACATAGTGACAATGAGCGTCCAGAAACGCAACAAACAGACAATGGTAGATTTAACGCTACAAAGTTTGTAACAGTTCTACAAGTTAAAAAGTATTGTAAAGATTTCAAAAAGGTTTCAAGAGTTTTTAACAGGTATCTTCAAACGGTTCAAAAGTCTTGTGTTGTAAGATAATGACAGTCATCAGAGCTGAAAGAAGAAGCTCGGCGATGTTCGAACATGGAATTTCCGAAAAGGAGGTAGTTCTCGAGCTATCCAGGGTTCGAACATGGATTCCGGTTCGAACATAGTTCTGCGAACCCAGGGTTCGAATGTGGAGTTTGGCTTTCCGAAGCCACAGAGTTCCCGAAGCAAAACACTTCAGAAAAAAAGAAACGAGATGAAACGAGGTGAAGTTCTGACCTGGTCTCGAAGATCCAGGAGTCTCGATCATAGAGTTTCCAAAGCCGAGCTTGCCTTCGGAAGTTGCGAACATGAGCTGTTGTTGGGTTTTGTGGCGCTATTGCATGACAGCTTTGTTTGCATCTTGGCAAAAGATGCCGCCATTGCGCGAATCGTTATCCCGCCCCAAGTTTGAGAACTCTGGTGTCGAAACTTGGGGCTTGAACACGAACGTTTGTGGTTGCAGATGTTTTAGAATCTTAGAAATTCCTGGAGTTCGGACTTGGCGTTCAAACTCTGTTGAGGTCTGGGCTTGAACTGGTGTTTGAACCGGAGATGAACACATTATCTTGAACACTGCTCTTTTTATTTTCACTGGTTTCTTCATGTTGATCCTCACATTTGGCTTTCTGCAGCGGAAGACGTTTCTGGTGCTTCTAATGCGTTTTTGAACCCTGCGCGACCAGATGGCTGTCAGTTGATGTCTCTGGTTGTGGGTCTGCCTTCTTTCGAGCAGTCGCTCAGTTATTGGAACCAGTGCATACTGCAGGATCGAAAAATTCATTCTCCAGGATGATGACGTCCGTCGCGCTAAGGCAGACCGAGCATCCATGCCCGCAAGATGATAACGTCCATGCCTGTCGTGATTCTGTCGTTTTCGGGTTTCATTTCTTTTGTAGAAGACCTGGCGCAGGGTGTTGTTCATCAACTCAAAAAAGGTTTTGTGTGATCGAAGATGCGCGAAGCATGCTTTTTTCTGCGAGGTCTGCAACTATGGTCGGCCAATCAATCTGTTACTGTTGCACAAACGAATTAAACTGTCGAAAGCCAGCACTAGGGTTTCTTAGAACATTTTGACGTGTTTCAATTTTTTGAAATAGATTGAAACACTTGTACAAATTTTAAAGCTGAAAATGGCTTTAAGCGCGTCGTCTCTATGTGTCCGGATTTGTCTTTGTGTGTTTTGATGGTGCTCCCCCCAAAGAGAATTTATCTATCTACCATCTATCCAAGAAAGGATTGATAAACCACAAGCGATCTTCGCTTCCGCGAAGAGGGCGCAGTGGAGGCGCCTCCACCCTTCTTCTCCCGTTGGGGGGGTAGGGGAGCCCGAAGGAAGGATCGGGAGGCCCCCGCGAATCGGTGGCGATTTTTTGCGATTTTCAACGAAAAGGCACAAAACCGCACAGTCACCCGAGGCTCAGCGACGTGACAACATAAGAGTCAAAAAGGTTCAATAAGATTTATCAAGATTCAGTAAGGTTTTCCCGGAAGATGCCATAAGAATTACTAAGTGTCAATGAGATTTGCCGGACCGTTTTTGGCAAAGAGCAGCGCTTTTAGTCGACAGAGCCTCCAGATCCAGAAGCGGCCTCGTGACAACATGATGGTTTAGACACTTTAGGCCTTAGACTTCGAAGCCTCGGTCGTCTAAGCCCTCTGTTTCTGGATCAGTTAAGGATTCTGCCGATCGTGGCATGAGGTGGGGGATGGCCAGAGCTGTGTCTGCCCACGCCCGGGCAAATGTCTGGCTCAATCACCCTACTGTGGATTGAGCTGTTTTCCCCACATTCGGGCTCTCCCTCGAAACAAACTTGACCAGACTGAGCCGGGTTTTATATCTTTTTGCTTTTTCCAAACGGAGACTGAGTATACACCATAGGGGCGACGTCGTGATTCGTTTTTTGGGAGGGAGTTTGGAGCAGAAGACACTGACCAAACGCCGCCATTACACCACCGAATCCCTGCTCTTGTGTCAGCTGTTATTCGGAGCTAACTTCGTCTTAGAGCTAACTTCGTCTTAATATGCCTGTGCATCGTTTATGTCACGTCCTTCCGTCCATCCTGGGGAACTAGGACTTGTCAATTTTTGGTACACGCTTTTTTGCAATTTCGCACCCAATACATGATGACCGCGAAGCATTCCGGTATGTCGAAGTTTTGCTTTGAATTGCTGATATTGCACTGCCTGGGGTTTGCAAGTTTACTGTAAGCACCAGTGCAAGCCCTACATATATAGATGAAAGCACACTAATGAAAGACAGCCCCCAATGCAAACGTAAAGCGACGTAAGTAAGCGTGTCAAATATTACATTTAAAAGAGTGTCAGTTGTCTGAGCCAGCACACTTTCCAGATGGCCCTGGTTTCCCATCGGAAAGTCCTCAATCCCAGACAATGAATATAGTTCCATACGTGATGAACAGACAAAGACAATCAATGCACTGATCTTCTTTTCGCAGTGGCTTCAAGCACAGATGAATTTCCAGTTTTGCTTAATACGAGAAAGGATCAATTTCATATCTGGCTTGGTAATAAGCCACCTTGCTAAACCAACTGGGTAATAAACATTTACACCAGCATGAACCCTGAGTTTTCGAATTGTCAGCCGGGGTTGAACTACACGAGCTTCTGGATGTTTTTCAGACTCCTTTGCTGTGCTAGCAGCCGAGGTATTGAACTATGCGGACACCCTCTTGAAATCCAGGACACAACATTGTACTGAAGACCCTACCGAAATCAAGCTATAGCTCGTAAGTATTGATTGCGATGTGTTTCTTTACAGCAAATTTGTCTACCCGCAACATGAATATGCAGCAAAATTAGCATAGGAAAGGCACACCAAGCTAGGACATCTGTTAATTAAGCCTAATCTCTCACGTGTACTTGATGCTCGGAAGTCTTCAGTTCGCACCTTCTCTAGGAGGATATAGGCCTCTGTACAATCCCGTAAACCAACAAAAGCTACTAGTAATACTAATAGCAATGTTGATTGACCAAGAACAATAACCACATTTATATCATTTATTGCAACAAGAGTAGCAACACTGATGATACTTTCATAAAGTTCATCATAGTAGTACTAACACTAGAAATACGGTTGTATTGCATCTTGAAACTAAATCCTCGACCCGAACCGTGATGCTTAAACCTTGAGCCCTGAAATCTGGATCCTTCGCTCGATGCACACGGATTTACTAGGCAGGAGTCGGTGTACTAAGTTTCGTTTTTTTGGGGTTTAGGGTTTTATGGATTCAAAGTTTTGGGTTTATGGTTTGTAGCTCCAACTTGGTGTTTCACGGTTCCAGGGTTTCGGGCTCGAGGTTTGGATCTTTATTTAGGGCTTGGGTGGTTTTGGGTGTAGGTACGTGCTAGCTAGGCTTTGCAACTACGTTCCAAAAGTGTAGGTTGATGGTTTGTGACTTAGGTCCCTAAGGGTTTGCAAGAAGGCTAGGGTTTCCGGGTTTAATGGTTTCAAGTGCTTCAGGCTAAAAGGTTTAAGGGTGTAGAGTTTTAAGGTTTGAGACTTTTAGAATATCGGGCACGTCGGATTTTGGTGTTTAAGCTTATTGCGTTCAATTGCGGGGCTTGGTTTTAAGCGGTTATAGTTTGGGGTTTCGGCTCGTTTTGCGGGCTTGCGGTTTGAGCCACCGGGCTGCGGGTCAGGGTCAGGGCCATGGCTTAGGATGCGGGTTCATCGTAGGTTCCGGGTTTCAAGTTTCAACCTGAAGGATTTTCAGGTTTCGGGTCTCGGATTTGGAGTTGTGCCGTTTCAGGTGCTTTCACTACCCTTTTGCGAGGTTGCACAGCCACCGGGCTTAAAGCCACAAGGCTTTTTCGACAGTCATGGCAAAACTGACAAACAAAGACACATAGTGACAATGAGCGTCCAGAAACGCAACAAACAGACAATGGTAGATTTAACCTACAAAGTTTGTAACAGTTCTACAAGTTGAGAAGTACTTTAAAGATGTTGAAAAACTTTCAAGAGTTTTTAACAGGTATCTTCAAACGGTTCAAAAGTTTTGTGTTGTAAGATTATGACAGTCATCAGAGATGAAAGAAGAAGCTCGGCGATGTTCGAACATGGAATTTCCGAAAAGGAGGTCTGCGAACCCAGAGTTCTCGAGTTATCCAGGGTTCGAATGTGGAGTTTGGCTTTCCGAAGCCACGGAGTTCCCGAAGCAAAACACTTCAGAAAAAAAGAATCGAGATGAAGCGAGGTGAAGTTCTGACCTGGTCTCGAAGATCCAGGGGTCTCGAACATAGAGTTTCCAAAGCCGAGCTTGCCTTCGGAAGTTGCGAACATGAACTGTTGTTGGGTTTTGTGGCGCTATTGCATGACAGCTTTGTTTGCATCTTGGCAAAAGATGCCGCCATTGCGCGAATCGTTATCCCGCCCCAAGTTTGAGAACTCTGGTGTCGAAACTTGGTGCTTGAGCACGAACGTTTGGCTTTCCTTGCTGGTTGTGGTCCTGGGTGGTTGCAGATGTTTTAGAATCTTAGAAATTCCTGGAGTTCGGACTAGGCGTTCAAAGTCTGTTGAGGTCTGGGCTTGAACTGGTGTTTGAACCGGAGATGAACACATGAGCTTGAACACTTCTCTTTTGATTTTCACTGGTTTCTTCATGTTGATCCTCACATTTGGCTTTCTGCAGCGGAAGACGTTTCTAGTGCTTCTAATGCGTTTTTGAACCCTGCGCGACCAGATGGCTGTCAGTTGATGTCTCTGGTTGTGGGTCTGCCTTCTTTCGAGCAGGCGCTCAGTTATTGGAACCAGTGCATACTGCAGGATCGAAAAATCCATTCTCCAGGATGATGACGTCCGTCGCGCTAAGGCAGACCGAGCATCCATGCCCGCAAGATGATAACGTCCATGCCTGTCGTGATTCTGTCGTTTTCGGGTTTCATTTCTTTTGTAGAAGACCTGGCACAGGGTGTTGTTCATCAACTCGAAAAAGGTTTTGTGTGATCAAGATGCGCGAAGCACGCTTTTTGCCCCGAGGTTTGCAACTATGGTCTGCCAATTAAACTGTTATTGTTGCACAAACGAATTAAACTGTCGAAAGCCAGCACTCGGGTTTCTTAGAACATTTTGACGTGTTTCAATTTTTTGAAATAGATTGAAACACTTGTACAAATTTTAAAGCTGAAAATGGCTTTAAGCGCGTCGTCTCTATGTGTCCGGATTTGTCTTTGTGTTTTGATGGTGCTCCCCCCAAAGAGAATTTATTTATCTATCATCCATCCAAGAAAGGATTGATAAACCACAAGCGATCTTCGCTTCCACGAAGAGGGCGCAGTGGAGGCGCCTCCACCCTTCTTCTCCCGGTGAGGGGGTAGGGGAGCCCGAAGGAAGGATCGGAGGCCCCCGCGAATCGGTGGCGATTGTTTGCGATTTTCAACGAAAAGGCACAAAACCGCACAGTCACCCGAGGCTCAGCGACGTGACAACATAAGAGTCAAAAAGGTTCAATAAGATTTATCAAGATTCAGTAAGGTTTTCCCGGAAGATGCCATAAGAATTACTAAGTGTCAATGAGATTTGCCGGACCTTTTTTGGCAAAGAGCAGCGCTTTTAGTCGACAAAGCTTCCAGATCCAGAAGCGGCCTCGTGACAACATGATGGTTTAGACACTTTAGGCCTTAGACTTCGAAGCCTCGGTCGTCTAAGCCCTCTGTTTCTGGATCAGTTAAGGATTCTGCCGATCGTGGCATGAGGTGGGGGATGGCCAGAGCTGTGTCTGCCCACGCCCGGGCAAATGTCTGGCTCAATCACCCTACTGTGGATTGAGCTGTTTTCCCCACATTCGGGCTCTCCCTCGAAACAAACTTGACCAGACTGAGCCGGGTTTTATATCTTTTTGCTTTTTCCAAACGGAGACTGAGTATACACCATAGGGGCGACGTCGTGATTCGTTTTTTGGGATGGAGTTTGGAGCAGAAGACACTGACCAAACGCCGCCATTACACCACCGAAGACCCCAAGCAGTTCCATATATATGTATATATACATATAAGTATACGGGCATTGAACTGGCTTAAGTGGGAAACTACTAAAGGATTGGGCTCCCGCTCATATAAATATACGGGCATTGAACTGGCTTAAGTGGGAAACTACTAAAGGATTGGGCTCCCGCTCAAGCATAGACCTCATTCCTTTTATAAATTCTTTCAACCTTGGAACCCCGAATCCTTGGTTCGCAACACAGAAATTTGTTTATGTTCACAAGACAACTTTCTAAGTTAATGCCAAGATTTCAGGTCAAAGGTTTAAACGATTCAAATTCTACAAGGAAGTAGGTTGACGCCTAAGCAGGAAACCAGATCCATTAGTAGTTTCCCGCTCAAGCGTAAAGCCACATCCTTGTGATTTTACTTATGAATCATTGCTGTAAAGAAGAACCATAATTCGTTTCAAATTCAAGATTTCAGGTTAAAGGTTTAAACGATGTAAAAAGAATTATACCCCAAGGAATAGGTTTATGCTCAAGCGGGAAACCAGATCCATTAGTAGTTTCCCGTTTAAGCGTAAAACCAATTCCTGGTGATTGTACTTATGAACCATTGCTGTAAAGAAGAACCATAATAGCAATAATAATCAACAGACTATGAGTTTGCTAGAGCATAAAGGTCTACTACTATGTATAAGTACATTTTCTTAATGTTCACACCTGCGTTTTGCTCACTAAAAACACACACATGCAGACACTCCAAAGCGAACAGTAGTGCATTCAGCTAGCGCATTTGTTTTTCAGAACCAGCTGGGAAAGGTTTGCTATTGGTGAAGATCTAAGAGAATTCTACGTGTTTTGGCTGCTTATCAAGCTTTGTACTCCTCTTCATATCGTTTAGATTTTGGTGCTTATTGATCGAGTTTGTTTTTGTTCTCGCGTCCCTGCTCTTGTATCAGCTGGTATTCGGAGCCAACTTCGTCTTAGAGCGAACTTCGTCTTAAGCCTGTGCATCGTTTATGTCACGTCCTTCCGTCCATCCTGGGGAACTAGGATTTGTCATTTTTTGGTACACGTGTTTTTGCAATTTCGCACCCAATACATGATGACCACGAAGCATTCCAGTATGTCAAAGTTTTGCTTTGAATTGCTGATATTGCACTGTCTGGGGCTCTGCAAGTTTACTGTAAGCACCAGTGCAAGTCCTACATATATAGGTGAAAGCACACTAATGAAAGACAGCCCCCAATGCAAACGTAAAGCAACGTAAGTGAGCGTGCCAAATATTACGTTTAAAAGAGTGTCAGTTGTCTGAGCCAGCACACTTTCCAGATGGCCCTGGTTTCCCATCGGAAAGTCCTATACGTGATGAACAGACAAAGACAATCAATGCACTGATCTTCTTTTCGCAGTGGCCTCAAGCACAGATGAATTTCCAGTTTTTTTCTCAATACGAGAAAGGATCAATTTCATATCTGGCTTGGTAATGAGCCACCCTGCTAAACCATTAGAACAGTGATTGGGCCGACTGAAATTCGTCAGGTTTAAACACGTGTCACCTGGGTAATAAGCATTTTTACACCAACATGAACCCCGAGTTTCCGAATTGTCAGCCGGGGTTGAACTACACGAGCTTCTGGATGTTTTTCAGACTCCTTTGCTGTGCTAGCAGCCAAGGTATTGAACTATGCGGACACCCTCTTGAAATCCAGGACACAACATTGTACTGAAGACCCTACCGAAATCAAGCTATAGCTCGTAAGTATTGATTGCGATGTGTTTCTTTACAGCAAATTTGTCTACCCGCAACATGAATATGCAGCAAAATTAGCATAGGAAAGGCACATCAAGCTAGGACATCTGTTAATTAAGCCTAATCTCTCACGTGTACTTGATGCTCGGAAGTCTTCAGTTCGCACCTTCTCTAGGAGGGTATAGGCCTCTGTACAATCCCGTAAACCAACAGAAGCTACTAATAATACTAATAGCAATGTTGATTGACCAAGATCAATAGACACATGTATATCATTTATTGCAACAAGAGTAGCAACACTGATGGTACTTTCATAAAGTTCATCATAGTAGTACTAACACTAGAAATACGGTTGTATTGCATCTTGAAACTAAATCCTCGACCCGAACCGTGATGCTTAAACCTTGAGCCCTGAAATCTGGATCCTTCGCTCGGCCAGACCGATGCACACGGATTTACTAGGCAGGAGTCGGTGTACTAAGTTTCGTTTTTTAGGGTTTAGAGTTTTATGGATTCAAAGTTTTGGGTTTATGGTTTGTAGCTCCAACTTGGTGTTTCACGGTTCCAGGGTTTTGGGCTCGAGGTTTGGATCTTTATTTAGGGCTTGGGTGGTTTTGGGTTTAGGCACATGTTGATCAGTTGTAGACTTGTCTACCAACCCCCTTTTTGCGTGCGAGGCGAGCCACATGTGGCGAGCTTGCAAAAATCCAAAAGGTACCCTAATCCCTATCCCGTGTGCTTTACCTCACCCTAAGCACCGGTATTTTGGTGTGACCATTTCTTGTGTCGTGCCATTCTGAATGCTTGGCTTATCCGTGACATTCATCTCAAGTGGTGGGGGGGCGGGACCGCCAAACCGTCTCGACATAAGTTCTTGACGGGGGTGTGCGGTTAGAGAGCCGTGGAAAGCCTTGGGGCCAGTAGCGTGCATCTAGAAGGTTCTAGTGCTCCTAACACGAGGTGCTGTTAGGTCGTGCACGCCGCGTGGTCCCGTTGACCGCGGCAGATGGATCAGGAGTGGCTCTCCTTCGGTGGAGCTCATGGAGCATCCGGAAGCACCTGGGACCCCACCGTAGTTTTGATCAAAGGGCAAGGGCGCCCTGCCGTCCTTGAAGGTTGGCTGGGGTGTCGGAGGTCCGGATGGTTTGTAGCTTGGATAAGAAAAGTTCGTGTGTGACAATTTTGGGAGTGCATTCATGTTTACTCACGCTTTATTGCGAGTGCTGATCTAGGACTTAAAAATTTTCTTTTTCACTGTGAGAAGCCTGATCATTCGGTCATGGGTGTTGTGAAGTTGCTGTGGCACTTAATACCCGGTCATACTTGGCTCGCTCTTGAATTCGGTAGATCTTTTCTTTTGACGGCTACGTGAGCACTCTTTGTAGCGTAGGGTGGCTTCGGAGGCGCACTTTCTTAGTAGATCAGGGCATCCTTGTTGAGCCTACATGGGAGACGTGCCTGTGGATGCCGCTGCACTTGACTTGATGCGCACTTGTCCTTTTGCATCAGATCGAGTCACCAGTCGTCTTTCAGACCTACGTGGGAGACAGTCGGAGAGCCCACGAACTTAGTTTTTCGTCTCCCTGCTGCAAGGGGACCGTTGCCGCTGATAGCAGGACCTCCAGCTGAAGCGGCATCTTCCGGGTCCGTCAGTCAGGCCAAGAGACCGGGTGTTTCGGGAGACTCTCCATTGAAGATGGCTAAACATTGGCACGGGATTTCGTGGGAGTACAAGCTGGAACGAGAGCTGGTCGCGGGTATTAGGAAGTGGGGTGTGATTATTATGCACTCCCCTCTGAGCTTTGATATCGGCCGGCGTCTTCGGGGTGAGCAAAGACTTGAACCACTCATCTTGGAAAGCCTCGGCCACATTTTTGCTGGGAAGGCAGCTGGTACTCTGCATCAGAGGGCTGGTCCGATGCTTAGGTATATCCGCTGGAGTGTTCAGGCCGACATGGATCCTTTCCCACTTGAGGAGGGGCAGGTATACGAGTTTTGCAAGGGTTGCGAGTTTTCTTCTGCCCCGACTTTCTTGAGGAGCTTCATTGTATCCATATCTTTCGCTGTGCACGTCCTCGGTGTCACAGGTGGAGCCGATTGCTTGATCAGCGGTCGGGTGATTGGCATAGCGAGGCTCACCTACCTCGCAAAGCGCAAGAAGACTCGGAGGCCGCCACTCACGGTGGCTATGGTAGCTTTCTTGGAGAACCTTGTTTGTGATCCGACTGCCAGGGCAATTGATCGAATCTGCGCGGGTTTCTTTCTTTGCTTGGTGTTCATGCGAGCCCGTTTTTCAGACGGGATGAACCTTGGAAACTTGCAGTTGGACACTCCGAGTGGTCTGGCCACTGAGGTGGCTGGATACTTGGAAGGAGAGGTGCTTCGATCAAAGACGTCTTTCACGACCGAGAGAAAGACGATGCTTTTGCCCATGGTCTGCCCACGCTTAGGTGTCACAGGACTCGATTGGGCAGGAGTGTGGATGAAGCTCCGGGAGGTTCACAAGATGCCGACGGGCAGCGGTGTGCCGCTGCTCCCTGGTACAGGAGCTTCGGGAGAATGGCTACTCGTTCCACCGAGTGCCACTGTAGCTGCGTCCTGGCTTAAGGGCATTTTGAGCAAAGGAGGTTTTGATCATGGGGCTCTCGCCAAATTGGGCGCTCATTCGTGCAAGTGCACTACCCTCAGCTGGTGCGGTAAATTTGGTATCGATCAAGCGGTGCGTCGCACCCTCGGTTACCACACCGACCGAGCTGCTGCGATGGTCATTCTTTACTCTCGTGATGAGATTTCGAGTGCTGTGCGAGCTCTGGAGAGAGTCCTTGTTGAAATCAGGGAGGATCGTTTTAGGCCTGATGCCACTCGGAGCGGACATTTTCCTTGTGAGGTGGCTGCGCCCTCAGCAGAGACAGAGGGTGATCCTCCCGACTATGAGTCCAACGGCGGAGTGAGTGAGTCGGAAGATTCACAGGACGAAGAGGACAACGTTGGCGATCTCGGAGCCGAGGAACGAGCTCTGGAGGAAATTGGAGCCCCGTGGAGGCCACAGGGCGCTGCGAGTGATCGCCGTATGTTCCGGCACAAACTCTCGAGGATCATTCATTTTGTGGCCGACGAGGGCGGTGCCACTTTTGCATGTGGAACAAAGATCTCTTCGAATTACGTTGAGATGGACAGTGGGAATTTCCTTCTTGCATCCTTTGTGCAAGAAGTGCCACCCGGTCCGATAAGAGCTGGTTCGGGCTGGACCGGAGTGGGTTTGGGTTTGCCACATCCAACCCGGTAGAGGAGCTGGCGCGGGCTCGGGTTGGGTGAATGCTGGTGCCTCCACTCGCATGTCGGCTGATTCGGGCCCGAGCTGGAACTTTGGGCACAGCATCGCAAAATACCTTTTGATGGCCTTGAAGGATCGTGAGAGTCCTTCTTGGATACATGAGTGCAGCGCTAGAGGATCGCTTGGATCCGGGGCGATTGGCCCTTAGCGAGGGGCAAGACTTTGTGTTGACGTGCTTAACAGTGACTTGGGTCATTATGGATCGCAAAGTCTTGTCTCGTTTGAGTGTCGAGGCTATGGCATGCAACAAATACAGGGTCCTGTGATGTGTGCCGCGCGGAATGCCGAGAGAAGCGATAAACTTTTGCAGAGGTGCTGTAGAGCAACAGTTTGCAGAGGCGAAGTGTAAATACTGCGTGAGCAAGTGTGCGTCTCAGAGCAGGTGGAGGGTGTAGTCGTTGCAATGTCGGTCACCGATTCCACCGCAAATTTCCGTGCGAGGGCCATCGCGCTGGGGCTTGATGAGGCTGTCCTGCAGAAGATAATCGACGGGGGTATTGACACATTGGCCAAGTTTGCTTTTTCGTCTTCATACACCCCTGGTGCTCAGGATGAAGGGCCTTTTCTTGAGTCCATTGCAACTCTTCTGGGTAGGAATGGTAGCGTGGGAGAATTGTCAGTACTTCGACGCTTGTTCCATGAATCCTACTCGCTCACCTCGGCTGAGTTGAAGCAGTCAGTGGAGCGTGTTGAGGACGGGCCTGTCAAGAGATTGGCTCAGCCCGACAGTCCGACAGAGCCGACCGGTTGGCCAAGCAACAGAAACGCTTGCCTGGGATAAATATCCGAGGCCCCCTTGAGCCGTCTGATCGACTCGTGGATCGTTGCGTGGCGATCTATGAGGAAAACCGGCTTGTCTACGTTGAGCTTTCAGCCAGCACCTCTAAGGAAGACGAAATCAAGCAGGCCACGCTCAAGGAGGACCGGCATCTTGTCGTAGAAAGCGGGGGAAATGTTCGACTCAAAGGCTTGGTGAACAACAAGATGGATGCAGACATTTCCTCTGATTTGCTCATGCGGTATGCTCTTACTAGGCGTGGCCTAGCGATGGAGCAAGCGGGAATCATCTCTTATACACTACATGATGCCTGGACTGAGCAACTGCTCGCATGCCGCTTCCGAGAACCTCCGACAGGGTACAGTCGCGTTTCCTTGCAACAGGTCATCCATGCCGACAGACAATTCTTCATCAAACTTGCCGAGCTCACCCGAGAGGGAATACAGCTTCAGGCGACGGGTAGGCCATGTGATGTGCACTTCGAGACAGCTCGTAATCACCCAGATGTGGCACACCTAATGCAACCCCTTCTTGCAGCAGTGCCAAGGCCAGACCCCGCATGGACACCCCGCAAGGGCGATGGCAAAAATAGCAAGGGAGGTAAAGGTCATAAGGGTGGCAAAGGAAAGCGAGACACCACTGCCATCACTGCTGCGATGCCTAAGGAGATTGCGGATGGAGGGTTATCTTTCACGCCTAAAGGGTACGCAATCTGTTGGGATTATAATCTCAATAGATGCAAGCGCAGAGTGACATCAGGAAGGTGCGACAAAGGGTTGCACATATGCTGCCGTGCTGGCTGCCTGAAATCTGGGCACTATTACGGCAACTGTCCAAAAGCAGGAGGTTCTTGACTAGGTGCCTCAGGTCCTTTCGGTTCCGCCTCGCTTCAGGCCAGAGCCGATACGGGTATGAGCGTTGATGCATCCGGCGGTGCCTCCGCTGAAATCCTTTCACAACATTTGCTTGAGGCTGACAGGTTGCCCCCTCCAGAGGAGATTGAAGAGCTCGTTAGCCTCTTGTCGCACGGCGAGTTGACCGGCGAACGCCGGGGCAACAATGACATTTCTTGCAATGCATTCCATAGCGGTGCTTTTGTGCATGTCAAGGTAGGATTGCGGCGAAATTGCAAAGCTTTCCCAAGCACGACAAAGATACTAGCGAGAATTCTGCGGCATGCCCATCCCGGGCATGAATTTACTTCCTTGTTGCTGTCTGTTGACAACCAGACTGCATTGCATGCAGATAGCCAGAATGCCTTCATCCCAAACTTAGTTGTTCCACTAAACCGGTTTTCGGGTGGTGGGATTTGGGTGCAATCCGATGTTGGCAAAGAGCGCTTGACAGTTGATGGCCAGGAGCTGCTGGGAACCACCTTGGATTTAGGGTTAGGTCCCGTAAGATTTCAGGCCAGGGCTCAGAAGCACCTCACGCTGAGCTGGGAAGGCCGGCGAATAGTCCTTATCGGATACTCGGTACAAGGAGGTGAGAAGCTTGACGACTCAGAAAAGGTTGTGTTGCAATCCTTGGGGTTTGCACTTCCGTCGCAGTACCCTGCCACAGGCGACCCGGTGGCAGAGCAGGCGTGTTTTGCAGACTTCAGGAATGGGACCAGCAGTCCGCCACTTCTTGAGCAAAGGCAAGAATATGAGCCACAGCACATCGGCGATCCGTCGAAGGGTCCAGTGCAAGGGATCGTTATCGAATTGTTTGCTCGTAGTGGTGCCTTGTCTAGGGTTTTCAAACAGCACGGGTTTGAGGTCTTCCCGGTGGATCGTGGGGGGCATAGGCTCCCTTTGTCCAAGTTGTGTGCACTTGATTTAGCGCAAGCGTCGAGTTGGACCTACCTTGAAGAGGTTCTTGAAACCTACCCTGTTCTTTATGTCCACGCTGAGCCACCTTATGCCACGTTTGGACCACAGCAGGCTTTCAGGCACTTAGTCAACGGGGTCACCAGCCCCTGGGGAGCCACCGATTCAAAAGTTGTTGATCGGCTCGCTTTGGCTGATTCCATGGTCAACCACTTGTGCACTTTCTTGCAAAGCGTGGACAAACGGGGAATACCTTGGACCTTGGAACATCCTAAGGCCAGCCTGCTTTGGAATCTGCCCAATGTGGAAGCATTGCCCTCAACTTCTGAGGTTGTTTACGATCTTTGTAATTTCGGGTCTTCCCTTAAGCTTCGCCGCCAACTTAGGACCAATTGCAGGGCTCTAAGGTCCTTGAACTGCTTGTGCAAAGGCGATCATTCCCATAGCCAAGTGGAAGGCGGAGTCGTCACGCATCCGCCCGAATTCTGCAAACATGTCGTTCAGGCGATTGCGCGGCACCATGGTCTGGCTTGCCCCGACGTGGCGTTGTCATCCACGCCAGTTGGTGTTGCCCAGCAGAAGCGAGGCAAGCCTGAAGCTTCGCTACTGCCCGAGTTCGGCAAGGTCTTGCAGGTGGATGTCGATCAGGTTCCGCCAGTGAACCACAAGCAGTGCCTCATACGTCCGTTGGGCGAGGTGCCAGCAGGATCCAAGCTCATCGCCACGTCTCTTCTCAGGGGTGATGCGGGTGGCGATGCGGGTAACGAAAGTAAGAAATTTCGCCTTTCTTTGGGAGTCTTTGCCACACCAGATGAGTTCGTTGATGCGGCTAAAGACTTGCTACATCCTTTTGCTGCTTCGGCTGTTCTGTCACCTATTGTGAAAAGGCGACTGTTCGAGGCCTTGACCAAAGGTCCGGAATGGGTTCAGCGACAACGGTGCTCCAAGTTGAAATTGTGGCTTAGCTGGGCCAAAGAACTGCAAGTTGCCGAAGGAGAAATGAAAGGTAAGCTAGATCCTGACATTGGCCGTGTGCTTCGAGGCAAGCGCTTGTTGCTCCTGAAGCGTATTGCTGATGATATGGACTGGCCTGACAAGGATTGGTTGAGCGAGCTCTTGGAAGGGTTTGACTTAGTTGGTAGTCAGAAGCACACCGGGGTCTTCAGGCGAGAGTTGCGACCACAGGCGAGGACCAAGGCGGATTTTCTTGGTGCTAGCAAGTTTTTGCGACCGGCACTTCTGGGCAAGGTTGCCTCTGAGGGTCTGAACGAGCATTCTCAGGAACTTTGGGACAAGACCTTGGAAGAAGTGACGGACGACCTTCTTGAAGGGCCTCTGACGCAGGAAGAGGTTCATACCAGACATGGTGACCATTGGGTCCCGGTTAGGAGGTTTCCGGTTGTACAATCTTCAGCGGGAAAAAAGGAAGCTTCGACCTATTGATGATTTTTCGGAAAATCTAGTCAACGGTCCTTTTTCGTATGCCGATAAGATTGACTTGCGCGCCCTTGACGAAATCATTGCCATTTGCCGATGCTGGACCCAGGCATGCACTTCGGAGCATCAGTTCTTTTTCGCGATGCCTGACGGGCCGCCATTGGTGGGCCGTGTCCACCCTTTGTGGATCAACGGGGCTTGGGAACCTTTGCTTACTACGTTTGACTTGAAGAACGCTTATCGTCAATTCCCGCTATCACCAGGCAGCCGTGCTCATGCAATCATTGCACTGTTGGACCCGAGTAGTCTTGGCGTGGGTTTGTTCGAGTCCAAGGCGCTACCTTTCGGCAGCACAGCGTCGGTGGTTCACTTCAATCGAATGTCTCGGTTGTTTTGGAGGATCGGCCTTGAACTTCACTTGTGGTGGAGTAATTTTTATGATGACTACCCAGTCATGACGCCAACACTGCTTAAGGATTCCACCATGTCGACAATGATGCTCCTGTCCCGGCTGTTAGGGTTTAGTGCTTCCCTTGAGAAGTTGGCCCCTTTCTCTTCGGTTGGTTCGATGTTGGGCGTTGAAGTAGACTGCAGTTCAGCACCCGATGCGATCATCCGTGTTCGCAACAAAGAAGGTCGTGCGAGCGAGGTGTGTGAGGTCATACAAGGATGCATTAAGGCTGGTGTCGTACGGCAGAGAGAGATTTCGCCCGTGTCGCTGGCAGGATTCAGTTCTCAGATTCACAAATCATGGGACGTACCGGCAAATTGGCTTTGGCCGAGTTGCGAGCCTCGTCGGCTAAGCACGCCGACAAGTTCCGTCTTGGCGAGCAGGAGGTCAGGGCCTTTGATTTCTTGGTCAGTCGACTGTCCTTTGGTGCTCCTAGGGCCCTAGGGTTGTGCCCTGTTCGGTTCCCCCGAAACCGATTCTCGTCTTTACCGATGGCGCCAGCGAAGGATCTGTCCACACAGTAGGGGGAATCATGTTTGACCCGCGAGAACAACAACCGAAGTACTTTGCTTGCCATGTGTGCAACAGTGTCGTCTCGACTTGGTCCCGGGACCTTCAGCACATCATAGGTCCAGTCGAGGCCTACGCCGTGCTCACAGCGAGAAAGGTCTTTCATCAGTCACTGTCGGGACGATATTGTGTGTACTTCATCGATAACGACGGTGTGCTACTTAGCTACATCAAGGGCACGTCTTCTAGCAAACCGATGCGAGATATTTTGCTGATGTGGGAGTCCTTAGAGATGCATGCTCACACGTGGGCTTGGTGGGCTCGTGTGCCATCCGCTTCGAACCCAGCCGATGCGCCGTCAAGAGGCGAGCTGGATGAGCTTGTCAAGGCTGGGGCATTGCGTGTGGATTGTGATTGCCCGCTTACCGGTACAAAACTTGTCGACTTGTAATCAATGGGGCTCCCGTACTGCATTGCTTGGGGGGATCGGGCAGCCCGGTTCGCCCCGAGCAAAAAGTCCACTGTGCGAGTGATTGAGTATGATTGGAATCATTTCATACCTATATTTATGGAGTCTCGCCGTTGCATAATTCTGATGCCGACTTTTCCTCTTGAATAACATTCTTGAGTACGCGATTGGAAGTTTTTGGATTTTTCCGAGCTTAGCAAAAAGATCAGTTGTAGACTTGTCTACCAACCCCCTTTTTGCGTGCGAGGCGAGCCACATGTGGCGAGCTTGCAAAAATCCAAAAGGTACCCTAATCCCTATCCCGTGTGCTTTACCTCACCCTAAGCGCCGGTATTTTGGTGTGACCATTTCTTGTGTCGTGCCATTCTGAATGCTTGGCTTATCCGTGACATTCATCTCAAGTGGTGGGGGGGCGGGACCGCCAAACCGTCTCGACGCCCACCCACCACACCCTGTCGAGACATCGTTGCTTCGGCTTGCAGCGCCGACTTGTGCTCCCAAGGAGAACTTTCAGTTTTCTGCCAACCTCCGGAGACTAACGCCTCGGTTGAGGCGGCGACTTCTGTCGCTGACTCTCGTGACTTTAGCTTCGCCCGAAGTTGTTGCAACTCTCACAAACGTGAGAACGCGCCTAGCCCGAGCCTGGATCGGGCAGCCCGGTTCGCCCCGAGCAAAAAGTCCACTGTGCGAGTGATTGAGTATGATTGGAATCATTTCATATCTATATTTATGGAGTCTCGCCGTTGCATAATTCTGATGCCGACTTTTCCTCTTGAATAACATTCTTGAGTATGCGATTGGAAGTTTTTGGATTTTTCCGAGCTTAGCAAAAAAGCTAGGCTTTGTAACTACGTTCCAAAGGTGTAGGTTGAGGGTTTGTGAAATAGGTCCCGAAGGGTTTGCAAGAAGGCTGACGTTTCCGGGTTTAATGTTTTCAAGCTTTTAAGTTAAAAGGTGTAAGGGTGTACAGTTTTAAGGTTTGAGGCTTTTAGAGTCTCGGGCACGTAGGATTCTGGTGTTTAGGCTTATTGCGTTCAATTGCGGGGCTTGGTTTTCAGTTATAGTTTGGGGTTTCGGCTCTTTTTGCGGGCTTGCGGTTTGAGCCACCGGGCTGGGGGTTAGGGTCAGGGCCATGGCTTAGGAAGCGGTTTCATCGTAGGTTCCGGGTTTCAAGTTTCAACCTGAAGGATTTTCAGGTTTCGGGTCTCGGCTTTGGAGTTGTGCCGTTTCAGGTGCTTTCACTACCCTTCTGCGAGGTTGCACAGCCACGGGCTTAAAGCCACAAGGCTTTTTTCGACAGTCATGGCAAAACTGGCAAACAAAGACACATAGTGACAATGAGCGTCCAGAAACGCAACAAACAGACAATGGTAGATTTAACGCTACAAAGTTTGTAACAGTTCTACAAGTTAAAAAGTATTGTAAAGATTTTAAAAAGCTTTCAAGAGTTTTTAACAGGTATCTTCAAACGGTTCAAAAGTTTTGTGTTGTAAGATAATGACAGTCATCAGAGCTGAAAGAAGAAGCTCGGCGATGTTCGAACATGGAATTTCCGAAAAGGAGGTAGTTCTCGAGCTATCCAGGGTTCGAACATGGATTCCGGTTCGAACATAGTTCTGCGAACCCAGGGTTCGAATGTGTCAGCAAAAAAGAAACGAGATGAACCGAGGTGAAGTTCTGACCTGGTCTCGAAGATCCAGGAGTCTCGATCATAGAGTTTCCAAAGCCGAGCTTGCCTTCGGAAGTTGCGAACATGAACTGTTGTTGGGTTTTGTGGCGCTATTGCATGACAGCTTTGTTTGCATCTTGGCAAAAGATGCCGCCATTGCGCGAATCGTTATCCCGCCCCAAGTTTGAGAACTCTGGTGTCGAAACTTGGGGCTTGAACACGAACGTTTGTGGTTGCAGATGTTTTAGAATCTTAGAAAATTCCTGGAGTTCGGACTTGGCGTTCAAACTCTGTTGAGGTCTGGGCTTGAACTGGTGTTTGAACCGGAGATGAACACATTATCTTGAACACTGCTCTTTTTATTTTCACTGGTTTCTTCATGTTGATCCTCACATTTGGCTTTCTGCAGCGGAAGACGTTTCTGGTGCTTCTAATGCGTTTTTGAACCCTGCGCGACCAGATGGCTGTCAGTTGATGTCTCTGGTTGTGGGTCTGCCTTCTTTCGAGCAGTCGCTCAGTTATTGGAACCAGTGCATACTGCAGGATCGAAAAACTCATTCTCCAGGATGATGACGTCCGTCGCGCTAAGGCAGACCGAGCATCCATGCCCGTAAGATGATAACGTTCATGCCTGTCGTGATTCTGTCGTTTTCGGTTTTCATTTCTTTTGTAGAAGACCTGGCGCAGGGTGTTGTTCATCAACTCAAAAAAGGTTTTGTGTGATCGAAGATGCGCGAAGCATGCTTTTTTCTCCGAGGTCTGCAACTATGGTCGGCCAATCAATCTGTCACTGTTGCACAAACGAATTAAACTGTCGAAAGCCAGCACTAGGGTTTCTTAGAACACTTTGACGTGTTTCAATTTTTTGAAATAGATTGAAATACTTGTACAAATTTTAAAGCTGAAAATGGCTTTAAGCGCGTCGTCTCTATGTGTCCGGATTTGTCTTTGTGTTTTGATGGTGCTCCCCCAAAGAGAATTTATCTATCTACCATCTATCCAAGAAAGGATTGATAAACCACAAGCGATCTTCGCTTCCGCGAAGAGGGCGCAGTGGAGGCGCCTCCACCCTTCTTCTCCCGGTGGGGGGGTAGGGGAGCCCGAAGGAAGGATCGGGAGGCCCCCGCGAATCGGTGGCGATTGTTTGCGATTTTCAACGAAAAGGCACAAAACCGCACAGTCACCCGAGGCTCAGCGACGTGACAACATAAGAGTCAAAAAGGTTCAATAAGATTTATCAAGATTCAGTAAGGTTTTCCCGGAAGATGCCATAAGAATTACTAAGTGTCAATGAGATTTGCCGGACCGTTTTTGGCAAAGAGCAGCGCTTTTAGTTGACAAAGCCTCCAGATCCAGAAGCGGCCTCGTGACAACATGATGGTTTAGACACTTTAGGCCTTAGACTTCGAAGCCTCGGTCGTCTAAGCCCTCTGTTTCTGGATCGCCGCAAAAAGTTAAGGATTCTGCCGATCGTGGCATGAGGTGGGGGATGGCCAGAGCTGTGTCTGCCCACGCCCGGGCAAATGTCTGGCTCAATCACCCTACTGTGGATTGAGCTGTTTTCCCCACATTCGGGTTCTCTCTAGCAACAAACTTGACCAGACTGAGCCGGGTTTTATATCTTTTTGCTTTTTCCAAACGGAGACTGAGTATACACCATAGGGGCGACGTCGTGATTCGTTTTTTGGGAGGGAGTTTGGAGCAGAAGACACTGACCAAACGCCACCATTACACCACCGAAGACCCCAAGCAGTTCCATATATATATGTATATATACATATAAGTATACGGGCATTGAACTGGCTTAAGTGGGAAACTACTAAAGGATTGGGCTCCCGCTCAAGCATAAACCTCATTCCTTTTATAAATTCTTTCAACCTTGGAACCCCGAATCCTTGGTTCGCAACACAGAAATTTGTTTATGTTCACAAGACAACTTTCTAAGTTAATGCCAAGATTTAAGGTCAAAGGTTTAAACGGTTCAAAAAGAATTATAAAAGGAAGTAGGTTGACTCCTAAGCAGGGAAACCAGATCCATTAGTAGTTTCCCGCTCAAGCGTAAAGCCACATCCTTGTGGTTTTACTTCTGAATCATTGCTGTAAAGAAGAACCATAATTCTTTTCAAATTCAAGATTTCAGGTTAAAGGTTTAAACGATGTAAAAAGAATTATACAAGGAATTAGGTTTATGCTCAAGCGGGAAACCAGATCCATTAGTAGTTTCCCGTTTAAGCGTAAAACCAATTCCTTGTGATTGTACTTATGAACCATTGCTGTAAAGAAGAACCAGAATAGCAATAATAATCAACAGACTATGAGTTTGCTAAAGCATAAAGGTCTACTACTATGTATAAGTACATTTTCTTAATGTTCACACCTGCGTTTTGCTCACTAAAGACACACACATGCAGACACTCCAAAGCGAACAGTAGTGCATTCAGCTAACGCATTTGTTTTTCAGAACCAGCTGGGAAAGGTTTGCTATTGCTGAAGATCTAAGAGAATTCTATGTGTTTTGGCTGCTTATCAAACTTTGTATTCCTCTTCATATCGTTTAGATTTCGGTGCTTGTTGATCGAGTTTGTTTTTGTTCTCGCGTCCCTGCTCTTGTATCAGCTGTTATTCGGAGCTAACTTCGTCTTAGAGCTAACTTCGTCTTAAGCCTGTGCATCGTTTATGTCACGTCCTTCCGTCCATCCTGGGGAACTAGGACTTGTCAATTTTTGGTACACGCGTTTTTGCAATTTCGCACCCAATACATGATGACCACGAAGCATTCCAGTATGTCGAAGTTTTGCTTTGAATTGCTGATATTGCACTGCCTGGGGTTTGCAAGTTTAATGTAAGCACCAGTGCAAGCCCTACATATATAGATGAAAGCACACTAGTGAAAGACAGCCCCCAATGCAAACGTAAAGCGACGTAAGTAAGCGTGTCAAATATTACATTTAAAAGAGTGTCAGTTATCAAGCTATAGTTCGTAAGTATTGATTTCGATGTGTTTCTTTACAGCAAATTTGTCTACCCGCAACATGAATATGCAGCAAAATTAGCATAGGAAAGGCACATCAAGCTAGGACATCTGTTAATTAAGCCTAATCTCTCACGTGTACTTGATGCTCGGAAGTCTGCAGTTCGCACCTTCTCTAGGAGGATATAGGCCTCTGTACAATCCCGTAAACCAACAGAAGCTACTAGTAATACTAATAGCAATGTTGATTGACCAAGAACAATACCACATTTATATCATTTATTAACAAGAGTAGCAACACTGATGATACTTTCATAAAGTTCATCATAGTAGTACTAACACTAGAAATACGGTTGTATTGCATCTTGAAACTAAATCCTCGACCCGAACCGTGATGCTTAAACCTTGAGCCCTGAAATCTGGATCCTTCGCTCGGCCAGACCGATGCACACGGATTTACTAGGCAGGAGTCGGTGTACTAAGTTTCGTTTTTTAGGGTTTAGGGTTTTATGGGTTGAAGGGATATTGCTGTGCGAACGTGTCCAGCACTAAAGCCTATTCTGAAGGCTGAAGTGAGCAGACCATACAGACGCGCAGCTGCATCACTGTGATATGTCGTCCTTATCATCTCTTTCATGCTGAAGCTTTTGGCCGACGGCCTGTCACAGGAAGTTTCGAAAGCGCCATGCTTCATGGTGCCCCGCCTGTGTTGGGCTGCTACCTCTGAGGTCTGGACTGAGCACTCGTTTGCCGCCTAAAGGGAAAGGACATGACTTTTGCTCAGAAAGGTTTTCCTCTACACTTGGCTTTGCGTTCAAGCTCTGTGGCTCGCCAGCAGCGCAACAAACGCCGCCTTCTGCGACACAAGCTTAAGTTGGCCGTGCTCGCAGCTTTGGGCTGCTGTTCTCGCGGAGTTGGAGAAGAGTCAAAGCTGGTCACGCCGAGCGTTGCAGATGAAACATCTGCAGGCACTTCGGTTGCAGATTTTTTCTGCGCGACTGTGCGTGGTTTTTTGGCTGTCTCCGATCTCAACGTGGCCACTTACTGAGGGATTGGGTTTCGTTTGACTCTCGAGGCCCCCAGAGTCGAGTTAGAGACCTTCTCCCGCTCCCCAAGATGGTCACATGGCCCAGCGACGTGGACATAGGCACTTTGAAGGTGGAGACGTGTTTGCACACTGCAAATATGTGTGTGGCTGCGTTAAACTGCCTAAATCAGAGCTTAAAGCCCGCCCTGGCCCCTGAAGCTCTGACTGCAAGACCCACGCTCGCCCAGCTCTCAGCACACCGACATGTGGCCAGCAGAGTGGTTCGTTTCCTTGCCCGGCTCAACAGCGAGCTGGGCGATGCTTTACCTTGGCGCGGATCTTTCAGTGAGGAGGAGCTGACAGCGGCCAGCAACTGCCAAGACATTTGTGCAGATGCAGTGGATCTTCCTGTCGCTGCTGGGACATGCGAACCGCTTGACGTGATTGCGCCGGGCCTGGCATCTCAAATCGTGGAGTCGGAGACCGTTTTCCCACACTGCCATCCGCTGGCAAGTTTTCCTGAGGTGAGCCCGGAAAAGCGGGGGGAATACGTGGCTTTAGCCGTGCGGGAGCTGCAGTGTGGAAAGCTTCGGCTAAGACCCGATGCTTGTGCTGTTGCTGACGTTTTTGCTGCCGCGAAGCGGCATGGACGACAGCGAAAGATTTGGGATGGCTCCCAGATCTCCGGCATGGCTGCAGATCCCCCAAAACCACGACGCTTGGCAAATCCTTCCTGCTTTTTGGAGCTCGAGGTCAAGGCGACGGAGACTTTGTTTTTCTCGAAGCGAGATGCATCGACCTTTTTCGATGTTCTGCGGGTGCCACGCGGATTGCAACCTTGGCTTGCTCAGCCAGCCCTGACCGTCAGCGAGTTACTCAGTGTCGGTTTGATTTTCGACCACATTCAAGCTTTTTGCGACGATGTTGAGCTGCTGTCAGAAGAGACGATGCTGTACCCGACTCACGTGGTGTGGCCAATGGGTTTTTCTTGGTCGTCAGCAGTGGCTCAAGACACTACAGTGGCTACTTGTTTGCAGGCTGGCATAGAGGCATAGACGAGTCTTCAATCTTATGCCCGGACGACGACCCTCCGGCCAGCCAGGAAGAGCTGGCTTTGGTTGCGACGGATGACACAGTCCTCTTCCACCGAGACAGACACAGAGGAGCACAGACTTTGCGCAACTTGGATGCCGCTTTCGAAGCAAACGGCATTCCCAGGAATTCCCGAAAGGATGTGTCGTTGGCCGCTAGCATAACGGCTCTCGGCTGTGACCTCAGCAATCAGCCTCCCCTCGCAGAACCTGCAGCAGCTCGTTTGTGCCAAGCGGTCTGCAAAACTCTGGATGTGCTACACGTCGGAGTGGCAAGTCCGAGAGGCTTGCACAGGCTCCTGGGCGTTTGGGAATGGTTTGCTTTTTTGCAGCGGGGCTTCTACAGCATCTACAGCGACATCTACGGTTTTGTGCAGAGGATTCCTGAGCGACTTTGCACCAAAGTGCCGGCGGGGGTGCTGAACGAGTTGTTAGCCACCTTGCTTCTTTCGCCGCTTTCGCCCTTGCCTTGCTGGGCCATAGGCGGGTGCACGGTTGCGTTGCTTTGTTGCCGGGAAGTTGCCGGGAAGTTGCCGGGTAAATCGGCTCGTGCTGGAAACAAAAAAGATATAGTTTGTTTGCCGTTAGTCAACAATCAAAACCAAAGGCTGGGTGGCTGAGAAACCAAAATTAGGAACGTCTTCAAACTTGAGTTGTATGTCGTATGTTTTGGCAAACCAAGACAAACTTTTTACCCAAGAAAAAACGAAACAACTGTCAAATTTCTGTTTGTTTTGATGGAGCACATGACAAGCGACATTCGACTATGTGTTTGGGGGGTTTAGGGTTTCCAAGGTTTATGTTTGGTAATACCAACTATAACTATATCATAAGGGAAAACTGAAGTAAATTATACCATCATGCATTAGAGACTTCAGAGATATGACAGACAAATATATAGATAGATAGATAGATAGATAGATATGATTAGAATGTCTGCAGCAGCGTCCTTGCGTGTGGTGCTGAAGAGTACCTGTTTGTTTCTGCAGTGGTGCTGATGAGTACCAGTGGTGCTGAAGAGTGCCTGCTTGTTTTCTGCAGTGGTGCTGATGAGTACCCTTGGTGCTGAAGAGTACCACTTATCATGGTTGGGGTTCAGGGTTGATATTAATAAGGCCTTTAAAGCCCAAAAAAGAACGCCCGACCATCCAGCTTAGGGGGTGTGGGGTAGACCCTGCACGGATTCCCGATATCAAGCCTGCTTATAAACTAGCATGCTGCCATCCTGGTATGTAGTCGTTATCAAGGCAACTTAAGAATACACCCCTAACGCTTGGATTAGTTCAGGAGTTCGGTGTTTGACCCAAAGTCAAGGTTCCTTAGCAGGATTTCCAGGGATTGCATCTGGAAGCGTGAGTTTGCCATTGTTGCCTTACAGTTTTCACAAGTAGTACTGGTAATTCATTCGGCTGCTACAGTACTACCTGCAGGGGTTCAGGATTGACGGTCCGGGTTGTCGGTGTTGAAGTCTTTTTGTTAAGGGTCGGGGCCTAGTGAGAAGGTTCGTTCGGCTTTGATGCCATACTCTTTGCATAAAACTCCTCAATCCTAAAGCAAGACTGAAGCCTTTGCTTTGAACCGTTACACTCTACTCCTTCAGCTCGTGTAGCATGGTGAACTGCGACACTACCCCATTCTTGAGCACCACAGTCGGCCTAGAACTAGCAACACTTTTTGAAAGCACTCTTCAGCACCACAGCTCAGTGACACGCCGCTCTTCAGCAGCACAGGTGCAACGTAGCGAAACCGCGAAACCCTGGGTCTCGAGCTGAGTCTTTGGCAGTGCGCTGGTCTACCTGATCATGGCAGCATTGCTTCATAATCATGTATCTACGAACGCCTGATCTCCGGCTGAGTCTTTGGCAGTTTACGCCAGGCCTCGTCGACAGCCTCGGCATCCGACTCAGCCTCCGATGCTTACTGTCATCAAATTATCTGTGGTGCTGAAGAGTACCTACCCATCCCCAGCTGTGCTGCTGAAGAGTGGCATTTCAGTTGCAGAACCCTACCAGCAGTTTGGGGTCTCAAGTTCCTAGCACCACGGCTGGTTACGGCCTGATTATTTAAATCTCCTTCCAACTTCTCAACCCAGCCCAGGTCGTGTGGCCTCCTTCCGCAGCACCATGTGCCACCCAGCCCAAGTCAGGTCCTGGCCTCAGGACCGAAGAAGCTGGGCAAACTATGAATAACGTAATGTATGGAATCAAAGAGGAAGGCGAAGGTATGATTGGCTTGGCAGAGGTGCAAGCAAATAATAAGCTCAAGTTGTTTTTCTCGTGCCCAAAGCCCAGTGAGATCGTCCGGCATCATAGGTCTTGTCATCCATCCGCTTCATCATTTGCTTGCCTGGCCGAGATATTTCATTGTTCGCCTATGTTTGATAAGACGTCCATTACAAAGCCCGCCTTCTTCTCCTTCTTCTTTCGCGGAAGCGGCGCCTCTGTCACCTCCGTTGAAGCCTCCTGCCGAAACAACTGCTGCCAACACTGCCAAATGTTTGGTCATTGTGCAATAGGAGAGTGCATCAGAGTTTAGCCCAGCCTCCGGGATCTTCGCTTTCTTGGCTTGGACCTGCCGTGCTATGATGTTATGCCAACTCGGGATTTTTAAAGAGGGGTGCATGAAATACCCAGCCTTCTTGTCATCTTCTTTCGGATCTTTCTTCCTCTTAGCAGAGTCTGCTCTCATCCTTGCGACCTGCCAAACGTTGAAAAAGACTGCCGCTCTGACTCTGACACTCGGCCTGCCTCCGGGTACTTGGCCGCCACCCGCTCCATCTGCTGTTGTGCAGTCAGCTCGTCATCTCTTTTAACCGCCTGAAGGCTTCAAACCCTAAGGCTTACCAGAAGTGAGTCGAAAATGACAGTGGCCTCCGGAAGATCTGCTTGTGGAAGATCTGCTTGCGGGAACTCCTGCGTGCGGGTCGGCAGGATGCAATTCAAAAGCTTCTTGGAATCTGTTCAACTGCCGAAACCGGAGCTTGACCGTCAGACGAAAAAGACACTGACTGGCCTTTGAAGAGGTACCAGGATTCGCCGTCTCGGGCTTCGACTCTTTCTTGTCGTCCTACACAACGATTGTCGTCAGGCTGCTAAAGCTAGGAAACTCCAGGAATCGAGTAGATCACCGATCAAAACAACTCCGGCCTTTGCAAGGCTCTTCTTGGCGTCTGGCTTCGTTTCCTTCTCCTGCTGAGCCTGTTGTGAGGCTGAGGCTGCAATCTTCTCCAAGTCACTGAGCTTGGAATATCGCCATTCCTTGCTCGACTGCTTCCAAAACTCCACGGATTCCAAGAGCTCGTTGATGCGCGTAGTTTGACGAGACTTCTCGAGCTCGTAGGCCTCCTTCTGCTCGGCCAACAGTTTTTGCGCAGACTGTTGCTCGCGCTGAACGGCCTTCAGGATCTCAGCGTCACTGTAGGCCTTCCAGCGCTCGCCCAGCTGCAGCAGCGCATCCGTCTTGTCGGCCTCGGCAGCCGCCTTCGCCGCCAAGTTCGCCGCCTCGACGTAGGCCTTCTTCTCCTCGTTGAACCTCACCTGTTGTTGCGCCAGCTCTGCTGAGAGTTGTGCCTGGTGTAACTCTGCACAAGTCTGCTTCACCTCTCTCATCTTCGCGTCGAACTCCCTGCGAAGCTGACTGAAGTTCGGGCGAGCGCCCGAAGCTCGGCTTGCCTCCATCAGCTGAGTCACATCTTCGTCGTGCCCACGCAAGGGCGGAGTGAAGGATGGCCCTTTCTGCTTCGTCGTAGGTTGTGGAGGTCGAGGTCCGGGCCCTTGTGGAGGTGGAGGTACGGGTTCTTGTGGAGGAGGCCCGGGCGGAGGCCCGGGCGGAGGCCCGGGTGGAGGCCCGGGCGGAGGCCCTGGTGGTCCGGGTGGAGGCCCAAGCGGTGGCCTCCTTTCAGGTCCAGCTCGTGGCGGAGGCGGAGGTGCTTCCACCGGCGAATTGTAGTCTCGCCCATGCACCTTATCATCCTGCGAGTGCCAGTCCTGCCAGCCATCCCACGCCGGATCATATTGCCATTGGGAATAGGACCAACCACTTGTTGACCATTCCGCATCCATGGTTCTATAACGGCTAGAGGAGCTCTCAAGTGAAGTATGACTTTGTAAAGTCTGGTAGCGAGGTCAGAACCTGGAAGGTCTGAGAAATTAGGTTGCAATCACAGGTCCTAGTGCTAGAACTCTGTGAAGACATTAGTGTAGGAAGTCTGTGGTTATGCCCATGTGACCTGAACGTGTGATGTTGAAACAGAAGGTCTGTGGACTACTCTTTGCAAAGTCTTCGGCAACGATAACTGTTGAACTTTTATTGCATACATAACCATGATGGAACCAGAACTTGGAATGCAGAAGTTGCGGCGAGGAAAACTCGACACAGTAGCAACCAGAATAAGGCCACTCTTCAGCAGCACAGCGAGGCACGACAACAACCCAACACAGCTGAAACTTCCTGCGTCTCAGGTTGAGTCGCTGCTCACTGAGTCTTCGGCCGGACTCCAGCCAGGAGCTTGGAGCACGACCTGGCCAGGGCTGAGCTTAGACATTGGACCTAGATTGTGGAACTCACATGCCACTCTTCAGCAGCACAACATCATTGTGGAATTCAGATGCCACTCTTCAGCAGCACAGCATCATTGTGGAACTCAGATGCCACTCTTCAGCAGCACAGCATTTGTGGACAGCCGGCAAGCACTAAACCCTCAAACCCAAACAAACCCCAGGCTTCTCTGACCAAGCCTTGTCCGCTGATGTGGCCGTGGCCTCGGACACAATGGTGCCTTCCGATTGCTTCTGTTCGTTAGCCGTAGCAGCTGTGGTGCTGAAGAGTGCCGTAGTAGTAAGCTGTGGTGCTGAAGAGTGCCACGTGCTGTTTTTGTGTTGCTAAAGAGTGCTTTGTAGCCTAAAGAGTGCTTTGTAGCTGTGGTGCTGAAGAGCGCCTTCCGATTGCTGCTGTTGTTTGAGCTGTGGTGCTGAAGAGTGCCGCCTGCTGTTTTTTTTCGAGTTCTGGGCTGGGAGTCCGCCTTTCCCGGGTTAAGGCGGACTGCCATGAATCCGATCCTCGACGGACTACCATGTCAAGCAGGCCGCCAGGCGTTTGAGTTTGTTGATTTGCTTAGCGTCACAGGCTTGCACACAACATGTGCAACACGTCCTTACCTGCAACTCTTGTGGCTGGCCGCGGCATTACAGATCGCAAAGCTGAGCTCCTCACTCTGACTGGGTGAGTCTTTGCGGCTGCCATGCCTCCCAAAGGGAAAGCGAAAGCCGCTCCTAAGGCTGGCCGCGGTCGTGGAGGTGGGGGTAAGGGCGGCGGCAACGCCGCTGCTCCTGATCCTGCTGCGGGCGGTCCCGCCGCTGCTGGTGTGAACTGCCGGCACCTTGGGCGGGTCATGGATGCCTTGACCGAGATCTCTGGGAACACTGTGCTCTCGGATGTGAAGGACAAGCCCCCACTGCCAATCAGCAACTCCAAGGATTCTTCCACGATCGTGCCCCGGATTTGAATTAGCAACCAAAGCAGGGGCACACGACATATACAGGATTGTGTGCTCATAGGTCTTCTGAATTGCATGATCTACTCAGGCGCCTTTTGACCGTGACCAGATGAAGCATGCCCTGGGGAGCAAAGGTTCCTACACATGTGGAGGCAACCTGATGTGGATCGATTTGCTCACTTCCATCACTCCGAATGTGCCGGTGGTGGAGGCTACGGTTCAGAAGAGCATGGACAAGTATTTTCCTTCTGCAAACATCAACTGGGAAATTGGCAAGGTCATCATCGGCTTGTTGCCGGCACAAGTTGAGTCATTGGCTAATGGTGCACAGCCGACCTCCTTGCGGCTCATTTCCCCTGAAGAATACTTGCACGCCTTTGTGCTCAAGGTGGCTCAACGTGTGAAGGATGGGGCACCCATGGGGGAGCTGAACCAGTGGTCGACCCTCATGCTGTCATTGCCGATGACCTTCCAGGTCGGTGCCAGCCCGGAGAAACTCTACTTTGCTGGAGTGACAGCCCGGGAAAACTATGGGACTGGGTATGACCTCCTGTTCCGAAGCGCGGTGCAGAGAATCTATGAGCTGGGGGTTTACCGGGATTCCCAGCCGGGCAAGTTGACCCACAAGGAGATTGCTGCTCGCTGGAAGGCGAGCGTGACGTTCTCCACCATCACGGATGCGGACGAGACGATGCAGGACTGGGCCGGCTTCGTGTCCACGTGTATCTCGGTCTACGACCGCTGCTTGTCGAACCCCACGGTGTCACGCCTCATTTTGGATGCTGAAGAGCGTTGGGGAAAGCAAACACCTTGGGACTCGGTGGGGAAACTGGACACTCTGTGTTCCAAGTGCACGAAGTCGATCGGGCGCTCCGACCCAGGCTCGGCCACAGACAGGATGTGCTGGGTGATCCGGGCAGTGCATGATTTCTATGACTCGGAGCAAATTCAGAAAACCCAACTGAGCACTCGGAACTTCTCCGGCAAGGGGCTCTACGGCCACAAAGGGACATGTGACATTTTGCTCTACAAGTATGGGCTGGGCATCTACATCAAGGACTACCTTGAGGGCACGATCATCGACGCGAACCAGAAGGCTGTCATTCGCTCAGTGTTCGATGATCATGAGTCCTACCGGAAAGCTTATGGGCAGCATGGCCACATGGAGGACTATGACGTCTCCTGGCTAGGCTCACTCTGCCAGCCGGCTCGGACAGCTTGCGGCCTGCTGAAGCAGCTGGTCTACACAGTGGAGGAAGACGCAAGGCTCAAGCGCATGCTGCATGCAGGGGCCTCCTGTGCCGATTGGCTTGACCATGATGAGCTGTCGGAAAAGACGGGACCTTTGAAGTCAGAGATGCTGGCCCTGAGCAGCCTGGAAAGGGCTGTTGTAGAGGAGACGCCGGTGGTGAGCACGCCGCAGCAGAAGATGCAGGACAGCATTGTGCATACACTGAAGGTGTCTGGCAGCGAGGAATCCATGGAGAGCCACGTCCGGTCCCTGCCCGAGGCAGACCTCGCCCGCATCATGGAGGCCATCACGTATGCGAAGCAGCATGTGAGACAATTCATCAAACTTTTCGTTGATGACGAAAAGGAAAAGCTTGTCTTGGATGCCTTGAATGAGTCCTCCCTGACGCGCATTGCAAAGTCCGAGTTCTTGCTCACATGCTTTGACGTCAAGAACTCTGGTGAACCTGTTACATGTCCTCACATTCGTGTGGCCCCGTTGAAAAACGAGAGACTGCGACGCTGCATTCAGCGAACGTGCAAGTTTATGAGCAGCCCAGACGGCCTGCCGGAGAACATGGCATTCATGGTGTTTGACGGGGGAAAGTTCGGGAACCTGGCGCCGATCATGAGTCAGTTTGTGGACAGCAAGGGCACGGCGATGCCGAAGCAGACCCGGACCATCAGCATCTGCTACGAGGAGAATTCCGTGATTCGGCGCATGGAGCGCTATCGGACCATGACCTCATTGCAGCAGCTGGAGAGCTGTCATCTTGCCGCTTGAACTCATGTCCCTAAGAAGATAAGGTATGCTTCCCTTACTAACTAACTCAGCAGTGTGGGGCTGAATCCAAGACATCAGAGGTGTACAACTGTGGGATCAATCTGCCCGGCATGAAGAAAAGACGCAACCGGTGCTACTACAGCGGGACCTCCCACGGACAGGTCATTCAGAACGTTGTGCTGCCGACGGATGCAGAAGTGTGGACAACATCTTTTGCGAACAAGAAGGCAGGATATGAAAACCGAGTTAGGGGGTTACCACTTATTATGTACTTCCACCCGCGCCTGATGTTGAGGCGATCTACGACCGCCTGCGAGTGGACGTGGGGGGAACGACCGCGGGAGGAAGTGCGGATGTCCAGAAAAGGACCGAGGAGACGATCGAGCCGGTGAACTTCCACTCGATGCCCCTGAACTTGTACAGGGAGATCCTGGAGGTGGATACAAAGCCGAATGCCATCCTTGACTGGACTGTGGGGGACTCTCAGTTCGCTACCGTGGCTCTTGAGTGTCAGATCTCTTACGTGGGGGCCTGCTTCTCCGAGACTCACCAAAATGAGGTCTACGAGCGCTTGACTGCCTTGACTCTCAAGAAAATGCAGACCGAGGGCTCCGGCATGCTGTACCGACCGTATTTGGCAGAGCTGCTTTCCGGCAGCACGCAGAGGATTGGGGGTGGTGGGACAGAGACCACCTCAGGCTCAGGCCGTGGCGGACGTGGCCGAGGAGGGCGTGGGCGAGGCCGACCTCCAGCACCAGATAATGGCAGTGGTGACGGCAACAATAACAGTGGTACTGTTGCCGGTACCGGCAATGGCAGCGGTACCACCGGCAATGGCAGTGACTTGGAAGCTGCTTTAGCAGCCAGGATCGAAGCGTTGCGCAGGGAAGGTGCTTCTGCTGATGCTGCTTGATGATGCAGCTTTGGATTCTGCGACAGGAAGCCGAAAGTATGATTTCGGTTCGGAGACAGTCTCAGCTGTCGTTTTTGATTTTGATTAGGCTGACAGATGAAGACAAGCCGGATGTCCTGCCGAGAACTCTTAAGTCTTCCGTACCTCTGAGATTGGAAGAAATAGAATAATAATGAATCATTCAGGAGCAGGAAGCAGAGCTCGAAAGTGCACTCTTTTGTTCGGTGATCTGCTCCCCACGTGGCCCTGTAAGCGGTCTGGTTTTCCATTTCACAGGGGATGCATCAACACTGAGCCGATGTCTGGACCCAGCGCTTGGAGCAGGAAATGCCTTCGCTTCGTTAGTTAGTGCTTTTGTGTCAGCGTATGCGCCTTTGACTTGGATATCGGCAGGCGATGGCTGGATCTTTTCATGAAGCAGCCGGGTCCTAAGCGATGTGCCAATCCTGAGCCGATGTCTGGACCCAGCGCTTGGAGTAGGAAATGCCTTCGCTTCGTTAGTTAGTGCTTCTGTGTCAGCGTATGCGCCTTTGACTTGGATATCGGCAGGCGATGGCTGGATCTTTTCGTGAAGCAGCCGTGTCCTAAGCGATGTGCCAATCCTGAGCCGATGTCTGGACCCAGCGCTTGGAGCAGGAAATGCCTTCGCTTCGTTAGTCAGTGCTTCTGTGTCAGCGTATGCGCCTTTGACTTGGATATCGGCAGGCGATGGTTGGATCTTTTCGTGAAGCAGCCGGGTCCTAAGCGATGTGCCAATCGGAGTTTCTGCTCGCATGGTTTTGTCAGTATATACTTCCAGCCAGCGCGGCTTAGAGAGCGACAGGCGCCAATTGTTAGACTTCTGTGATAAATCATGGATGATTGGGATGTTCCGCCGGTGTTCTCCGGGGAGAAGCCTAAGCCTAGGAAGGCTGTGGCGAAGCAGCGAGCTTCTTCGGCTCCAGCTCACTCGAAGCCTCAGATGACAATGGCAGCTTCTTCAGTTTCAGCTTGCAGCAAGTCGAGTATGAGCAAGCAGCCACCTTCTTCAGTTCCAGCTTCTGGCAAGAAGGGATGGATGAAGCGGCCAGCTGCTTCAGTTCCAGCTTCCGGCGAGGAGAGTGCGATCAAACTGCGAGCTTCCTCAGCTTCAGCTCGGAAGTGCCCTGTCATGATTCCGGAGGTCCCAGTTAGTGTTGCCCAGGGGAAGACCGACAAATCAGGCAAGCGGAAGAAGGAGTGTGCTGCCACTTCGAGCTCTTTGTCAAAGGCTCCACGCGTGGAAGCGGTCATGAGCAAGAACCGCAATTGCCAGGTACCTTCAGCAGGTTTCAGCGTGGCCCCCAACGGCAAGCGGCCCATCCTTGTGGGTAGTGCCTGCTCGGGCTGGGCAACCGAAGCCCAAGCCCTGGCAAGGCTTGGCATTCCGTATGTTCAGAAGTTTGTTTGTGATTCGGATGATCGAGTCAAGAAGTTTCTCCTGAGCAATATGGCACCGGAGTTCTACTATGACAATGCCCACTCATCCGACTTTTGGCAGGCACCCTACACAGATATCTTTCTTGCAGGTGCACCATGTCAACCGTGGAGTCAAAACGGAGCTCGTGGAGGAAGCTCAGATGAGAGATCGAGTGTTCACCTCCCTGTCATCGGCTATATCGATCGCTGCCGACCGCGGGTCTGGATTTTGGAGCAGGTGCCGCAGTGGCAGAAAAGCGACAAGTCGGACTACAAGGAAGTGATGACGTTCCTTCGCAGCCTGAAGGATCCTTCAGGGCATCCAGCCTACGTGGTGCATGAGAAAAAACTGGATGCCATGTCGTTTGGGCTTCCGCAGCGCAGGGTGAGATTGTACGTCGTGGGGATATTGCGCAAGCTTCGCTCCAGTGACACATTTCCAGTGGAAGGCGAGAAGAACATGCAGCAAGGAACAATGCAGTCCATCCTTGAGCACCCTGCTCCATCCATTGTCCCGAAGTTAGCAGACATCCCGGCGTCCGTGCTGAAGGGGAAAACCTCCAGCTACAACCTTACGAAGGCGTTGAGGAACATCCAGAAGAAGGACAAGGGCAATCCGTTCGAGAAGATGTATGTCGTAGATTTGGCCTCGGGCTTCCAGAATCCTCTGGTGTGCGATGGCTTTTTCCCAACCTTGACAGTTGCCCGATGCACAGGCCTGGCGTACTTCAACCTGCGCTTGAATCGGCATCACACAGCCAAGGAGCTGTGCCGAGTCCAGGGAATGAACCCTGACATGTTCAATTTACAAGAGATCTCTGAAAGGGATCTTCTGCACATGTGCGGGAACGCCATGGCAGTTGACATCGTCGTAGGCATTCTGCGTGCTGTTCTGCCGTTCTTGCAGAATGCGTGATTTTGGATGGCAGCGGGGCCAGGATAAAAGGGAAGAGCCGCATGACTGCGTATGTTTTGGAGAGAGCAACTCCTTATGGCCCAGGGGCGTCCTGTTTATATAGCCGCAGACCGCGCCTACCCCTGCTAGAACAAGGGGGGGCGCCCCCTATTGTTTTTAAAGGGGCTGGTGTTTGTATGTTTTCTTGGTCCTTCTTGTAGGCAACACTACACGATGTCTGGAAGCCGGTCATATCCGTGGATGATCAGTATATAGAAAGATACATTCCCCTATCCCTTTTAAAACAAGTGGGGGCGCCCCACTATGTATTTATGGGGGTCTGGAAACGTCTATGGCGTTATAAACAGGACACCCCTGGGCCATAAGCGGTTGCGCTCCTGGTTTCATCCATTGTCATTGTGTCTCATCCCAAAACAGGAGGGGGCGTACCCTGTTGTTTTTATGGGGGTCTGGAAACGTCTATGGCGCCCAAAACAGGAGGGGGCGTACCCTGTTGTTTTTATTCCCGGCGGGGTGGGCCATAAGCGGTTGCGCTCCGGGTCTCGTCTGTATATCCCAAAACAGGAGGGGGCGTACCCTGTTGTTTTTATTCCCGGCGGGGTGGGCCATAAGCGGTTGCGCTCCGGGTCTCGTCTCTATATATCCCAAAACAGGAGGGGGCGTACCCTGTTGTTTTTATTCCCGGCGGGGTGGGCCATAAGCGGTTGCGCTCCGGGTCTCGTCTCTATATATCCCAAAACAGGAGGGGGCGTACCCTGTTGTTTTTATTCCCGGCGGGGTGGGCCATAAGCGGTTGCGCTCCGGGTCTCGTCTGTTTCTCCCAAAACCCAGCTGTGGGAACCAGTATAGCGGGCGAACCCTGTTGTGTTTATTCCCGGATTCCCGGTGGTGTGAGGCATTGGTTCTCGTCTATGTATTCCAGGATGTCTTGTTTTAATTGTTTTAATTCCATGTGGTGCTGAAGAGTACCTATAAGTCTTGGACGAGTTTTAATTCCCTGTGGTGCTGCAGAGTACCTAAGTCTTGGGATGTCTTGGGCGAGTATCATGACTAGTTGCGCAGCTCCTGTCATCATGCATTAACGAGCTTTGCACTGCCCAGGTCGGATCTGGAAAGATTGGCATCGAATGGACTGCAATGCCAGGCTCGCGGCATCTCCAGTCCCAGCTTCATGATTTGACTGAGACAGAGCTGTGCACAGATTACTGCCGTGAAGTAAGATCAGTATAGAATCTTGACGTTTGCATGAGTTGCTTGCTCTTTTTCCTGGCAAGAGTGGCTCTGCCTGTGTGTGTGTTGTCGAACGATGCTTAAACTTCAATAACTCCAGACTTGAAGGAGATATGTTCTGCAAGTGGAGGGACGGAGCAATGAACGGGAAGTGTGTTTGAAGTGGGTTCTATAGATACTACTGATAATGGAACCTGACATGGAGCAGCCTTGGCCGGCTGCGTCAACTTCCAGCGTAGCTCGGAAGACCTTTGGTGAGAGTACGACTACGACGACTCTGCCAGATGCAGCATATGTGGACACCATTGAAGCTGCATACCGACGTCGGCAAAAGGCTTGGGAAGCCGAGTTTTTGTTGGATCCTAAGCAGCCAGCGTTGGGATCTTGGCTCTTGGGACAGCGCGTCCAGCCAAGATGCTTCGCCTTGGTTTGTATATGCTGCCGAGCCTTCGAAGGCAAGGACTTGCCATCGGAGTCTGGTAAGGACTTCAGTACGCTTTGTGGTACTTGGGCCAGAGGTAGAGCAATCAGCTCCGTGCAAGATCTTCGCAAATGGCTTGTTTCGAAGCATGCCAAAAGTCCGGAGCACCAACGTGCAACTTTGAGTTTGTTGACACATGGAGGAAAAGTGGAAGATGATGACTTGCAGAATGCGCCATCTGTTAGCACGATCATGAAAGTTTGGGGCCAGTTGCACAAGGGCGCCAGCTGCAGAGCTGTTGCTGCAGAACAAGGGAGCTTCGGCAGCAGACACAAAGTGGAGCGGCTGTGCCTTTGCCTTGCCAAGGCATGTTTGGAGAGAGAGAGAGAGTCCTTGCGCAAAGTCCGGGTAATGGCTCTCCACCAGGACGTGCGCAAGGGAGTCTTGCAGGTTCGATACAGCGCGACGCTGGAAGATTGGTCTGTGCAGACAGGCCTTCTAGGCCTGCACCTGCAGCCAGGCACCCTCTCGAATGAACTCTCCATTAGTTCACATGAGGTGCTCAAACGTTTCTGCACCATCGATGGTCGGCTGGATGACAGCCTCTTGCAGAAGATCGCAGACTCCGTGGAACTCCTGGATGCTGATGGGGCATCGGATGAACAACGTTGCCTCCGACTGCTGGGGCAGGACTACTTGAAGAATGTGAAAGTCTGCATCAAGGATCCAACGCACTGTGCGCGGCGTTTGAGTACGCACCCATGGGCAGCAGACCCGGTGCTGTCGCAGGTCTACGGCATGTACATTTCATCGCCGGACTCCATGACCAATTTGCTCCAGCATTCTTTCGACTTGAAGGGTCTCTTCGCTGGAAACGTGGATGAGCTGACTGGGGATATTGCTTTGAGCGAGCAAACACGGAAGAGAATCCGGTGTTTGGACTACTGTCCACATCGTTTCGAAAGCTCTTGCAAACCTTTAGGGAGATTCTGTGTGCTATTCGATGCGATATGGAGGTCGGCGCTAGACGTTGTCGTCAGGAGACAGGGATCAGTGCCAGCTGCTAAGGCGGAACAGTTCCTTCGGGAGGCGAGTGAGGAGACGCTTCTCCAACTGGCATTGCTAGCAGATGCAAGCCTTCAGTCTCTCGAGCTCGTCCGCTTTCTCGATGCTGTCACTTGGTTCATTACCAGGGCTAAGTCATAAAGATAGAACCAGACTAGGATTGATTTGGATCCACCAACACTGGGAGATAAATAATAGCAAAGCTCCGAAACCTAAGGAGTCGTATGATCCGGCTTTGATGTTTCAAGCTTTGAGCGACTTCTTGCACAATATCGATGTGCTGTTCGTTCATGAGGAAGTGCTTTCCTATGGGCATACAGAGATCATGATAGAACACCTTCGCAAGGAGCGCGTGGCCCGTCTGCCTGACGGCATCAAGGTGCTGGGCGGTGCAGGGAAGCTGACGGACAGGATGATCCGTTCATGCTTGGACCGCATGTGTGGATGGGTTACCCTCGCCACGAAACGTCTTCAGGCGGAGTTTCCTCAATATCAGACAGTGCAGGCCTTCCATGTTTTCGACCTAAGTTGCAATGTGCGCAAGTGCGAGGAGCAGACCGATCGGCATGAAGTGCGCAGAGCAGAATTGCAAAGATTGGCCCAGGTGTTTCGTGTTGATGCGGACGAGTTCAAGAAACAATTCCAACTCTGCTTCTACAACGCACAGAACTTTCTCAAGTCAGGGCAGGCAAATTCCAACTTGGAGGCCTGGGTTATGACCCGCAAGAAGTTCGCCAACCGGGGCTTGCGCCATCAGTGCCATCATGACCTGGCGGCCCTGGATGTCGTCTTGGCTCGATACTGTGCCTTCCATGGTGCCTCCACTTCGCAGGTGGAGCAGCACTTCAGCATCTTTGAGCGCTTGGTCTGTAAGGAGCGCTCCCACATGATTCTGGAGATGCAAGAGGGCACACTTCGCTTGGGTCTCAAGGGCCCGGAGGAAGCGGTGGCCCAAGACGCGGCGAGAATGTGGATGTCAACCTATGGCAAGCCCAGGCTTTGCAAAGGACCTCGGCTTCAGACACGACTGCCACAGAAGCAGAAAGGCAGTGAAGCTGAATGGCGGCACAAATGCAAGACACAGTCCAAGCATTTGGGACAGCTTAAGAAGCGCAGAAGCAAAGATGAGATTGTGCAGGCAGCATCTGCTGCTGCTTCACGACAATGGACTGAGCGGCACGATCGAGAGCTGAAGACGCTGGACCAGCTCGCTCGGGACAACAAGGTCAAGGCATTGGTTGCCAATGAGCTTCTACCCGAGGAGATCACGACTGACCAGAATCTTCTTCAGGATTGCGAGCAGAGGTTGAAACTTCTGAGAGAGACGGAGAAGGGCCACAAGAACAAATGGCGAAAAATCAATGAGAATGTGGAGCGGCAGCAACATACATTGGCGGACTCCCGGTTCTTTGTGGATATTCCTGCGGATTGCCAGCAAGCATGTTTCCAAGACGTGCTGCGCGTGTTCTGCCAGAAGAAGATTGAGGTGGTAGGGCGGCCAGCTGCAGGCTACTATTTGCTCCCGAGCATGGCGATGGAGGCTTCAGCTTCTTGGATCTACGCAGTGTGTGCGGGCCGCTGCGTTTGCAACTGTGAGTTTGCGGCCTCTGAAGGCACCAAGGGTGTTGTGTTGGCATACACAAACGCCACCAAGTCTCGACGAAGGATTTGTCTGACTAGTGAGTTTCAGAGAGTCCATTCGGAACAAGCAAGAGCCCTGGAAGATGTGGCAGGCTCACCAACTTCGCACTGGAAGCTGATTTCTGAGCTTCAGTTCTTGGAGGCGGTCAGCGAGAAGAAGAAGTCGGAATCGGCATTCTTTCACATGGCCATTGTCACAGACAGCATGAAGCAGAATGATGCTGTATACAAGAACCGACCCAATGCTTTCACCATGTTCAGTTTCCTGCAGTTTTTTGCAAAGGCAGATGTCCCGCGTTGCAGAGAAGGTGTTTGTGGGAGGTGACCCATGATATGAGGAAGTTAATTATAATGAGTACTAGCGACAAGTGGTGCAAAGAACACTTTCATGTTTCAGACTGACCCACACGCCTTTGCTGCAGGGTAGCGTTGCGGGGTTCAGCAGCGCTGGATCATGAGGGGACTTCACTCGGCGGAGTCTGATCAGATTGCGCTTGTCCGAAGAACCTGACACCTCTTGACCATTGATCTGTAGCAACCTGCAGAAATCATAACACAAAATGCGTACTGACAGGATCGGTGGTCTTCGGCTGACATGTTCTGAAGCAGATCACACAGAGGGAGACTCAGAGCCGCTTCGTCTTTTGCGTCAGATGCAGCGATCCGTTACTGTGAGCTCTGCTGCGAGGTGTGTGGTCTCTTTCAGGACATGTCCGGGCCTCAACCGCCAAGACACAAGATGAAGTCAGCCGTCTCGGAGATCACTTCATAGATTTCTTCATGATCTTCATGCTGTTCTTTTTCACCGTCGGGTTCTTCTTGGATTTGACGTACATCTTTTGCAAAATACTCTTCAGGGGGACAGACTTCTCGAGGGATGCACCTGTTTGTTCATCAGTGAGTTCACCATAGCCAAGAAAGGTGCGGACATCAGAGATGCGTGCGAACTTCATAGCCACATGCTGTGAGATGTTGGCGTTTTTCATGTCATTTATGGCTCGGTGACGCCCGCTGTGTGACCTGATCTTCTCTGCCTCAACGAAAACCTCCGCTGGCGGTGCAAAGGTGAGGCGAAGACGACCGATGGACTTCGTGACCGTGTCCTTGCTCCGGTGCTCTGTCTTCGCATCCGATCTGTGTGAGGGGAAGAGGTAATCGGTGTCTTTAGCGGGCCACTTCCACGTATCGAAGAAGGCAACCACCCCCCGCACACCTTTCTTCTGATAGCGCTTCTTGGCCTTGCCTTTGCTTCGCAGAGATTTCAGGAACGGCACGAGGGCGGAGAGCATGCTCTTGTGAACAGCTTTCTGGCGCTTGAGAGGTGCAATATGCACACATTTCTTCTTCCATAGAAAATCTCTGGCTTTGAGCTTGAGCACTTCAGTGATTCTCAGACAGAAGCAGTGACTAAGCACCAGCGCCACCCACAGCCAGGTACTGCCTTGAGCGAGTACGTGGTCAAGCCAGGCACCCCAGAGGGGACCAGGAAGCGAAGAGGCTTTGCCAAGCTTCTTTTCTGGGGTCTTCTTCTTTGTAGTCTTGGCTTTCTTGCATGGTCGGCCAAGTCGCTTGGCCATGACAAACACTCGAGGATTTATATAGACGGAGAAGACTCCAAAATCAAACTACGGATGCCCGAGCAAACTGCTGCAATACGTCTTTATTCCTGCCTGATTGCACATGTTATCTTTATCCAGTCACTCCCCAGCGTGAGTCATGTCCATCAGACTTCGATTCCTGGAAAGTCCTACATCTTCGATCCCGAAACCCTGGTTTTTTCGGTCGGATTCATGGCAGTCCGCCTTAACCCGGGAAAGGCGGACTCCCAGCCCAGAACTCGAAAAAAAACAGCAGGCGGCACTCTTCAGCACCACAGCTCAAACAACAGCAGCAATCGGAAGGCGCTCTTCAGCACCACAGCTACAAAGCACTCTTTAGGCTACAAAGCACTCTTTAGCAACACAAAAACAGCACGTGGCACTCTTCAGCACCACAGCTTACTACTACGGCACTCTTCAGCACCACAGCTGCTACGGCTAACGAACAGAAGCAATCGGAAGGCACCATTGTGTCCGAGGCCACGGCCACATCAGCGGACAAGGCTTGGTCAGAGAAGCCTGGGGTTTGTTTGGGTTTGAGGGTTTAGTGCTTGCCGGCTGTCCACAAATGCTGTGCTGCTGAAGAGTGGCATCTGAGTTCCACAATGATGCTGTGCTGCTGAAGAGTGGCATCTGAATTCCACAATGATGTTGTGCTGCTGAAGAGTGGCATGTGAGTTCCACAATCTAGGTCCAATGTCTAAGCTCAGCCCTGGCCAGGTCGTGCTCCAAGCTCCTGGCTGGAGTCCGGCCGAAGACTCAGTGAGCAGCGACTCAACCTGAGACGCAGGAAGTTTCAGCTGTGTTGGGTTGTTGTCGTGCCTCGCTGTGCTGCTGAAGAGTGGCCTTATTCTGGTTGCTACTGTGTCGAGTTTTCCTCGCCGCAACTTCTGCATTCCAAGTTCTGGTTCCATCATGGTTATGTATGCAATAAAAGTTCAACAGTTATCGTTGCCGAAGACTTTGCAAAGAGTAGTCCACAGACCTTCTGTTTCAACATCACACGTTCAGGTCACATGGGCATAACCACAGACTTCCTACACTAATGTCTTCACAGAGTTCTAGCACTAGGACCTGTGATTGCAACCTAATTTCTCAGACCTTCCAGGTTCTGACCTCGCTACCAGACTTTACAAAGTCATACTTCACTTGAGAGCTCCTCTAGCCGTTATAGAACCATGGATGCGGAATGGTCAACAAGTGGTTGGTCCTATTCCCAATGGCAATATGATCCGGCGTGGGATGGCTGGCAGGACTGGCACTCGCAGGATGATAAGGTGCATGGGCGAGACTACAATTCGCCGGTGGAAGCACCTCCGCCTCCGCCACGAGCTGGACCTGAAAGGAGGCCACCGCTTGGGCCTCCACCCGGACCACCAGGGCCTCCGCCCGGGCCTCCACCCGGGCCTCCGCCCGGGCCTCCGCCCGGGCCTCCTCCACAAGAACCCGTACCTCCACCTCCACAAGGGCCCGGACCTCGACCTCCACAACCTACGACGAAGCAGAAAGGGCCATCCTTCACTCCGCCCTTGCGTGGGCACGACGAAGATGTGACTCAGCTGATGGAGGCAAGCCGAGCTTCGGGCGCTCGCCCGAACTTCAGTCAGCTTCGCAGGGAGTTCGACGCGAAGATGAGAGAGGTGAAGCAGACTTGTGCAGAGTTACACCAGGCACAACTCTCAGCAGAGCTGGCGCAACAACAGGTGAGGTTCAACGAGGAGAAGAAGGCCTACGTCGAGGCGGCGAACTTGGCGGCGAAGGCGGCTGCCGAGGCCGACAAGACGGATGCGCTGCTGCAGCTGGGCGAGCGCTGGAAGGCCTACAGTGACGCTGAGATCCTGAAGGCCGTTCAGCGCGAGCAACAGTCTGCGCAAAAACTGTTGGCCGAGCAGAAGGAGGCCTACGAGCTCGAGAAGTCTCGTCAAACTACGCGCATCAACGAGCTCTTGGAATCCGTGGAGTTTTGGAAGCAGTCGAGCAAGGAATGGCGATATTCCAAGCTCAGTGACTTGGAGAAGATTGCAGCCTCAGCCTCACAACAGGCTCAGCAGGAGAAGGAAACGAAGCCAGACGCCAAGAAGAGCCTTGCAAAGGCCGGAGTTGTTTTGATCGGTGATCTACTCGATTCCTGGAGTTTCCTAGCTTTAGCAGCCTGACGACAATCGTTGTGTAGGACGACAAGAAAGAGTCGAAGCCCGAGACGGCGAATCCTGGTACCTCTTCAAAGGCCAGTCAGTGTCTTTTTCGTCTGACGGTCAAGCTCCGGTTTCGGCAGTTGAACAGATTCCAAGAAGCTTTTGAATTGCATCCTGCCGACCCGCACGCAGGAGTTCCCGCAAGCAGATCTTCCACAAGCAGATCTTCCGGAGGCCACTGTCATTTTCGACTCACTTCTGGTAAGCCTTAGGGTTTGAAGCCTTCAGGCGGTTAAAAGAGATGACGAGCTGACTGCACAACAGCAGATGGAGCTGGTGGCGGCCAAGTACCCGGAGGCAGGCCGAGTGTCAGAGTCAGAGCGGCAGTCTTTTTCAACGTTTGGCAGGTCGCAAGGATGAGAGCAGACTCTGCTAAGAGGAAGAAAGATCCGAAAGAAGATGACAAGAAGGCTGGGTATTTCATGCACCCCTCTTTAAAAATCCCGAGTTGGCATAACATCATAGCACGGCAGGTCCAAGCCAAGAAAGCGAAGATCCCGGAGGCTGGGCTAAACTCTGATGCACTCTCCTATTGCACAATGACCAAACATTTGGCAGTGTTGGCAGCAGTTGTTTCGGCAGGAGGCTTCAACGGAGGTGACAGAGGCGCCGCTTCCGCGAAAGAAGAAGGAGAAGAAGGCGGGCTTTGTAATGGACGTCTTATCAAACATAGGCGAACAATGAAATATCTCGGCCAGGCAAGCAAATGATGAAGCGGATGGATGACAAGACCTATGATGCCGGACGATCTCACTGGGCTTTGGGCACGAGAAAAACAACTTGAGCTTATTATTTGCTTGCACCTCTGCCAAGCCAATCATACCTTCGCCTTCCTCTTTGATTCCATACATTACGTTATTCATAGTTTGCCCAGCTTCTTCGGTCCTGAGGCCAGGACCTGACTTGGGCTGGGTGGCACATGGTGCTGCGGAAGGAGGCCACACGACCTGGGCTGGGTTGAGAAGTTGGAAGGAGATTTAAATAATCAGGCCGTAACCAGCCGTGGTGCTAGGAACTTGAGACCCCAAACTGCTGGTAGGGTTCTGCAACTGAAATGCCACTCTTCAGCAGCACAGCTGGGGATGGGTAGGTACTCTTCAGCACCACAGATAATTTGATGACAGTATGCATCGGAGGCTGAGTCGGATGCCGAGGCTGTCGACGAGGCCTGGCGTAAACTGCCAAAGACTCAGCCGGAGATCAGGCGTTCGTAGATACATGATTATGAAGCAATGCTGCCATGATCAGGTAGACCAGCGCACTGCCAAAGACTCAGCTCGAGACCCAGGGTTTCGCGGTTTCGCTACGTTGCACCTGTGCTGCTGAAGAGCGGCGTGTCACTGAGCTGTGGTGCTGAAGAGTGCTTTCAAAAAGTGTTGCTAGTTCTAGGCCGACTGTGGTGCTCAAGAATGGGGTAGTGTCGCAGTTCACCATGCTACACGAGCTGAAGGAGTAGAGTGTAACGGTTCAAAGCAAAGGCTTCAGTCTTGCTTTAGGATTGAGGAGTTTTATGCAAAGAGTATGGCATCAAAGCCGAACGAACCTTCTCACTAGGCCCCGACCCTTAACAAAAAGACTTCAACACCGACAACCCGGACCGTCAATCCTGAACCCCTGCAGGTAGTACTGTAGCAGCCGAATGAATTACCAGTACTACTTGTGAAAACTGTAAGGCAACAATGGCAAACTCACGCTTCCAGAAGCAATCCCTGGAAATCCTGCTAAGGAACCTTGACTTTGGGTCAAACACCGAACTCCTGAACTAATCCAAGCGTTAGGGGTGTATTCTTAAGTTGCCTTGATAACGACTACATACCAGGATGGCAGCATGCTAGTTTATAAGCAGGCTTGATATCGGGAATCCGTGCAGGGTCTACCCCACACCCCCTAAGCTGGATGGTCGGGCGTTCTTTTTTGGGCTTTAAAGGCCTTATTAATATCAACCCTGAACCCCAACCATGATAAGTGGTACTCTTCAGCACCAAGGGTACTCATCAGCACCACTGCAGAAAACAAGCAGGCACTCTTCAGCACCACTGGTACTCATCAGCACCACTGCAGAAACAAACAGGTACTCTTCAGCACCACACGCAAGGACGCTGCTGCAGACATTCTAATCATATCTATCTATCTATCTATCTATCTATATATTTGTCTGTCATATCTCTGAAGTCTCTAATGCATGATGGTATAATTTACTTCAGTTTTCCCTTATGATATAGTTATAGTTGGTATTACCAAACATAAACCTTGGAAACCCTAAACCCCCAAACACATAGTCGAATGTCGCTTGTCATGTGCTCCATCAAAACAAACAGAAATTTGACAATTGTTTCGTTTTTTCTTGGGTAAAAAGTTTGTCTTGGTTTGCCAAAACATACGACATACAACTCAAGTTTGAAGACGTTCCTAATTTTGGTTTCTCAGCCACCCAGCCTTTGGTTTTGATTGTTGACTAACCGCAAACAAACTATATCTTTTTTGTTTCCAGCACGAGCCGATTTACCCGGCAACTTCCCGGCAACTTCCCGGCAACAAAGCAACGCAACCGTGCACCCGCCTATGGCCCAGCAAGGAGCGCAGCATCGAAGGGCAAGCTTTGGCACCGGGAGGCCGAGATCGTCAAGGGACGGGTCAAGGCCACCCAGGAATATCCCGCAAAGCTTGTGCAGGGTATCTTGGAGGCGTTTCGCGCCCAACTGATCGAGGACGGTGAGTTCTCTCAAGCTCTCAACATGATGGAGGCAGGTCCTGTACCGGACGCTGCCCCTGTCATCGACGAGGAGGAAGAGGTCTTCAACCACCTTCCGGAGGCGAGCGACCCTATCGAGGGACCTGTCTACGACTCCAACACTGGAGCAGAGTTGGACCTTGAGAGGGTTGCAACTGCTCGCAAGGAAGAACTAGAGTGGGTTCGAAAGCAAGACCTCTACGAGAAAGTTCCGGAGGAGCAAGCAAAGGCTGCAGGAAAGATGCCCATAACGATGAAATGGGTAGATCGCAATAAAGGAGATAACGAACGGCCCAACTACCGATCACGACTTGTCTGTCGTGAGGTAAAGCGTGCCAAGAACGCGGAATTCATTCCTGAGTTCGCTTCCTTTAGCGCGATGCCGCCCCTCGAGGCGGTAAAACTGCTCCTGTCACTCATGGTGACACTGAAGGTCGCCAAGAAGAGCCGATCACCTCTGAAACTTCGGCTCATCGACATATCCCGGGCTCACTTCTATGGGAAGGCCCAGAGGGATGTCTTTGTGACGTTGAGGGTGACCGTACACCAGGGATGGTTGGCAAGCTTCGCAAGTCCATGTATGGGACGCGGGATGCAGCTGCCATATGGCAGGCTGATTACACCGCGGCCCTTCTGGCTGCTTTGTTCGAAAGATGCCCAGCATGGCCTGCCATCTTCTTCCACAAGGATCGAGAGATTCGTCTCCTGGTCCATGGTGACGATTTCCTCATTTTGAGTGACGACGCCGGCCAAGCCTACGTTGAGCAGATCCTGAGATCCAAGTACGACCTCAGGGTTGATGGAAGCATCGGGCAAGGGGAAAAGAGGCAGGAGTTTTGTGTACTGAACCGTCTCGTACGTTTCGACGAGAGGTCGGGCACTATCTCCTACGAGCCTGATCCCAGGCACGCTGAAATCATTCTGAAAGACTTGGAAATGGAAACCTGTAAGCCGGTAAAGAGCCCAAACGAAAAGCTTAAGGCAGAAGACGTTGCAAAGCGTCTGGAGATGCCTACGGTTGCGCCGGACCGCATTAGCAAGTACCGCTCCTTGGTCATGCGTGCGGCCTTTTTGGCGCAAGACAGGCCAGATCTGTCTGAAACCGTCAAGTGCCTTGCACGGAAGATGCAAGGGCCTACGGAGGCTGACTTCGGAGACTTCAAAAGGGTGGCTCGGTATCTGAAAGGTACAATGCGGCTGGTACAGAGGTTCACGCCACAGAGGTTCAGCGAGGTGGTCACAGTCCATGCGGACAGTGACTTCGCGGGATGCCTTCAGACACGCAAAAGCACCACCGGACTCGTGTGCTACTACGGCAAGCACGAGGTGAGACACTCGAGCAACCTTCAAAGCACGGTGTCACTATCCTCGGGAGAAGCCGAGTATTACGCTCTGGTGAAGGGAGTGGCCAGTGGGATGGCTACTCAAGAGTTGCTGCGTGGATGGGGCTTGGACGTGAAGCTGCAGGTTCACACTGACAGCGCTGCTGCGCTGGGTACCTGCAACAGACTCGGGTTGGGTAAGTCCCGACACGTGCAAACACGTTACCTTTGGATCCAAGAGAAGCTCGCAAACAAGCAGTTCGAGCTGTTCAAAATCGACACCAAGCTGAACACGGCTGACCTGCTTACTAAGTCGCTAGCCGTGGAAAGTGCTGAGCAGCACCTGAAACGCATGGGCTTCGAAGTAGTCTCAGGTAGAAGCGGTTTAGCGAAAGCAGTTGTATAGTGTACGGTGTCCTAAAGTGGACGTCAGCGGAATCGCCTCCGCCCAGGAGGGGTGATTCCGGACACGTATCTTCCTAAATGGTAAGATGCAACTGACCTTGCTTTTGGCTCAAGGAAAATAGGAGCGTTGCTATTATTTAATCATGGCGAGAGGATGGTGAGGATGATGGTGCTACTGCGGTGATGATGACGACGTTGCGGATGCCGATGATGAATGACGGGCTTTTCATCAGTTGGCAGCCCTTGCTCGTGACTTTTGCTGCCAGGCCACCTTCCAACTGTGAGAAGTTGTCGACGAAACCGTTTCAAGAGGAGTAGTGCTTAGACCTCCATGCTGAGTCCGAGCCACACACACCCAAAGGCTGCAGAGACTACAGCCGTTACTTTATGAGAGAAGGAGCGAATTGGCAATCGAGGTTGCTTATCACAAATTGTCATTGATTCGTGTCAGATCGCTTTCCCATGCTTTGCAGCATCGGTGTCAGGAATTCCTGAAAGACATGTCTTGAAGTCTTCACGCAGAGCTTCTCGTTGGGTTCACGGGGCTCAGGTTTGTTTTTCCAACGGATTCAGAGCTCACATTTCAAGCTTCAGGCTCTCGTCATCTCGGATGTAGATCGATGTAGGGTTGTGGCATAGGAAGCACTTATTCATTATTTTTCCGTTTAGGGGCATGTAATTTGGGGAACGGGAACGAGATAGCATGATCGGGTTTTCTTGGAGCCAGCCCCTTCCGAATGCAGCGGGGGGAGATCGCCCATCTACTTACAAGATGTTTCGCGCTTGGTGAAAAACGTCTTGGACCGAGACGGCTCTTTCCCTGCCCATTTTCCGGTGCACCGCAGACTTTGAAACCGAAGCACCGCGTGCCACCGAGAAGCAGCAGGCATCATGAAGTCCAGGGTCAGGCCCGACTTTACAATGGAGTCTATAGCCACAGGGTTTAGGATTTGGGGAGTTTGAAAGAGAACCCGCTGGATGCGTGCTTCCCGTTATCTGCTCAAGGTTGCAGCCTGTTTGCTCGAGCGTCGGCGACGCTGGCGATGGCCTCTGCCGCCAAGATGCCAGCCTCCGAAGAAACTCTGCCTGAAGAGCAGAAGTACCTCCTGGAGATCGTCCAGCCCCTGCTGACGGACCTCATCGAGGACCTGCTCCAGGATGAGGCGATGCCCGAGGCCGGACCATCCGCGAGCCTTCTAGACGGAACTGCAAGCTGCAGACGTTCATAGTTCAGAGGCTCCCTGAAACTGCTACGATCCCTTCCCCGTACTTGCCTTCAGGTCTCTGTTGCTGCCTTGACAAGCTCATTACGCGTCCAGCTGAAACTATAAGCAAAGCTTCCTGCCCAACATGCCTGGATCCAGACCCGAAGTACCAGAATCAGTGCACGTGTAACGGTGCACCTTCCAAAAGTTGCAGCTGTAGGGTTGCAGATGCAAGCCGGGCTGGTCAACAGAATCCTCAGCTTGGGACCTGCAGCAAACCGTTTCGCACTTTCTCCGCCTCCACCTCTCCTCTCGCTGTGCGCAGGATGCAGAGGCCTTCATGATCGACTGGCTCCGACGGCGCGCCGGGAGCCGCGAGGGCCAGGGTCGAGCCATCTGCATGTCCCTGCGCCAGCGGAACGAAGTGCTGAAGCAGGAGCTCTTGGGGAGGGCCGTTCTGTTGTTCGGTGGCGAGCACTGTCGAGCAGGTTGCTGCAAAGGTGAGCCAGATTGAGCCAGGAACTTCCGAACGGCAGGCTTCTGGCTGAGCTGTAGGAAGTGAAGTCTTCCATTGAGCCATCGCGAACATGATCTGATCATCCCCGGCCGTGGTCCGAAAACCCCGGCCCCAAACACCGAAACCAGGCCCGGGACCCTACGCCCCGAAGCTGACCCTGAAATCCTAAAGAGATGCCAACAATTCCATGCCCGGAATTCGGAAGTTCTCACAAGGAGCTTTCGGAGCTGGAGACCTCCAAGGCAGGGCATCCCTGAGATGTTCCGGGCACGTTGCGCTTGGCGCCTGGGAGGGTTTCAACGGGCGTGGGATTTTCCTTCGTGGTCTTCCGGTCTTCGAAAACCCTGTACGCTAGAAGCCCCGAGCCCTAAACCCTGCGACTGTTGGGGTCGGCTCGGCCTCGAGCGTCTCTTTGTCATGGCTCTCAGCCCGCAGCCCAGTAAACAGTTTCAGGCGAAGGCTGACGACGCTCGAGCAGAGGCCACATCTGGGTTCTATTGCACTCCTAAGCCTCTTCGCAGATGTGGATGCCCTTGTCAACCTGGTGCACTCGGAGAGTCGGGTTTGTTACGCAAGATCATGTCACTTAGACGTGAGGCGAGGCGAAGCATCAGAGACCTGCAATCCAGAGGGTGTTTAGCAGTTGATGACAACCCCACGATTTCAGAGCGCAGGGAGCACCGGAGGCTTGGCCGATCTGATGCCAGAACTCCGCTCCTGGCTCAGCCAGGCCCGGCAGAACGAGAAGTTCCACAAGATCGAGAAGTCCTTGGCGTCATTGCAGGCCACTGTGATTCCTTCGAGATTTCCAGAGTCTTCTCTTTCTACTGGGATGGTTTTGTGGCTGACGGGTGCCGCCGGGGCTGTCCTTTGAATCACGCTTTCTGGAGAAGCGGCAACTTTCGGGTGTTCTTGCCGTGTCAGTTGAGATTGCACCCTGCAGGCTGAACGGCTCGAGTCTTGAGTGTGACCGGTGTGACGTGAACAGTCGAAATCTCGACAGCCCTCGCTCGTAAAGGCCCAGTCCCACCAAGCCACACACTTCAAGAGCACTGTTCCTACAGCCCAGGCTCGGCAGGATGAGCAATTCCGCAGGATGGAGGCCAGGGTGATTGCTCTTAGACTTACAGAATTTGGCATACTCTTCCCGGAGCAGGCTTTCGTTCCTTTTTTCGTGGTCGTCGGGTGTTGTTGGGGCTCTCAGCGCAACTCTACTCTCCCTCAGCCAGGCAGGACAGGACCAACAGTTCCGCAAGCTGGAGCAGTCCATGGCATCCTTGCAGGCCTCGAAGACAGCTCCTAGATTTCCACAGTTGTCTTCTAGAAGCTGGTTCATTGGGATATCTTGAGGCTGTCGTGTGTTGGGGCTGTTTGCGTGCAGGGCCTGCAGCATCCGAAGTGCATGTGTAGAGAAGTTGCAGCTAGCGGGATAGCTCCTAGTCCTATTTTTCACAATTGCTCTGCCCGAAGCAAAGCGAGCCTATGACAAGGACGGAAGCAAGTTCGGGTTGTCACGGCAGGGGGAACATGATGCAGAGCAGTGCGCGCTCGTGGTATGACAGGAACACTGCAAGGGGTGCGGCATGCGAAAAGGGGGTCGGTTACTTGGCTTTGCCAAGGCACGACTGGACGCTCCTACAATTACGTCCATAATTGTGCACACTTTCTGGGCGCCGGCTTACTGGTGTGTTGGGCGAATGTCGAAAGATTACGCTCCTGTAGATTGAACAAGTAGTATTTGATCACAAATGTTGCCGCCCCCTCCCCCCATGGTCTGCTTTTTCGGTAAACAGCACTTTTGAGTCAGTGCAGCCTGAGTTAGGTGCCTTTACAGAACGCACGGTGCACAACCATCTATGACTTGCGATCATGATGTGATGCAACAGGCATAGTCCGTTGGATTTGAGGGAGTGTGTTGGGGAAGGGGAAAGCATCAGATGCTCATCCTCTTCAACTTTTATGTTGATGTCAGCTGCAGCCCGACTTCAGCAAAACATGGACAGCCCAGCTACCTGTTCCGGGTTGCGTATCTACCAAAGCCTTCGCTCTTTAAGGGCCACAGTGTTCCCTCAGCCAGGCACGGCAAGATGAGCAGCTTAGCCAGATGGAGGCCACCAGACTACTGTACGTAATGTTGCATACTTTACCCGCAGCCCGGAGCAGAGTTACCGGGATCTTTTTGCGGCTGTAGGCTGGGTCAAGGCTCCAACTGCACTCGTCGCTCGGCCGGGTGCGACAGGAGTTCCGCAAGATGGAGCAGTCCATGGCATCGCTGCAGGCCACGGCCACGGAGATTGCACCAAGATTTCCACACTTTTTTTAGAAGCTGGTTCACCGGAATGTCTTGAGAGTGTCGGGTTCTGCCGGGGCTCTTTGCGTGACGAGCCCCCAGCATCCTCAGAACCGCACTTCTGCAGAAGTGGCAATTATCGAGTGAGCCTGCGGTAGCCATAGATCGAAGACTACAGCCCCGCAAACTGAAACCATGACAGAGACGGACATGGAACATCACAGTGTGCATGGCACGCTGTTGATATGGCAGAAACACTGCAAGGGGTGTGGCGATGGGATAGAGGTCGGTTCCCTCTTCCTTGCAAGGCGCGACAGGAGGAGCAGTTCACCAAGCTGGAGACGTCGCTGACATCCTCGCAGGCCCCGTAAAAAAATGCCGGTTCAGCGGGTGTTACTGGTAGGGTGTTCGTAGCACATGCAAGCGGGCATCTATCTCCTAGAGTTGTGTCAATCGTTTCTTGCTCAATGGGGGCCCTTTCCCTGCAAGGGCCCCCTCCCGCCCTTTGAGCCTGGCTGATCTGCTGTCGCCTTTGTCACAGTCATGGGTTTATGTGGATGATTTTGGGCGATTCAAGGCATAACCGCACGCTGCCTTTTGCCAAGGCCCAGCAGGACGCACAACTTGCAACGACCAAAGAGCTCTTCGCGAGCTTGCTCCAGGTGCCTGCGCACATGTTCGGTGCGGTTTCGGGTTTAGGTTTTGAGGGGTTTATCCGACAAGTCACATATGTTGCTTTCGTTGTGCTTGGCGCAGTCTTCGTTAGTTGCAAGTCGTCGGTATTGTCTCGGTGAAGTTGAGGTCGTGGTGGCGTTGTTGATTGGTGGTGGCGGAGGTGGTTCTGGGCTGATGGTACTAGTAGGGTGGGGAGGCTCCATGCAACAGTGCCCCTGCTGTGACTCAGGCTTCGGTTCAGGAGGCTTGACCATTTTTCTAAGTTCCTCGTACTGAAGCAAGTTTGGTTCACTGGACATCTCTGGCCGTTTGAGACGTTTTGAATGAGAGGTCGGTTGCAAAATGTTGCGCTTTTTGTTGAACCTGCAGTTGCGAGCACTTCTAGGTTTCACATGTCCTCAGGTCGTAGGATTTATTGACTGGTCCATTGCGATGAAGCTGTTTGATGGGCAAGAGGTGGTTGAATCATTCGCCTGCTTATAGATTCCGAAAGATTCCACTAGGCAGAGAGGACCCCCGACGAAGGAGAAAGCAAGGGGATCGCTGAGGCATCAACGCACGCAAGCTAGAGCGCGAGAGAGAGAGAGAGAGAGAGAGAGAGAGAGAGAGAGAGCGACAGAGCAAGCAAGCGCGAGAGACAGACAGGGAAGCGCAAAACATTAAAGCCTACAGGGCCTAAATCCTTGAACCATCCTGAACCGCAAACCCTGGACCCTGCAAGCATTTTCAAGCCTCATAAGACCTTCCCGGACCTACACCTTCCGAGCCTCAGCACAATGAGGCCCAAGAGCAGTTTTTTGCAAAGATGGAGCAGCGCGGCGCAGTTTCTCAGGCCCGGCTCTGTTGAGAGAGCGGCGGGGTGCTTGGACTTTGAGGTTTAGGTTTGGAGGTTTCGGGTTTTGGGCTTCGGGTTTAAGGTTGACGGTTTTAATTGTGATTTTTCGGGTCAGATGCGAGCAGCTGTGAGGTCTGAAGATGGCTCGCCTCGCAGAGGATACCTAACTGACTAGAGGTCTCAAGAACCAGCATGTGAGGCCAGCTCTCAACGAGAGGTCCCCGTCAGTTGCAGCGGATCTACCCACAAGTGTTCATGCAACTTTCCGTTGGGTGGGCTACCTGTCAGGCCTTTGTGTATTAGTCTGGGCTGCTTGCTGTGTTTCGTTGTGTCGGCTAGGCCGCGGCAGCGTCAAGACACGAGGCCGGGATCCGCAAAGGCTCTTTCTTTTGTAGCAGTGCCCTTGGCCGACCTGTTCGAACTTCTCTGAGTCTGGTCTTGTAACCTGCGAAGCGTGGCCGACGGTTGACTTGAAGCGGCTACAGAATAAGGATGCAAGAGGCCGAAAACGTGTTCACAGTCACAAAGGCTCCAGCTGAGAAGCAGGAGATGCACCCTGGAAAGACCGAGGAGCCCCTCGAGACGTTGCCACAGGCCTCCGGCTAATCAGCTTTTCTGCGTCGGGATTTTTCTGGCAGAGAATCTGACTTCTTTTCGTATACCTGAACCGCCGTCTAGACATCGGATGCTGGTGCTTTGGAGTCCCGTCATCTGTGTACGGTCGGATAGCAGCGTCCAGCCGGAACAAACCACAAACTGGCGGAGAATTGAATGCACGGTAGTGCGACCTCGATGTGGATCGATTTGCAGCAACATCTCAATGTCAGCGAGCCCCCAACCCTTAGCCTGAGCCGTAGCTCCTCTATAAACCCGAAGCCGTACGTATGTTGGAGTTGAATGTATGGGCAGCGCACGTCTCTACAGCCGGAGCCTTCAAAAAGGTCCCTTGAAGGCCGTGACCCGCACCTATGCCTGTCTTGTCGTGCTGCATTGTCCGTTCCTCTCTGTATGTTCCCGAGTGATTCTAGTTCCACGAAACCTCGCTTCCACCACCTCATCATAGCCGAGGTTCGCAGCATTGCAGGCCCTCGGCAGACACGACCCTAAGCCAAATAGCCTAAACTATTCCCACGGAACATGCTCCCAGAAGCTCGACGACGAAGAAACAGAGCAGCGAGAACCTCAAGAGAAGGCACGGTTGACGTTGCCAGCTATGCATGAAATCGGTCTGGTCCCGATGTCACTTCAGGGTTGCCAAAAGTCTTCCTCCTGTTGCGTATGGTGGTGACTCCTTGAGCTTGCAACCGCCTGAACCCTGAGCCCAAAATGCTTGCTGGTCTGAGACATATCTGTGGGTTGAAGTGGGAGGACAAGATGTGGACCGAGACAGAGCAGATCGTGACGAAATTCGAACAGGCCCGGTCGATCAAAGAAAGGCAGCAGCATCCAATGTCAGCATGGCTGTGCGAGTTGAAGGCAGGTGCAAGCTTCGCAGCAAGGCAGTCCAAGCACACCCAACTTAATCTCGAAACAGTATTTTTCCAACCGATACGCCATGAAGCCTAGAGTCCTGGCAGAAGTTCGAGGATGCAGAATCAGAGCAGCGAAGACATCAAGACGAGGCACGGTTGAAGCGCGTCGGCTGTGGGTTTGTGGTTAATTAAGGGTTGAGCCGTCATCTTCAGCTGAGTTTAGTTCAGGATTTTTAGGTGCCAGGCATAGTGGTTCCGGATACAGGCTTTTGAGAACGGCTTCAAGTTGTTTCTTCGACAGTTTTGTGGCAGTTCACGACCTTAAAAGTTCAGGTTCATGCGCGACCTCGGCAACAAACCCGAGCATTACTCTTAGCCACAATGGCGAGCTCTCATACCCCAACGTTCAAGGCTGGATAAAGCTAAAGTTTGCGACACCCGATTTTTTGTCCTATACAAGTCTACAATGTCGCCAGAAGCAATTAAAAGATGTAGCCATACCCATCTCATGCATGAAGCATCATGAAGCCACTCTTGAGTCCCGAAGTCAGGTCATTGCTACAAGGCTCTTTCCTATGTTGTCTGTGGATGTCTGTGGTGGTGACTGCTTGAAGTTATAGTCTCCTGAACCCTCAACCCACATGCTGAATCTCCACGCCACCCGGCACATGTTGCTGGTCTGAGACATATGTGACATGTGAGTTGAAGTGGGAGGACGAGATGCGCACCGAGACGGAACAGATCGTGACGAGTTCCGTGCAGGCCTGGTCGATCAAAGGAATGCAGTATAAACTCCACTTGGCTGTTCGGGAGAGATTCACATGCAAGTCTCGCAGTTGGCACGCTGCGACGAGGGAATCCCGAAATTGCTTTTTCTCTCCGATAAGCTCTGAAGCCAAAAGTCCGTGCAGAAGCTCGATGGTGACGAACCGCAGCAGCGAGGACATCAAGAGGAGGCACGGTTGAATCGCTTCAGCTGTGGGGTTTATGGCTGATGGCTGAGCCAGCAAACCTTCAGTTCGGCGTCTTTCAGTTGTTTCGGTGACTGGGCATAGTATTCAATCGTCATTAGAGTGGTGACTGCGTCATGCATGAAAGCTGTCACCAGTCTCGAAGTCAGCGCTCACTGTCACCACAAGTCTTCTTCCAATGGTCTTGGTGGTGACTACTTGAATTAATACTAGCCTGAACCGTCGGTCCAAGTCCTTTATTTGCCTCCGCACCACCTGCAACTGAGACATATGTGGATTGGACGTGGGAGGATGAGATGCGGACCGAGACGGAACAGGTCGTGACGAGTTCCGTGCAGGCCTGGTCGATCACAGGAATGCATGAAGATGCCATGTCAGCGGAGAGAATGGCTCTTCGACTTGCAATGCATGTGCAAGCGCCGCAGCTTGGAAGGTGCAAAGGCTTCCAGGCATCCACGCACAACCCTGAGCCAAATACAATAGCCTAAACTCAAACCTCGAAACGGCTTTTTCCAGCCTCTGCGCCCTGAAGCTTTAAAGCCGTGGCAGAAGCTGGATGATGAAGAACCAGGGCAGCGAGGACAGAAAGAGGAGGCACGCTTGAACCGCTTTCAGCTCGCCCTGAACCCGAACCTAGGACCTAGGACTTCCTTCATGCGGGTGGCCGTGGTCAGTTGTGCGGGTGAGGGTGGAAGGGTGGTTCCGGATGCAGACTGTTGAGAACGTTTTCAAGTTCGTTTGCCGAAGGGTTCCCAACTGATGTCTCCTCCCATAAGCAAATGGTCTCGTGGACGGCAACATCGCAGGCGCAGATCGGTGTCAGCGACGAGCTGCCAGAAGGCGCCTGCACAAGCTGGCATGTAGACCGTAAAAAGGTCCCGAACGTTGGTGACCACGGCGTATACGAAAACTATCCAGCCAGTGTCATGATAACTGTAGTTTTTTGATAGTTTTCCGTCATGTCGCCTTTTCCTCGCCTGATATTTCAATGCATAGCAGACCCTCTTGCAACACTCAGGAGATCAGAACACCCGCTTCATCCGAACTCTTGCGACCGTCATGCTTCGACCTTGCCTTCACCCGGCCCCGAGCCCTGAGTGCACCTTTACTAACCATTGATATTGGAGGAGCTAAGGAGGCAGGGATGATGATAATCCCTATTAAATAAGGAGCTAAAGAGCCATGGAACCCCCAAAACCACTGGTTAGTTTATCCCGGCGACAGGAGCGATGGTGTCCTCCTCCTCGGGGCCACTGCAGGAAACTTTGTACCTCACCCTGAAGGACCGGAAAGCTGCGCAAGATTTGTCTTGGAAAGCCGTTGCGCGAACGCTATGTTTTCCGAAAGGTGCAGTTGCTCTTTATTGTGGTTGTCCCTATAACACCCTACGCCCAACTCTCTAGTCTAAATCCTAAACGCAAGCTTTACTCTAAAACCCGCAACCACAAACAAACCGTCGTTTCCGGCAGATCTGCAAAGCTTTCATAGTCTTGGCAGCCCGGGCAGGCTCACCTTCGCGTTACACGCAAGGCTGATGAGACCCCCTCGAGACCTTCACATCCTTCACTCTAGGGTTCCGAGTTTAGGGTTTTAGGGTTTGGAGTTTTGGGGGTTCTTGCCTTGAACCCTCCGCTGAAAGCTCTGCTCATAAATCCATGGCGCCGCTCCGCTCTCTCCAGGAGGAGGCGGCCATAACAGATTCTGAGAACATTCCCCAGAGCTACCACGGGCACATCCGCGAGAACGCTCGCTCCTGCTGGGTATCCTTTCCAGGCAAATATGCCGCAGGCCCGGAGCTCCAAGTCAAAGTCCATGTGCGTTCATTTTAATTTGTCTCCTATATTATGGTCCACTTGCTGCTGTCGGCATCGGTCGTTGCATCGGCGAAAGGAACCAGAATCAGAACACGGTCGGAGCTTGTCTACTATCCTCCATCGCGCCGACCTGCCAGCGGGCGCAGGCTGGGAAGCCTTGGTCAAGGAGTACCACGAAGACTCCGTGGCCTGCGTCTTTCTTTGCACTCCGAAAGATGGCCCGGGGCCTCAGTGATTATGTCTTAGTCCTTCTTGGACTTTGGAGTCCAGAAGCGTTTAGGAGGCCTTTCACAGTTTCAGCACAGAAGACAAGAAGTAGGGGGTCTTGGATTGCAGGCCTCGGGAGTCTGCGGTGCTTTGAAGAGACGCGGTAAAAAACGCTTCAAGAAACGTCCGCCAGAGCATACAGCGTGATACAGTAGCAGGGTAGAGCATGCATCACTGAATCGCCGAATGCCAATAATGAATCATTCCGTGAAGCACTCGTGTGAAGTTGCGAGAAACTGGATCTCTGCACTTTACATCTCCGTATTTTGGTGGTTGTAGGCCCGGGAAACCTGGCACAACCACCAACCCTTCACAGATGTAGATGAAGGATTGACGACTCTGCGTTTCCTCCCGTTCCAGCACCCTAAGCTTTTGGATGATTTTGGTTGGTGCGTAAGATCATGTTGTCGTGTCGGTTGGCGTTGGCCCAGAGTTTCAGTGTTCAAAGCCTACTTGTCGTCTCAAGTTGTAGTACGTCGATAGAATGCATGTTCCCAGGCTTCGTATGGGGCATACCTGTACGCGGACACCATTACCTTTAATTTAATTAGCTGTAGTACCTCCAGTGCTTCCTAGAGCACGTCATGGTATATAGTATATAGGATGACGTGTGTAATTACGCATCACCTGGAGATAGACGAGACACGTGCACGATGGGTTTTGGCTGGTTAAGCCGCGAGGAAACACATCTTTCACCACATCACCATGTGCTGATCATGCGCTTTGCATGTCCATGGAGGCACACACCGTGACTTCCAGCGTGACTTCCAGCTGGTTGTCATACTCCGATAGAGTGCTCGGTCTCATAGTACATCACCGTCTGATGCTCACAGGCTTCGTGCACGGGCGTAAACGCAGGCATCAGGCTTCTATATACTTCACGGACACAACTGCAAGACACGTGATCGTCATACGATGGTGTACACGATGAACATGCGATCACGTTTTTACACCAGGTGTTTCGCGTCATTATGTGACACTCGAGAGGTCATGCTGTGTCATGACATTCTGCTGTGCATTGCTATCCCTCATCAATCGGCTCATCTGTTGCTGTCTGCAGTCTCCTCCGTTCCTGTGCATCTTCCAGAACTCTAGAATTAGCTGTTCTTGACGCTCCATAGGTCTCGGCCAGCACCTCGAGGATCCCCAGAACCCAGGGAAGTGCCACTGCCAGAGGATCTCGGGAGTTTGGTTTGGGCTCTGCAGGTGTGGTTTGGGGTGAAGGATCCGCCTTCCGAAGGCCTTCCATGAGCATGCAGTTGGGATGAAGACCTGCAGCATGTCGTGACATGTCGTGACTGTGCACGTAAAAGCATTTTCAGACCTCAGACCCCTGGAACACAGCCAAAATCCCTGGCGCCCAAAACGACAGAAAGGATCTACGGCGTTCGCGACTTCCGGTCCTTCGGATACCTCATGGTCATGCAGCCGCCCTTCACGCCCGAGCGGCTTGAGAGGTGCTTCGGTTGCCTTTGGGGAGCATATCTCTGCGCCTCTCAGAGCGGCTGCAAAGTTTACTTCCTAGCAACAAAGATCATGTCGTACTAGATCCTTCGCGATACTCTGCAGCATAGCGAGTGTAATTAGTGACTTGACTCGACTATAAGACTTTGAAAACCAGAGATTAAAGGATCTGCTGCCATACCGAGCCAGCTAGATAGGTCGCTCTAGTCATTGAAACGAAGTTCCCGACTTCGCCAGATTTCGCCACCTGCATCCGTGTTGGGACTCGACATCTGCAACCATTGCAGGCACCAGGAGATGGCGGCTGCTATGAATGCGGTGTTCGTGCGCGAAGATGCAGCTGTGCTTGATTGTGTAATAACAAGCAGGCTCCTTCGGGCACTTGTGCTCCACATCACGTATCTCCGCATGCTGCACGGCAGCGATGGTTTCAGCGGTCAGCTGAGGCACATCAGTCCGAGAAAGAAGAGGCCCTCAAGCAGGCAGAAGCTCAGTGGCGGGAATGTGGGTGTGTGGCCTCCTGGGGATGTGCCTGGTACCCCAAATGGCTGGAACGTGTCCGCGAAGCTGTGGCCAAGGGGCAGCGGCTCAAAGCCGTTTTCTTTCCAGGTCAAGTCGGGCAAGGCAAGCTGTCCATGGAAGAGCTCTCGCGCCAGTCCGTGAACCTCTGGGACAACGTCGGATGCGGCGGATCCCAGAAGTGTGAACTTGCAACGCTCGACCGGCTGCGGAAAGACGAAGGCAACAAATGGGACTACGATGAGGTCGATGTGGCCCATTTCCTCGGGTCTGAATTCACTGCCGGCTGTCCCGTCTATGCCAAAACTGACAGCAAGGGTGGAGAGGAATGGCGCAGAGGTGTGTTGGTGCAGCAGAAAACACGTGCTACCATAGGTGGCAGTGGCAAGATCTCGTGGAAGGTGAGATGTGAGAAGACTCAGGACACGGATGCCCGACAAAGTTCTCAACATCTAAAGCTGCCGAAACTTCAACCTGCACAGAGTGCCACCTTCAACCCCCTAAAACTTCTGGAGCCTCCGCCCGGTCCAAGCTTTTAGCCACTAGAGAGCCTGCAGGAGATCTTCGAAGCCCACGATCTTCGCCACGCGAGCTTGTCCATCGAGCAGATCCGGAAGGCCTGCGGTCCGGGCCTCAGCGCACCGGCGGTGGCGGGATTCAACTCTCAGATCGCGCGTGCACTCGCGACTCGCTTGCTGCGTCATCTTCTGCATGACCGATGCCTGTATGTGTGCATGCACGCAAGTATAGGGCGTATGCCACATACCCGTTATGTAAAATTTACCGCATGCTGCAAGAATGCAGCATCGTGATATATATATATATATATATATATATATATATGTGTGTATATATATATATACAGCATATAGCAACATATCACTTGTGTACATAGAAAGATCGATAGATGAATAGGCATACGCCGCTGTATTGCGAAGTAGCGAAGCCTAGTCCATAAAGCACAATAGTGCTGTGCAATGTACTCCATGCAGTGTCAGGCGATGTATTCCGACGTGCTGCAATGCAGAGCAGCTTTATGCAGCACAATACCATGCAAAGTTATGAACCGCGCTGCCATTTTATGCCATGTACTTCCATGTGAGGTAATGTTTTGCCATGTAATGTAATGCAATTCGAAGTCAAGTACGGCAAAGCAAGGGGGGCAAGGCAAGGTAATGCAAGGTGAGACAAGGTAAGGAAAGGTACGGTGCACGAAAGGGTACGCAGGGGAAGGCAACAATCTAAGATCATCTGAGAAGTTAATGAAGAAAAGCTAAGGTAAGGTATGGTAAGGTGCCGTAAGGTAAGGTATGGTGAGGTGAAGCTTAAGGTGAGGGGTAAGGTAAGGGGAATGAACGGTACGGTGAAAGGTGCAAGATGTAAGGCGTGCTGGAAGTTCTAAGGTACTTCAACACATTCAACACATAGCAAAGTGGGCAGGCCAGGGGCGGGGCAGGGGCAGGGGCGGGCAGGAGCAGGGCAAGGGACAAGGCAAGGGACGAATTCAAAGAAGTGTGAGCGACTGAGGTCATGAATTCCTGCTGGGGCTGTTGAGTGAATGCCTATCCGGCATGGACATAACAGCACATGAGGCAGCAAGGCTGCCAACAGGTGCCCAGGCTATCAGTGCTACCATCCAGATCTCCGGCATAGTGGAGCTCCATTCAGTCCGGGATCGCGTGCTGAATGGAGACTTCGAGCGGAACTTCAATGAGAAGCTGGCCAGCAGAGCACCAACGTGCAAGGTGGAAGTAGACAAAAAGCGCTTCTTCGAATTGTACGAAGACAGCCTTCTTGCTTTGGAGTCTTTGACGGCGCATCAGCTGCAAAAGCTGGGCGAGATGCAAGGAGCGACCCAGGACATCCACCTATCTGCCCCGGCAGGAGCCGGAAAGACCTTCGTAGCAGTGCAGCATGTTATGGACACTCTGCACGAAAACCCTTCCGGAACAGTTCTGTTCGTGGCACCATCTGAAGCTTTGGGCCTGCACTTCGTCAGGTGGCTGGCGACCCGGGTCGCAGCACAAAGCCCCAAAGGTGACGCAGCTCTCGCTGACAAGATCGACCACGTCCTTTCTCGCCTGAGGCTGTTGCATGATCCGTTCACCCACATGAAGGCACCGTCGCTGGATGGCGACCGCATCGTCCATAGGCAAGAGGACATCGGTCCCGAAGACTTTCAGCTTGCGGTCTGCGACGAATGCCACAGGTACCTGCACAACGACTCCGACGTGGGCCAGATGATTGAAGGCAGAATGAGGGCGCGCCGGCGGCTCCTGCTGTCCGACGAGTCTCAGTCCTCAGCCATCAGCCAGAGCTACCCGGAGATGCAACGGGTCAAGCTGACGGAGGTGGTCCGGAGCACCAAGCGGATCGTGGCCGGAGCGGCCTCCTTCCAGCTGCACGCCGGCACCGAGGAGACAGTGACGTCTTTAGGCACAGACGGTCCGCCTCTGAAGACGTTCCTCTTTCAACTCGAAGAGAAAAGCCAGAAGTTCGAGGCGTATGCCCGTGAGATCGTGAAGGCCGTGATGTACGTCGAACAGGTCCTTCCCGGTGTGTCGCTACACCGCCGAGTAGCAATCCTGACACCCAGTGTGGACTTTCTCGACCAGTTGAAGCCAAGCTTGCAGAAGACTCTGAACCATCAGATCTCGCATCGCTCCTTCCGCCTGGAATCGTTCGCAAAGTCACTGACCTGTCTACCGGAAAGGGTTCTGGGACGCAGCCGGCAGGCGCAGACGAACCACGAAAGCCTCATCGTGGATGCGATGGAGCAGGCGGACGGTCTGGAACAGATGATTGTGGTGTGTGCAGGCTTGGACTCGGCCATCCAGAGCTCAACGGAGGATCTACAAACTCGGGCACAGCTCTACCGCGGCATTACTCGAGCGCAGCTTCTGGCAGTTGTAGTGACTTGTAGTGGCACTTTTGGGAGAGTGTTGCCTTTGCCTGTTTTGTGTCCACAAGAGTTGTGTCTCTTCAACACTTTGCCGGGGACCTTGACTAATTGACTAATACAGGTGAACGACCACGTGCCTGGTGGCTGGCTCGAGTTCCTCGGCGGGGTGAAGTATCGGGATGCGGAGCTGTCGGCTCGGGAGGCCGACTCCCCAAGGGTGGCGGAAGCCGCGAAGAAGAGGCACCAGGCCGCCCTGGCCCAGGCCGCTGCCGAGGCTGCGAATCCCAGCCCGCAGGATGAAGCAGAAGCACGGCAGATGGAGAGCTATCCCGACGCAGTCCAGGGCACCTCTTCAAGTGTGAAGCCGTCGGGTGTCTGGAACACCCTGCATCGCCTGAACCCTTGGCGCACCTCTGCATCGCCTCCGAAAGCCAGCAGCCAATCGGAAGCCTCCAGGCCCAAGCCAAAAGCCGCAGCGGTGAAGACCTCGAGCGTCTGGAACACCGAGAGCAACAGCATCCCAGCGCCCACGGAGCTTCTCTTCGACCCGTTGGCAGAGGCGGGCCGTTTCCTCTGCCAGGCTTGTGCGAGACGGCGCGCGCATCTATACATGAAGACAACCGAAGAGGCAACGAGGTGACTCTCAATGTGCGCAAACAGCGTGCAACGCGCGAAATGCACCGCTGACATGTTTCTCTTTTTCCAGCACGACAAATTGGCAGCATCGGGCGAGGGATCCAACAGGAGGGAAAGAATTGAAGTATGAGGGAGCGCAAATAGAGCAGATTGTCTTCCTCCCGAAGGTACCCTGGTGTGAGAGTTCACAAATGGACACGGCAGTGCTTCTGTCCGTGCGAGTTCCAGCAAATGTGCCTCTCTACCCGAGCCCCGTGTGCAGCTGGAGCTCCCGTAGCCGCAGGTTTCCCGGCAGGAAGTGTATGCCACCTTCGACAAGGAGCCACTCGGTGAAAGTCCCCGCAGCTCCTCTCCTACAGGCGGATCGTAGAGTCGTAGAGTCGGGTCCGTGCTAGACTGCTAGACCATATGGCAGATCTCGGTTGGTTCCTTCCCTTTCTGATGTAAAGACTCCAGGCTAACGACCAGGCGACCAGGCCGCTCAGGGGTCTTGTTGCCATGCTTACTCCAGGGACTTAATGACTGCAGCAGCTCTGTACACACGAGAAAAAAGCAGCCGGAGCACCCCCAGCCTCCAAGTCCGCTCACCGGTTGGGCAGAGCCCCACTGGGCCATCGCTTCAGCTTGACTTCGGGTCTGCAATGCTCACGGCGATGCTTTGTCGCCTCGACCCTTTGGTCTCCGAGGCACGGCGGGCGACATGGGTGGCGCTTCGACGGCGATGAAGCGGAATGTGGCGACTCGGCACGGAAGCAGCCGCAGCCTTCGGGGTTCGGGCTGCCGCCGCGAGGAGGGCTCGGCTCAATTTAAATGGCGGGAGGCAAAGATCGTCGCTCGAGGTTGAGTTCGGACCTTTGGGAGGGATTCAGCTTTTGGTAGGTCAGCTTCGGCTTCCTTGGGATGCAGCGGACGTGACTTCCTCGCACTAGTCGTCAGGATGATTTCTTTGCCGGAGAAAACATGCCGGATCAGCTACAAAGCATCTGCACGAAGCGACGGACGTTTCGTGTTGCAGGCGATTACGAGTTCGTATGTTTACGCATTCGAGCTGCCATGCTTTCAGAAGCGTCTCACGGGCCAGGCTGGGGACCTACCCTGTTGCTTGACTGCAGCCAGAGATTCTCGCTGGCTGAGGAGTTTGGCGTGGGTTGGCACATGCCCTCTGCATCTCCGGACGTCCCCGAAGGCCTGCAGACACGCTCATCGGCTCAGGCTCGTGAGTGCGGAGACGGCGTCCAGGGGGATCCTGCGCTGGCGCCTGGGCGGCAGGGCGAAGTTCACAAACCTTCGGAGCGCTCGGCCTTGAGCTCGAGGTGCATCAAGAGCCAGGAAAGCAATGATTGGTTCGAGGTTGGCGTCATCCCTGCGGGGGAAGCGGAGGATGCGCCTCGGAGCGAAGACGTGCATAGCTCTTTTTTTCGAACTCTCTGCTCGGGGACTTCTGTCGGACCCGCAGGGTTCCCGGGTGACCTTGGAGCGTTCCCCCTTCGCCGTCCCTCCGCCCAGACCGACTTCCTGCACAACAACCCGGGCTACGGCATCAAGTCGGAAAAGACGAGCGACAAAGTTGGAAAGCCTGTCGCTTGCAGGCAGAGAGGCCTGTCTACCATTTCGGGTTGACGCAGGCCTTCAGCAGGAGCTGACGTCCGGGAAGTTTCCCTCTTAAGGTGTGTGTTGGAGGCATCCCCCAAGGCCCCGAGGCGTCGAAGTGAAAATGCCGCGGGAACCGACAGCGGACGCAGCCACCAAGGCTTTTGACATCTACATGAAGTCCGCTCCTAAGAGCGCAGATGGACCGTCACACGGAGTCTCACGTGTAATGTGTGAAGGGGTTTGCAGCCGGGGGGATGGGCTCTCCAGACGATCGTTTCCTCACCATGTTTGCGCAAGGTACATCGAGGTGATCGCGGACCTGGACGCTCGAGTGGCCAAGGCCAGATTTGCCGGTGTGTGCAAGCCTTTCTACGAAGGGGTCCGAACTTGAAAACAAATTCACCAGTGGCCTTCGTTGCCGGGCCAGTTGTTTCAGCTGACAGTGAGTTCGGAGAATTTGCGTCAGCTCAGCCGCGCGGACTGCAGGTCATGGTCGGAGACACCCGAGAGCAGATGCTCGAGGTGCCGCCTGGGCTTTCTGTTCAAGTCCTTGTGGGTGTCGTGCGGAAATCCGCGTCAGCCTTGAATCCTGAAGCCTCGAAAACGCAGCTCAGGTGACTTCCTTCGACATGCCTTTCCAAGGCGATGCGAAGCTGGCCGCATGCCAGCAATTCATGAGACGGTGGTTGAAATTCTTGGAGCTATTCCTTCTCGGAAGTTGGGTTTCCAGCCGGTGTAATTAACTAATTACCCGGTCGGAGAGTTTTGACTAGATTGGTGGGAACGCAGTGCGGGGGCTGCACCGACGGAGAAGCCCACAGAAAGCGGGCCTTTTGCAGACTGCACCTTTTCTACAAGTTCTTCTGCACTTGCTTGTTCCGTCCGGGGATCAGCCTTTTTCACTTTTTCGGCCTTCAAGAGTTAAAGGCATGTGTTGTCACCTACTGTAGCTCGCCACGGTGACAGCTCCACTTGTCAAGGCGATCAGCGGCGGCTGGGGCACCAAGGCGTGCTCGGGATCTTGCATGTGTGTTCCTGCTGTGCTTTCCCTCGCCTTCGCCCGGATGCGGCGGGAAGGGAGATTTGTCATCCTATCCTCCTCACATGCCGCCACGGATACCGAGAAGTGGGCAGCTGTTGTCGGATGGTGAGTCCTTTTGCGAATTTCAGTGCTGGCACAAATCGCGACAGCCACCTTGCGGCACATCTGCTTCGTGCAGTCTGCAGCCTGCGACAGGTGAAGTGGTTGCCACCCATTTCATGCAAGGAGCTCAGCTTGTTGTCACATCCGTTCTGCTTGGTTCACATGTTCAGATCGGAAGGGGACAACGTGGAGCACTGTGCTGATGGCCATGACACCATTTTCATCGGATAAGCAAGTGCGTTAGTTTCGTGTCGCTGTGTTGGCTTGCGGAACGGGTTTTGAATGCAAAGGCCTGTCGAGTGGCACGTGGGAAGGGAGTCGTCGGTTCAGTTCCTCAAGTTAGGGGCTTAGGGTGAGGTTGTCCGTGGCCCGGCTGGCAAATCATGAGGGAGGCCTGCCTGGGCCGAGTCGGACAAGCATGGTTAGGTGCAGAACGAGAATCCGAAGAAGTTCAGAGCGCTATCATCAAATTGGAATGTGGCTTCGAGTGGGGCCTTACAGTATATTCAAGATCTAAGCCATGTCAAGAAAAAACTTGGGATCCTATTGAACCTTGGACGGCTTGGCCTTCGAGAAATTAGTCCCGGGGAGGGTGGAGGAACAGCTCCCGCCAAGGATGCTGGGAACCAGCCGCCTGGGCAAGGACAGAGTCTGAAGCTGTGAGGCTGCTGAGGTGCAAGCGCTTTGCGCGCACAAGCAGCAGAGTTCCTGATTCTGCGGCTTTTCATGCTTGTCTGCAATAGGCAGAAGAGGGCATGAAATCCAGCTGGGATCGCAGCAGAGGCTCCATCTTGCTTCGCAGAAGCTGTATGCGAACGGCAAGGATACCTGTAGTTCCGAGTAAACAACCCGCAAGCTCGACATTTTTTTCTTTTTAGTGGGGCTCAAACCCGAAGCCCTAACCCTCAAACCCTAGACCGAAGCTATCTCGTCACTCCAAGTGAGTTCGGGGGCTTGGAAGTTGATGCCTTGCCTTTGCGAAGTCTTGGAAGTTGATGCCTTGCCTTTGCGAAGTGCTCCTGAGACCTTTTGCCGTAAAGTTTTGAGATCGGGCTCTCAGGGTTCAGGGTTCAGTTGAAGTGACGTGTGGACTTAGGGTAAGTAAGCACCCATCAACGCTGGACCTCCGCAGCGATCGCAGGCTTGCTGTATCACCCGGAATAGGTTAGAAATCTGCGGAACGCTCGCAGATCTGGTTGCTACATATACCCGGAACAAAACAGGGCCTTTGCAAAACCTCGGGCCTTGCTGTGAGTTGCTGCGAGCAGGAGGTTTGTGTCCGCGGGGGTCCTCAAGAAATGGTCGCGGCTATCCGAGGTAGAATCTTTGAGGCCCTTTCTATCAGGCAGGGTTCTTGGATTGAGCCCACAAGCGCAGACGAAGCAAGAAAGCCGCGTCGCGGATGCTATGCCGCACGCGGACGGTCGGGAGCAGATGTTTGTCATCTGCCCAGGTGCCGACCAGAGCTAAACAGAGTATTTGTAAACTCGGCCCAACTCGTCGCCCCATCGTGGTAAGTGAGCACATGTCCGGCGGATGGTTTGGGCTTGGGTTTTTGGGCGGTGTGAAATACCAGGATGTGGAGCTAACGGACCTTAACCCTGCGACATTGCTGCTCAAGTCACCCACGGAGCCGCGCCCCTTGCTTGGCATTGCCGTGGAGATGCGCGGCATCCCGGACAGGACGAAGAAGAAGAAGGCCCACTCGTGGGCAAAGTGTTGTCTTCCAGAGAGGTTGGTTGGTTGGTTGGTTGGTTGGTTGGTTGGTTGGTTGGTTGGTTGGTTGGTTGGGGTGTGTCTTTGTCATGCGAAAAGTAGTGAGTTGAAAGATACGCCTTCGGCCCAATCTCCAGTGTCTTGATCCTGTGTGCTTTTGCCAGGGCCAGTACAAGCGAAAGAGGGCACAAGTGACTTGGATCGCCAGCACCAAAAAATGGACTAGAGCATCGACGCTATCACCACTCAAGCATGGATTCTTTGGCCTCAAAAACGATTAAACCGAGGTTCTCACGGCTCGTGCCTGGGTGCTCTGATTTCAATAAGGGCCTGGATGCTCTGATTTCAAGAATGGTTAGCCCATGGACACGATTCGGACAAGGATGCTCTTACTTCCAACCAATGGATTATTTCCTGGATGCTGACATCAAACAGGGTTAGACCGTCGTTATCGCGGTTCGGGCATGGATGCTCTGATTTCAAAATTGGTGAGTCCAGGGATGTTAGCCACGGTTCGGGCAAGGATGCTCTGACCTCCAAACGGATTATGGCATGGACATTATGACGGTTCGGGCATGGAGGCTCTGACCTCAAAAAGTGTTACACAGACGTTATGATGTTTCGGGCATGGATGCTGCGGTTTCTATCGCGGGATAGCCCATGGATGTCAGCCACGGTTCGGGCAAGGATGCTCTTACCTCCAAAGGGCTTAGATAACAGCATTGACGTTGTCGTGGTTCGGGCATGGGTGCCCTGGCCTCGACACGGATTTGAGCATGGGTGCGCCGAACTCCAGAGGGATTAATGAGGCTCCTTGGCGAAGGAAGCGGAGCTGTTCAGAGAAGCTGCTGTATAAACTATAAACCCAAGACCTACAATCCCTCAACACCAGCATCGTAAAGCCCTTAGATCCGCAAGAATAGATTACTTCATCCCATGACTTGCAGGCTGCTTGGAGGCTCTTTCGGTCTAGACTCACCCCCAAGGTCAACAGTATAACCACACAAAATCCAAGTCCATGAAGCCCTAAAGCCCATAAGCCCTGAAGTATTTCTGCAAGTCACTCGCGCATCCCCGTATTGAACACCACATCCCTGAAGCCTTGACTCCTACACAATCACAAGGGGCCTCAGCAGCTGCCTCTGAGCCGATGAAAGTGAGTGGCGACATACAAGAGATTTGAAGTGATGGGTATTTTCGTGCTCCCATGGTTCAGTCCCACGCTTTAGGTATTTTAGGCCTTTTGTTAGGCCGTGGGTTTCCAGTGTCAAGATTACCTGAGCTAGAGATGGAAAAATCGAAGCCCAGAACTCATGCCTAGCCTAGTCTCATCACATCTTCAGATCTTGAGCACCGGAGAATCAGCATGCATCATGAAGGTCAGAGTCATGGCCTGACTTGAAAACGGAGCTTAGCGGCTAAGGCTGCGGGAGTATATAATTAAACCCTTTCAGATCGGGCTCCTTGTTGCGATCGGTTGAAGTGACCTGTCGACTTAGGGCAAACTCCCTTCAACCCTGAACCTCTGCACCGATCGCAGACTTGCTGTTCACCCAAAATATGGCTTATAGTTCTGCGGAACAAATGCAGATTCCTCAAGTTGCTCCCGGCACCAAAAACCAGCAAGGCTCTGTGAAGGAGATTCGTGTCGAGGGATGTCCACGAGAAAGCTGCTGGTGGTATCTGGAGTGCAGGTGCAAACATGCATACATTGTAAGAGCCTGCATTGCACCCCACAGCGACGGCACCTTGGCTGCGAGAGTGGCCTGCCAAACCCGGCAAACATAGCCGTACTGCTCAGAGGTTGAAGCTTATAGCTTTCCACCCTTCATGCTGTTTGAGATTCGCAACTGCCACAGCATCTTTCACCCATACAGCACACCTGGACTACGCTCCGGCAGTACGTCTGAAAGCCTCAAAGACCCTACTAGTTACCAGGCCCATAGATATGTAATCCCCCCGAAACCTCCTTAAGCACTTGGAGCTCCGGAAACCTCCTTACGGGTTTGGAGCTCCGAAGCCCCAAGCCAGCGCTGCAAAAGCCTCGTTCCAACATCGATGGCGCCGTCGACCACGGCCTGGGCGGCCGCGAGCTCGGGGAGAAGTTCAACGTTTAGGGACTTTAATTAAATGGGATTTAGGCTTTAAGGTTGCTTAGGCTGGTGGAGGTTTCGGGTTTAGAGTCGGAATTAGGGTTTAAGGTATGCGTTTGGCTGAGGTTCCAGGGTAAAAGGAACTTGGACAAGTTTCGAGAACAGGTTTAATTTATTGTATTCTATAGAGCGTTGGCACCTAGGGTGTTGGTTCTGCTGCCTCGGCGTTGGATCTAGATCGTGGGCTATTCGGGCTTTCAGCAAAAAATGAGGCTCCCGATCGGTCTGTCCCTATCTTATCAACCCTAACACTTTAAAGCCTCTTCAAGAATCCTAAACCACCAGATCTGACAGCCCTACCGTAACCCACCAAAGCCTACTTTGTCTGTGGGGCAGATTGGCGCCTTATGAGGGTGTGCAGAATCAGAACCTACCAGAAAGTAGTTTATGACGGTAGTTTAAGGTACAGGTATAGAAAACCGAAACAAAGGTGTGTCCCTGGATAACGTTTGTGGCGGAGGGCTTGGAAAGGGCCAACTGGTCAAGGTCTCAAGACAGCCATCTGCAAGATTCCATCTCAATCGTTTGGCATTGCAAAAATTGAGGTTGGGGGTTGGGGTCCTGGGTTGTGGTTCGATCGAGTTTCACAAAAACTAGCTGAGGTTTTTACTCTTCCTAAACTGTCTCGAAAACCCTTGCGTCAGGCCCGAAAGCGCAAACCCCGAAATTCGGAATTCCCGTAAGCCCCTCATGTTGCGCCGCAGCCGTGTTCGCCTCGGAGGGGCGCCGTTCCCAAAAAGAGAGAACCCGAACTCCGAGCTCCGGGCCGACCCCCCCAAGTGGGCTCCCGAAGCCCGGGGAGGAGGGGAGGGAAGGCCGGGGAACGAAAGAGGGCCGTTCCTTGCGATGGCTCTAAGAGAAGGCCTCGACCGAGTTCTCGAGGAGCGGGGGTGGAAGAACGGTTAGAATCTAGAAGAACAGGGGGTGTCTATAGGGTTTGTTTTGAATGGTTCTATAGGTATTGTCAGAGTTAGGAAAGGACGGGTTCTAGAAGGGTTCTTTTGAAGTGTGCTGTGAGCGGTTGCAAGGATTTGATATAATTGCCTTAATGAACAAAAGCGGGTTCTTGAACGGATTCTGTACAGACTTCGTAAAGGTCCTATAGAGTTCAACGGCTTAAGTGTAGGGGTTTTAATATGTACAGAAGAATTAAGACTACGAGGTTTTTGTGGTTTTACAGTGCAATCATGCCGAAGGCTCAGGATCTTCATATTGGGGTTCCCACGTTGCGCAGTGCCCTTGACCAGAGCAGTGGTACTGGGCTCTCGTTTTTGACTGAAGGATGCTCATGGGAATCAAGGCCTACAAGCCTTGGAAGACCCATATAAACGACACAACCCAAAACGCCCGAAAATAACAGCCCTCGACGCCGAGACCACTCCTTGATCCCAGCAAAAGTGCAGTAAATGCCAAAGTCCCTTCAACACCGCAAGATCCCGTAAACCCGCAAAAGCATCTGAACACCCGAAAGCCCTCCCTGGCTTCGGCAGGAGCTCATTCAGACGCAGGAGTTGCATCGAATCGCAGAGAAGCAGCAGCGTGCACTCCAGTATGCATCTTTGCTCCGATATTGCTTTCCTAAACCCTAAACCCTGAACCCTAACCCCCCCAAAAAAAAACCTAAACTAAACCCTAAGGAGGAGGGTTGGGCCTTAGGGCTTCGGTGCTTTAGGGTGTCGGGATGTTCAGGGCTTTTAGGGTTATTTGGTTTCAGGTGTTGTCCTGAGGGGGTGCTAGGTTCTATGACAGCGATGAGGTCTTGCCTGCTTCTGCAACCTTACATTATGAAGTATCTCAGGATCCCAGGTTACGGTAGTTTGGGGTAAACTTTGGTGGACGGTTTAAGGCTGGGCAGAATTGTCCACAAACGCACCTTCAGGTTTAATTTGTGGGTCGCTAGCTCCTAAATCCAAAGCCTAAGCCCTGGGAATTAGTCTTGGGACGGAGCTGATGATTTAATTTGGCGCCTGCCAAGCATTCTCCGAAATCCCGGGGAAAATCTGAGACGTTTAGGGTTTAGGTGTGTTTGTAGAAAACTTCGGAACCACACAGGCCTCGTACTATGGACCTCACATACCTCACACAGGCACGACTTTCATCGAATCGTTGCGGAATCTTACAATGGAGAGTTGAAAAATAGAGTTGAGCATGGACGCATCGATTAACTCAGTGCATACACTTCCGGTTCTGTGCTGAGCCGCTGGAAGCATCTATAGTCCCCATTGTAGTTCCTTTTTTTGGTTAACAAAAAACTGTATTATAGGATCCTAACCATAAAATGGGTTAACCAAACAAGGGAACTACAATGGAGACTATAGGCATGATGGAACAAAGTGGTTTGCAGTGCCCGATCACACGCTGCACAAACTGTCTGACCCGAAGTTGCTAGCCTTTTTGATGGGTGAGCTGAAGAAGACAGGAATTGAAGCTATGACGTATGTAGCAGCACGTTCTCAATGATATACTTCAAGCCCATATCATAATGTGATGTAGCTAGTTCTGTTTGGGTTGAAATAGTTTCAGAGGAAGGCACAACCACAACAGCAGCTACCCTACATCCCCGCTTTTCTTCAAGCGGAGGCCATCGAACGGCATCGCGATGAGCTACTCCGATCCCTAGGAGGACTCTCGGAGGCCCCCCTCTTTTTGGGATTTTTGGGTGCTGGGCTGAGGTTTTCTAGCAGCGTGAAGGGTTACATAGGGCGTCTCGGGATCATGGGGTTGTTTTGTTTTTTAGGGTTTAGGGTGTCTAGGGCTTGGCTTTCAGGGTTGACAACAGAGTGTCGTGTCAGGGTTTACGGTGTAGGGGTTAGCGCTGAGGTGGGCTTGGGGTTGAGGGTGCAGGGTTAAGCGATTAAAAGTTTAGGGTTGAAGTGGACCTAAAGAAAGAGAAGTAGCATGTCCAAAGTCTACAAACCCACTATAGACACCCAGCCCTCAAAACTATAGAACCCCGTAACGTCCACTGCTCGAGCGCCAATCCCTCTACAACACTTACATAACCGCATGAACACGCTGTAGAACCTACAGCAACCTCCAGACAGCTCCCTTAAGTTCTGCTTGAACCCTGAAGCCGTAAATCCTAAACTTAAATATTCCCAAACCCTAAGCCCGAACTCCTACACACCCTTAACCCTAAAAGCCATCCTAAACCCTATGCCCTATACATGCGACAAGCCGTAAACCCTAGACCCTGTAAGCCCCATAAGCCCTCAATTCCTCCCCCTCCAAGCTCTCCCTAAACTTAAAAACCCTAAACCATCCTAAACACTATACAACCTTATAAGGCCTATTTGCCCTCAACTCCTCCCACTTAAAGCCCTAAACCCTATGCACCCCAAACCCTAAACTCCTCCTAACCCCCCAAACCCTAAACCCTAAACCCTCAACACGAAACCCTAAACCCTGAAACCCCAAAACCCTAAACCCTTTACACCTTATAAAACTTTCAGCTTTCATTCTGAATTCATTCTGAACACTAAACCCTGAAACCTAAACCCTAAACCCTTTACACCCTATAAGACTTCCATTCCTCCCCCTCCAGGCAGCGAGTCCGGGAAGCCTCTCAGACTCGACCCCGCGGAGCGCCCTGCGGAAGGAGCCGCAAGAGCAAAGGCGCCAGCAGTGCGTGTTTTTTGGGGTTTTGTAGGGTTTGAGGTTCAGGGTTTAGGGTTCAGGGTTCGGGTTTGCGGTTTAGAGCTCAGGAAGTTCAAAATTTAGAATTTCAAGAGCAAAGGCGTCACCAAGGTTCAGGGTTCTGGAAGTTCAGGGTTTAGGGGTTAGTTTGGGTTTCAGGAGCAAAGGCGCCACCAAGGTTTTGTTTCAATAGGGCTTTGCAGGGGTTTTAAAGTTATTCAACAGTTGTTTTGGACGGGGTATTGCAGGGTTTGATATGTTTTCTAAAGGGTCTTTCAGTAGGGGTTTGCAGGGTTGTATATGTCATTCAAAGGGTTTTGTTGTACTGTAGGGGGTGGTGAGGTTGCTTAGTGTTATTTCTAAGTGCTTTGAGAAGTTTTGTCGGGGCTCTTTAGGACTTCCCTTTGGAGGAGTTTCAGAGCCAACTTCCCAGTGTGCTGCACCTTACTCGGATCGGAGGCCTCAAAAGGTGGGATGAAGGTAGGTAGGATATTCCCAAATAAGAGTCCTTATATAAGGGCTCCTTAATCCGACCTACCTTCATCCCACCTTTTGAGGCCTCCGATCGGAGGATCATGGGTCTTATAAGTACCTGACTGGGGGTTACAGTATGTATAGCTAGAGTAACTAGAGTTACCTTGCATATACGAGCTGTGCCCTACACGTCTACGTTGTGGTTCCCTAGTCAAGGCCCGAAAACCGAAGCCCAAAACCCTCAATCTTAGCCCTAAACACACAAATCCGAGCCTAAACCAGAAGCCTTGAACCCTAAACCCTAAAGGCCCTAAACATTATCTCCCGAAGAACCCCAAACCCTAAACCCTTAAACACCAAAACCGAAAACAGCCAACTACCACCAACAATTCCTGATTCCTAAATCCGAAACCCCACTCCTGCGTTTTGAATCGTCAGGTTTCCACCTGACCCAAGGCTTGGCATCGCCATGCCAAAGGAAGTCGTGCTCGGGGAGTCCGGGCTGAAGTTCCGGGTTTAGGCTATATGGGAGATTCCGAAAATCAGGGGTACCTTAGGGTGAGGTCCTTATAATGAGGATCCGATGATTTTGCGTACTACATTAGGGTCCCTATTATCGGAAACTCCCATATTGGGATATATAAGGATTCAGGGAGTTCAGTTCAGGGTGTAGGCTATCAGGGTCTAGGCTATTACTATGAATAATTATTAGGATTAAGGGTTTAGGGATCAGGGTGTATGCTATCAGGTTTAGGATTCACGTTATAAGGGTTGGAGCTTTGGAGTTTCGTCTCCGGTTTTGGTTAGCATTCTCAAAAGCGTTGGCCCTGCGGTAATGGCCCGAAATCCCAAACCCCCAAGTCCCCCCAAAATACAACATCCTGTAAAGTGCCTATAAGCAGCCTAGACAGGAAACCTCAATAATTTCGAAGAGCCTGCTGCCTGAGGACTTGAGGGCCGTTGGTTTTTGTTGGTGAAATCCTTGTAATGAAGCCGAGAAACAGAGGAGCCCTTGAAACCTCACTAAGCCTCAACCTTTAAGCCCCGTAGAAGGCACACTTAAAGGATCATGGGACTTAGTAACTAGGGTGAGAATTAGGGTAACTATACTTATAACCCCAATTAGGGTACTTATAACCGTACTTGCTAAGTCCCATGATCCTCCCAAGTAGACCCTAATCCCTAGACCCTACAGATCCCCCCGTAGATCCCTTTATAAGGAGCCCTTTAAGGAACCTTACTAAGTCCCATGATCCTCCAAGCAGCCGACACGTGTTTTGCCTGTAACCGCTCCGAGGAGGAGTTGGCTCCACCCAGGATGGACAACAAGCAGGAGGATCCAACAAAAGAATCCTCGGAAGGGCAGTTATAAGCGAGGTTATAGGTAGGGTATATATATATATATATATATATATAGTTATGAGTGTGAGGATCCAACAAAAGAATCCTCGGAAATGAGAGCTTGTTAAGGGCTGACGATTTAGGGCCAATTTAGGATTGTCGGACATGTGCCTTCTTTTTCTACAAGTTTATAAGTGCATTGCGGCGTTTTCTGGTAGGGCTTCAACTTTCGATATTTTCGGTCTGTTTTTGCTCTCCCAAACAAGGGTTTTCGTTTAGGGTTTGAGTTTTGGGTTTAGGTTTTGGGCTTTTGGAATTTGGGATTCGGGTTTAGAGTTTTGGGTTTGGGGTTAAGCCCTATAAACCCTACAGGCAGCAGGTATATCCCTTATAGAGCCGGCACAGATCCCTTTAAGGAGCCCTTTAAGGAACTCTTAGGGACTCAGGGGAATTCCCTTAAAGATCCGGAGCCCTTTAAGTCAAGGAAACCCGAATTTCTCCAGCGACGCAGGAAAAAGTCGACCCAAAGTTCTTGGGGAATTCTGCGATGGCGGCTCTGTCGGTGACGGCTTCTTGGGCCGATGTGTTGTTGTCGTCGTTGTTGTTGCTGCTGCTTGAGAACGGGGCATGCGGGCTATATGTTTTCCATCGGAGTTGTAGAGGGCTTTCGAGGGGGTTTCACATGGTTTGAGTTTGTTTAATAATGGAATCAGGGCTGGTTGGTTTAGGGTTTATGTGTTTAAGACCTTTGGCTTTAGAGGGTTTAAGGGTTCAGGGTGCAGGCTTCAGGGATGTGGGGTTTACCGTTCAGGAATGTTCAGGGTGCAGGCTTTGAGGTTCAAGGTTGAGGAGTGAGACTTACGGGGTCACAGATTACGAGGGTTACAGCATTGCCGACATTTCGAGCACTTGTAAGTCCCAACAAAGGACAAACGAGAAACCGGCTCCCTCCACTAATTAAACCCGAAACCCTGTACCTTAAGCCCTGAACCCTGATCTAAGCCTTTAGTTTCTTTCTTCCTGCAGAATCTGTTTGCTTACTGTGATGGTTGTGGTGCTAGGGCAGGGGCCAGGTACCGCGAATTCGGGCTTCACCATGATCCTAGTAGCCAGCGTCCTTCCCACGCTGCAATCTAGAAGCTCGAATCTTCACCAACGCGATTGCTTAGGTTCCGTCATCGTAATGAGTTTGTATATGTATATATATGTATATATGTATATACAGTTTGGCACACCCAAACCCAAATCCAAAGCCAGTATCATAATAAGTAAGTCCCCAAATTAGGGGAGTGCCGGTGAGGATCAGCCAGCTATGCCAGATGAGATGGACTCCGACCCACCCGCGTGCCCAACATCTCCGGCACCCGAAGATACTGCGATTGTCCCCAAGGTGGAATCGGCTTCGGATTTCGGGTTTAGGGGGTCGGATTTCGGGCTCCGGCTTTTAGTTTGGAGTTTCGGTAGGGTTTAGGGTTTAGGGTTTAGGGTTTAGGGTTTAGGGTTTAGGGTCAATTAGAGCGTCGAGGGTTGGAGATTATCGTGTAAGGTTTAATGTTAAGGGATTCCTGCTTAGGGGTTGGAGTTGGGGCTCAGGCTTAGGTGTATCGTACAGTTATTCCTTTTTCTGCGGCCTGCACATGAGGCAGAAGGGGGTTAAAGTCGGCTGCTAATGACCATGTGATCTATGTCATAGTTATCATAGTTGGGTACATTTTGCATTTTCAAGGGTACTTAAACCCAATGAGGAATGAAAACTTCAGCTTTTAATCTTATCCCAACTAGTGATGTTTGAAGAAGCTTGAAGTCTTCTGCCCTTGCGCAAACCCCAAAGAAAACGTGACTACGCAGAGGAAAAGAAGCCAAACCTTAAACGCTGAACGCTAAACCCTGGCTTTTCCTGGCTTGGTTATCTTAGGGTTCTGCCATCCGGCTGCAAAGGGCACTCACAATTAGTGGGGTCATCCCACTTTCTTCTACTATTCAATACCCTCATATTTAAGCCGCTGTCATACCCAAGAGTAGCACTTCTAGAACCCTTGAGAGGAACCCTCTTGGCCTCTTTATAAGTGTTGTTTTGCATCCCAAACCTAAACCTCGGAAGCTCAACCAAAGGCATACAGAACCAAAGGTTCCAGGAAGCAGTAGATTTCGGGTGTAGGAGGTGTCAAGAATCGCAAGGTTCGAGCAACTCTGCGGCTTAAGCGCGGTAAAATTTGAGAGCCTTCCGGCTTCGAGGACCCTAAAGGGAACTCCAGAAAGTTGGAATATGGAATAGGGAATTTGGGGGTCCTTATAATAAGGATCCTACTATTTAGGGTACTATACTAGTGTCACTTAAAGGGAACTCCAGAAAGTTGGAATATGGTTTTAGGGTAGGATACCCTATAATTTACCATAAAGGGTTTAGGATAATCATATTCCAACTTTATGGCTTTTACTATAAGGCCTGAGAGTTTAAGGATGTCAAGCCCAGGGCTGTATGGGGTTCAAGACTCAAACGGCTTTAGGCTTTATGGGTTGCAAGGTTAGGGTCTTTCAAAGCCCGACATGTAGAATGCGCCAGCATAACACGCATGAACAAACTTACGGAGTGGCTACAGGCAGCAGCGGTCGTCAGTTTCCAGATCAACTACGCAATAAGAAGTAGGTTGAATCCGATGCCGCGTACGAGTAAAAGCACACAGGGTCATTGTATTGCTAGACAAGGGCACGCATCCCCGAACCCATCTAAACGCTAAACACGAACTCCAAAAAACCATAAACAGACCTTGCAAGGTAGAACCTGTATATATATATATATAAAGATATGTATAGACCTGACCTTTCTACCTCTAGTCCCCAACAAGTAGCATCACAGTAGCCTCAGAGACCGCTAATAGAATCTTCAAGCGTTCCCACGACCCACGCAGGCCACGGACAAAGGCAATGGCGAAGGCCAAGACGGCGACTCGACTGGCTGGGTTAGATTTAAGGAATTAGGGTTTAAGGTTTAGGGTTTAAGGTTTAGGGTTTAAAGTTTATAGGGTTTAGGGTTTAGGGTTTAAGGTTTATAGGGTTTACCTTGGCCCGGAATAACCCACCTTTTAAACGACTTATACAAGGTGTTTTTAAATCACATTTTTTGGAACCCTGTAGTAGAAGCCAGAAAGTTGGAACATGGCTTTAGGAGGATTAGTGCTAGGATCCCTTTTGCTTCACCTTAAGGGCATGGGGATAATGATGTTCCAACTTTCTGGCTTCTACTATCAAACGATAGGCTATTCAGGGTTAAGATAGGGTTTGGGGAAGTCTTAGGTTCGGGTTCAAGGGTTTATGTTTTGTTCTTGCTTTAATTAGCGTGTTTTATGGTAAGGGGTGTATACGGGTTGTATTCAGTCTTGTTTGTTTTTCAACGGGGTTTGCGATTTCAGGGTTTTTGATCCAAGTCTTCCCTTCCTTTAGCATTTAGTGTTTAGGAACCCCGACCCCCTTAACTTTTCAAAGGGTTCCCTTCCTTTAAAGGTTCTCTTTAAGGGTCCCCTTTAAGGGATCCTTTAGGGGTCCCCTTTAAGGGGCGCACAGCGGAGGTAAAGAGCGGGGCAACCTCTATGGGCAGATCTTCGCGACGACCCGGACGCGCTCAACCATCAGCGACCTTCACTGCAAGGGTTTCAGGGCTTCTAGGTTTAGGGTTTAGGGTTTAGGGTTTCAGGGCTTCTAGGTTTAGGGTTTAGGGTTTAGGGTTTAGGGTTTAGGGCCCAGTTATAATGGGTATATCATAGCTATATTAAGGGTACATACCTAGGGGTCCTTCTTGAGGCTCCCTCCTTTTACCCTTCGATGCAAGGGTTTCAGGGCTTCTAAGGTACCGTTTTAGGGTTTAGGGTTTAGCGTTTAGGGTCTATAGGGTTTACGGTTTAGGGTCTAAGGGGTTTCAGGGCTTCAGGGCTTAAGGTTTTGTAGGGTTTCCAGTTGGGCCCATCTATGAGTTTTTGACGTGTAGGATTTGTATGATCGGAAGCTTTGCCTCCAGTCTTTGTAAGACCTTGGGCATTCCGCTCCATTAGTTTGCACAGCCAAGCGTGGTGTTGGAAGTTTTGCTTCAAGTTCTTGCAGCCTGCGCCCCAGAAGCCCTTAAAACCACAAACGCCTAAACCCTAAACCCTTAAAACCACAAACGCCTAAACCCTAAACCCCTAAAACCTAAACCCCTAAACCCCTAAAGCCTAAACCCCTAAAGCCCTAAAACCTAAACCCCTAAACCCCTAAAGCCTAAACCCCTAAAGCCTTAAACACGTCGGGTGCCAAGCAAGTCCCGAATTCCAAACAGATCTCAAGGCCCTGGGCCCCCAGGTTCCCCTAAACCGTAAGCCCTAAACCCCTATACCCTGTGGATCCCTTTAAGGAGCCCTTATAATAGATCCCTTTTAAGGAACCCTTTACGGAACCCTTTAAGGAACCCTTTAAGGAGCCCTTACTAAGGGAACCCTTTAAGGACCCTAAACCCTAAACCGTAACCCCTTAACCCTGCACCCAAAACCTTCCATCCTCGGCCCGGTCTGAGAACGGCTCTGTAGTACCCCATGCGCGTGTTTTGGGCGTGTGGACTCAGGAATCCGCTCGGAAGATCAACGATTTGTAATCCGATTATCAACTTCATAGTGCACCTCTTCTAACTTACCTTTGGTTAGTAGGGATTGAAAGGGGCCTTATAAAGGGGTCTATAAGGGTTGCTACAAGGGATCTATAAGAGTACTATAACATAGGGGCCTTAATAATCCTATAACTTACCTTTGGTTAGTAGGGAATGGAGGAATGTGGTAGAATTATAACTACTGTTACTATTACTACCATTCTTCCATTCCCTACTAACCAAAGGTAAGCTAATGGCAAATCGCTTCATCTCCGAGAACGCTTTGAAACTCCCAAGCAAAATCCCGATCCAAGCAACTCTTAAAAACAATCTACGTCCTAAACCCTACAGACCTAAGTGCCTAAACCCCAAAAGCACCTCGACCCCTCCCTAAACCCTAAACTCCAAAAGCCCTCTACGCCTGAGGCAAAGGACAGGGAAGGAGGTCGGAGAAAGGAGAAAAGGACATGGAAGGAGTAAGGGACTCCTGGGCGGCGGCAGAGATGCTTCAGCTACCCGGAACGGAGGAACCAGGGCTGAGGGTTTACCGGGTTTATCAGGTGTTAGTGATGATTACTTCTCCCTGAACTTAGGGTAACTATACTTATAACCCCAATTAAGGTGCTTATAGCCTTACTTACTAAGTCCCAGGATCCTCCAAGTACAGCCCAAACCATCAGGGCTGGGGGATGATCGGACTTTGAGTTCAGGGTTCGTTAACCCCTGAAGGAAGTTTGTGAAATTGTGGATGCCTTGTTTGGGGCCCCTTACTCCCTGCATGCTTGGGGTTTAGGGTTTGCAATCCCAAAACCCCAAATCCCTAAACCCTAGACGTTTGGGGCGTTCAGGAGCTTACGTCGATGCAGGTCGAGCGGGTTGGGGTTTCTGGGTTAGGATTAGGGTGTTTAGGGTTTTGGGTTTGGGGCTCGGAGCTTGAAAAGTTTATGGGGTTCCGGGTTTAAAAAAGGATCAAGGGCATTGGGTTCAGGTTTTTGGATTTTTGGGGTGAGGTACTTTCGGGGCCTAAATCATTACAATACTATTTTGGGGGTTCAGTACTTTAATGATAGTATACTGGGCCCCCAAACCCTATTCTGATTTTTTCAGGCCCTTATATCATAGAACCCTACTACAGATCTCCTATAGACCCCTTGAAAGGACCCCTTAAAGAACCCTAGTCTAATTAGTAAGGCCCCTATCATAGTATTAGCATCACCGTGGTAGGAGGTTGTCTCCGAAGTAGATCTGCAGCCGCCTTGTAGATTTGAGGATGGACTGGGCTTTGAAGTACCATACTTTAATACGTTTTTTCTTAAAGGAACCCTTATGAAATACAAGTTTATACTTTTTTCTCCCTGGTTACTTAAAAGCCCAGTGGAGGATACAGAAAAGATAGGGGCCTTAGTGAGAAGACTAGGGCTTTGGGCTCCTATTTGTTGGGTGGGTTGTCAATATTCTGGTCCCTTTTTGGGTCCCTTGCAAACGGCACCGATTATTCAGGGTAACCAAAATGCCAAAAAAGGGACCTTAATTTTGACAACTACCCATATGGTATTAGCAAAAACCAGGAACCCCTAATACTTTTGGTAATTAATCTCGGCCCCTGCACTAATCCGGCTGCGCCCCCAAGGGTTTCGGGACTCGGCCGCCAGAGGGCTCACATAAGGGTAGTGTCCCGTTTCGGGTCCCAGAAACAATACGGACTCTTACAAATAGGAGGAGGTTAGGGTCTGGGGTTTAGGGGTCTAGGGTTTCAGGGTTTAGCATATAGGGATTTACGGTTCAGGACCCTAAGAGGGATCCTAATTCAGAGAATGGCCCATCCAGCAGCCGAGGTTGACTGGCGAGGACAAGATCATGGGACGCTTCGACACGGCTGCTGGGCAGTGGAAAGGGCTCGAAAGAGCTGGTAAACCATAAAGCCCTAAAGCACCAACCCCTTAAACCCCGAATTATCCTGAGCTACAGCAGAAACCTTCCCCGAACCCTAAAAGACACACCTTTTGTAAGGACTTAGAAATGGAATTCAAAGTCAGAAACCCCACAGCAGGTATGCTATTTAGGGCTGGCTACTTGAACCCCAAAGAGCCCATCCCGAAACCTTCCCTAAGCCCTAAACCCCAAACCCTAAACCTCAACCCTACACCCTATACCCTAAGCCCTAGAAGCCCCAATAGCCCTAAGCCCTAAACCCCTTCGACCCTAAACCTCAAGCCCCAAACCCCAACCCTAAACACAATCCAACAAGCCCTACTTGAAGCATCGTGGAACTTAGTAACTAGGGTTATAAGTAGGGTAACTATACTTATAACCCCAACTAAGGTACTTATAACCTTACTTACTAAGTCCCATGATCATCCAAGCAAGCCCCTAAACCCCTAACCGTGGGGAAGCCTAAGCCTCGGATTTCTGTACCCTGCAGCGAAACCCTCCTCTAGGATTTAGGAATCTGCGGGTGTACCTTAACCCTGAAGAACCTACCTTTTTAGGGTTCCCTGTTATGATTTCCCTATATAAGTCCTTAAACAAGGGGTTAAGGTAGGGTTTAGGGGGTGTAGGTCTTGAGAAGGGTTTTGAGTTGTAGGGTTTTGGAGTATTGGCTCTGAGGGTTTAGGGGTGTGGGGTTTACGGCTCAGGGTTTCGGGCTGAAACATCTGTAAAGTTTCGGATTACGGTTTCGCGCTGCGGGTTTCGGGTTGAGGGGCAGGGCGAAGGCTTTGCTCAGGGTTTTACATGGTTCAGCCAGGGCCTGAAGAAATTTTAATAGGGGCTTACCTGTAGTCTCCGATGGGGTGTTTTCCCTAAGCCCTTATGACCCTAAGCCCTTGGCTGCCTTGCTTATGGTTCCGGTTTAGGGTTATAGGGGTTGCACGGTTTGGAGGCTTGTGGCTTCAAGGGTTTAGGGTGTAGAGGGTTCAGGGTTTAGGCTTTTCTGGATTTCGGGTTTAGGTGTTCATACGATTAGCTTTGCCTCTTGTGTGAGACTCCAGCGAGAGTCTACGAGGCAGCCTTGTTCTGGCTCCGCGACACCATCCCAGAAACCTAAACTTATAAGCCCCAAATTGCCGTAAACGCTCCCGTAGCATTTGACCTAAATTACTACTGGCCCTCGCACCCTCGTGTGCACGAGGTCATCGGTTTCATGGTCATTGCCAACGCTTTTTCCATGGCAATCAACCTGGACTCTCCGCTCGAAAGAATTCGTAAGAAAATTCTTGTCCATATGCAGTCGGGATCAGTAGGGTTTAGGGTGGTATATTATACCATATTACATTAAAACTACTATAAGGGAGTAAAAATGCACCCTGATTGCTGTCTATACAGTATAGAATTGGGGGTTCCACTCTTCACTTTAACAGTGTTGGTATTCATTCAGTATAATTACCCCGAAACCATATTGTACTTGCTACCCTAATAGCTTATACTCCCGATATGCTCTATACACACTGTAAACCCTAGGGTTTTGGGGGGCATGGGGTTTCACGGGTTGGGGGTTTTAGGGGATATGGGTGTAAAGGGGTTTTGGATGGTAGGCCTTTTGTTTGGGAGTCGCAGGCTTTAGGGCTTCAGGGTGCTACTTAAAGGATCATGGGACTTGGTACCTAGTGTTTTAGGGTTTAGGGTTTAGGGTTTAGGGTTTATCTTCAGGGTAACTATACTTATAACCCCAGTTAGGGTACTTATAACCGTGCTTACTAAGTCCCATGATCCTCCAAGTAGAGCCTAATCCCTAAACCCTACAGATCCCTTTAAGGAACCCTATAGATCCCCTTGTAAGGAGCCCTTTAAGGAACCTTACTAAGTCCCATGATCCTCCAAGTCGAGCCTAGAGCTGGGTTTCGAGGAGTGGATCGATGGGTATCGTCGAAGAAGTATCCTTTCGTTCTCAAACTGTGATCCTACATATAGGTAGTTGTCAAAATTAGGTTTCCTTTTTGGGTCCCTATTATAGTACGGCACCTAATATTTAGGGTACCTAAAAAGGGACCCTAACTTTGACAACCACCGCACATATGTTCGATAACCATGGCACCTTCTAGTGGTAGATTCCCTACAAAAAAGAGGCCTTAATAGTTACCTATACTGTTGCAGGGGGTTCCTATAGTCCCCGAAGGTTGAGTTTTGGATCCCAGAAACTGTGGAAGTAGGTTGAGCTTACTAGCGCCGTTAAGTTCTGGGCCTTGGGTGTTCTGCTGGGTTCTGGCTCTGGGTTAAGGGCTGAGGGTTTAGGGTTTAGGGTCCTATAGAACCCTTACAGATCCCTTTTAAGCGGCCCTTTAAGGAACCCTAGTTACTAAGTCCCATGATCCTGTAAGGTAAACGCCAGAAAGTTGGAATATGATTATCCTAACCCTTCTATCGTAAATTAAAGGGTATCCTACCATGAAACCATATTCCAACTTTCTGGAGTTCCCTGTATCTAAGGGGTTGAAGGTTGAGGGTTTAGGGTTTAGTATGGTTACCGAGTTAATGAAGCCCCTTGCCGCGCAAGCAAGCAGTTTTGAATTTTAGTCTGAAGCTTTTGGCAACGGACGGTGTTGATTGTACATCATCTCTGGCAGGCTACAAGACCCCTTGCTGTTGTGACGTTACAAGACCCCCCCATAGTTTTTGAAAGCCACCGCACCCGCAAACCTTGACGCTGCCCTTCCGCCGAGGAGTGTGTGGGAGCCCAGTCGGCAAGCACCTGGGCTGATCCCAGAATCGCAGGTAGCATAGAAGCCTCAATAGTTGGCAGTCTTATTCCGTACGAATTATCAGACGACACTAACAGTACTATTCCTTAGGATTCCTTTCATGCATCTACACCTACTCGAATATACCACCCAAGCCCCTTTCACTACTAAGGACCCCATGTTGCCTATACAGCAGGTTGCTGGCTTTTCTGGATACTAGAAAAACCCGAAAGGCTAAATCCTAAACCGTAGAGGCTGGCAAAAGCTGCCCACTGTCGGCAATTTGGGCTTCGAGCGGAGAAATCAAAGCCCTAAAGACTCTTGGTTTAGGGTTTGGGAGTGTAGGGTTTAGGATGTCTTTACTTATACAGTGTGCACGCGATGGGTGCGCCTGTTACTTTAGGAATAGCGATGCACCCATTATCGCGGGCTTGCGTCAGCATGTAGTCCCGCCCCAACCACTTCCAAGCTCGCCGCTTGAAATTCAAACACCTATCCCTAACAGGGCTGGGAAAGCATCACTGGTTCCGGTTTACGGTCTAGGGTTTAGAGCCGCACTGGTTTGGGTTTAGGGTTTAGGGCTGGAGCCCGCAAATTTGGCAAGTCGCCCCTAGGACGTGCCGGGTCCGTGGGATCTGCCAGCCTGCGGCCCACTTACCCCCCACACCGCAAACCCCAAACCCTACTTGAAGGATCCTGGGACTTAGTAACCAGGGCTCCTTAAAAGGGATTTATAAGGGCTCTATAAGAAGGGGTTTAGGGTTACTGAAGGATCATGGGACTTAGTAACTCGGGTTATAATTTCAGTAGCTATACTTATAACCCCAATTAAGGTACTTATATCCCTACTTACTAAGTCCCATGACCCTCTAAGTAAAGCCAACCTCTAAACCCCAAACCCCACACACTAAACCAAACCTCTCAACCCCAAACCCCATTGCGCTTAGCCTTAACTGCCAAACCCTAAGCGCCAAGTTTTAAAGCACCTGGCCAGCAAAGCCCCAGGCGCTTAGGCGATAAAGTCTATACCCCTACATACCCTAAACCCTGAAGCTCTTAAACTGGGTTCCTGTTAGTTTTAGGAAATTTATCTTAAGTTACCATAATAAGGAAACTATCTTATTGACGGTAGATCCCTGTTATGCTCACTGAAATTAGACTCCTTAACCCCTAAACCCATATAGAACCCTCAGTGGAATCGTAAATTGTGATAGCTTAAATTCAAAAACTCCTGATTGCAACTCGACAACTGCTGATGATATATTTCCTGCATGACCCGTAATAAGGAATATACCATAATTCCCACGTAAGGGGTAATGAGGTTTTATATCATCCACCGCAAGCTCCAGGCACTTTGGGGACCCTGAACCCTAAACCCTAAACCTATGTTTTAACAAAACCAAGCTCCAGGCACTTTGGGGATGACAGGTGGCCTCGCCATTTGCGAGACAACTCCCGTCCTCGAGTTTCTCGTGGCTTTGGCTCCATTAGGGGTTTGGGGTTTGGGGGGTTTTGGGGTTTAGGTTTCGGGGTTACTGGTTTAGGGATTTAGGGGCATCGGGGTTTTGGTGGTTGAGGGTTAAGGTTTCGGGGTTTAGGGTTTCGAGTTTGGGGCTTTGGGCCCTATAAGCCTTGGAGGCCGTCAGGCCAGGATGTTTTAAGCCTTCCGAAAGCAGCACCCTGTCATTCGCTAAACCTCCAAGCCGAAATCCCCTCCTTACCGCTGAACCATAAACCTCGAACCCCCGTTGTAGGCCAGATCCGCAAGGGAAAAGTAGCTTTCATGGAGCCCTTCAAAGGAACCCTATTTGAAGGATCATGGCACTTAGTAACTAGGGTTATAATTAGGGTAACTGGACGTATATATAACTACTTATAACCCCGATTAAGGTACTTATAACCTGACTTACTAAGTCCCCATGATCCTCCCAAGTAGACCCTAATCCCTAAACCCTACAGATCCCTTTAAGGAACCAGCCCTTTAAAAGAACCCTATTTCGATTATCCAGGCCCGTAAACCCGAGACTCTAAACCCGGGTTGTATGGTTGGGGAGGAGATGATGGAGTCGTTCATCATACCTAGAGGCTCATACCCTACCCCTTTGTTAGGGCGCCTACGTTTTAAGATAACAGATCCTAACCATAAACATGGGTATCCTAAAAAAGTGGTAGGGTATGAGCCTCTAGGTAGGAGGCCAAAAGGGGTTTTAGCCTCTGGGGGTTCAGTAGGGATTAGGGTTCCCATAGTAGGGTTCATATTAAGGAATCCCTGCCCCAAGAATCTTAAACCCCCGTTTGGCCTCCCATCAGACACAGACGGAAGCCAGTAGTCAAAGTGACCCAAAATCTATGGACAGTCAGGCAGCTCAGAAGGAATCCAAGTCGTTGTCAAGTGATTGTCGTTCGGAGGAGTGAGTGTTCTGTTAAAGTGGCCGAAAGTGGCTGCTTCGCCTCCCTGCGGGCCCCAACTCCTAAACCCTAGACCCCAAACCCGAAACCTAAAACCATCATCCCTCTAACCCTCAAACCCCAAACCCGAAACCCGAATCCGAAGGAGCACTTTTTCGCTACCCAAGGAGCCCTAACCCTTAAACCCTATAACCATGAACCCTACCTTAACCCTGGAGATCCTACCTTTTTAAGGACTTATATAAGGAAATCATAATAGGGAACCCTAAAAAGAAAGGTTCTTCAGGGTTAAGGTAAGGTTTAGATGTTTAGGGTTTGCAATAGAACAGGGTTTAGGGTCTGGGGTTTGAAGGTTAGAGGGATGATGGTGCCCTATAACCATTAACCCTATACCCGAAACCCTAAACCCTAAACCCTATACCCGAAACCCGAAACCCTAAACCCTAAACCCTAAACCCTAAACCCGAATCCAAAGGAGCATTTTTTCGCTATGGTTTTCGGCCTCGAGCTCGTCTACCGCCTTTACCGGATTCGCTGCGCTTACTTTCGTCACCTGGCTTGGGGTATTCAGGGGTTTAGGGTTTAGGGGTTTTGGGGGTTTTGGGGGTTTGGGGTTTAGGGTTTATATAGGGGTTTTGGGATTTAGGGTTTTGGGGTTTAGGGTTTAAGGGTTTAGGGTTTAGGGGTTCAGGGTTTTACGGTAGGGTCTGTTCAGATCTCTGAAAGTACTGACTACGTCGGCCACTGGGTTTTGTTTGCTTTTATTCTTTGCCTGGGCTTTGAAGTACCATACTTTAATACTTTTTTTCTTAAAGGAACCCTTATGAAATAAAAGTTTATACTTTTTTCTCCCTGGTTACTTAAAAGCCCAGTTGCTGGTTTAGAAGGGGATCTTGTCTACGCATGTAATGCAACGGGCTTTGACGGCCGACGTAGTTTAAAAACGGCCACGCGGAATGCACTAAACGTGAGGTTCTTTGGATGGGACGATCCCGATGAGGCAAATGGAAGACCCCTTATCAATACTTGGAAGATCACGGGACTTAGTAAGTATGGTTATAAGTACCATAACTTGGAGTTATAAGTAGGTATAAGTACAGCTACCCTAATTATAGCCCTAGTTACTAAGTCCCATGATCCTTTAAGTACAAAAGCTCGCGGAATGCCAAAAGCTCTGCAAGAATGTCTTCAGAACCCTGCTTAACGAAAGCCCCGGAAGAGTGTTTTAAAGGTGAGCCTTGGAATTGGCTGGACTTCACCCTCGTGATGATTGCAGTCTTCGACCTCTACGTTATGGATGCACTTCTTGCAGATACTTGGCCCTCAGGGTTTGCTGGATTGGACTTGGAGGAACTCAAAACCATGGGCCTACTATAGGGCCCTAAATACTTGACAATACTGTTTTGGGGGCTCCTCATTATCAGTATACAGTAGAAGCCCAAAAGTTGGAAACCCTATAGCCTCGATCCTCAAGAGTAATGTATAGGACATCCCAGCACTATTTGGCCTTAATCCGGTTTCCAACTTTATGGGGTTTACTATAGTATAGTCGACCCCTAAAACCTGATCTAATAAGGCCCCTACGTTACAGGCACAGGAGCGTTGATTCCACTCGAAGCATCACATAAAGTAAAAGCCAGAAAGTTGGAATATGATTATCCTAAGCCCTTTATGGTAAATTATAAGGTATCCTACAGTAGAAGCCAGAAAGTTGGAATATCATTATCGTACCCCCTTTAAGGTAAATTATAGGGGGTCCTACCATTAATCCATATTCCAACTTTCTGGAGTTCCCTCTAAGTGACCCTAGTATAGTACCCTAAATAGTAGGATCCTTATTATAAGGACCCCCAAATTCCCTGAAACCATATTCCAACTTTCTGGAGTTCCCTTTAGCCTTGAAGAAGCTCGTGGCAACGCATCAACCAATGCCGCAAGGACCTTGGAGTCCCTTTCAGGGCTCCTTAAGGGTTTAGGGTTTAGGGTTTGGGGGTTTAGTTAGGGTTTAGCGTTTAGGGGTTTAGTTAGGGTTTAGGGTTTAGGGGTTTAGTTAGGGTTTAGGGTTTAGGGTCTAGTTAGGGTTTAGGGTTTAGGGTTCCTTAAAGGGCTCCTTAAAGGGTCTATAGAGTTCCTTAAAGGGATCTTTAAGGTTTAGGGATTGGGGTCTACTTGGCAGGATCATGGGAGTTAGCAAGTACGATTATAGGTACTTTAATTGGGGTTATAAGTAGTTATAAGTACACTTACCCCAATTACTAAGTCTCAGGATCCTTTAAGTACAGAGTGTTCAACCCCTATACCATCGGCGCGACCGAAACCCCTAAAACCCTGCCTGTGCCCCTCGACCTTAACCACCCTGACCTTAATTCATCCGCAACCCCGAAACCGAAGTCTTCATCCCATACGGATTATGAACCCTTATATATCGATCTTCAACCCCATAAACCCCTACTAGGACCTAGAGTAGGCCCTTATTCCCTTTTTTAGGGTTCAGGTTCCCTTATAAACCCCTTTAAACCAAAAAGGGCATCCTTTTTATGCCTGGGTTACTCTTGGGTCTAGCCTATAGAGCCCTCACAATAGCTAGCTCTTCAGAGGTTTCGGGGTTTGGGGTTTAGGGGATTTGGGAGTCTAGGGTTTGGGGTTTAGTGGAGTAATCAAGACGTTTAGGGTTTAGTGGATTAATTGAGGCGTTTAGGGTTTAGATTCAGGACCTGGGTTTCCTGTTGAGGGTCTTGAAGCTTGTTGTGGGCTGCGCCCGCTTGCATCTTTGGCAAATCGAGGTTCCAATCTCTCCAGAATTTCCCGAGGGCTCCGGTTACCCAACTAGTAGGTTACTAACCATATATTTTACCCCAGTAATTAACCATGTATATATGTATAACTAAATAGTAGGTTACTATCCATATATACATATATATATATATATATTCTATACCCAAGTAACCTACTATTTAGGTAACTGGAGCCCTAGGGTTCGACTAGGAGCATCAGGTTCCACAACTTCACCCAGTCCTTGCCTTTAAAGTGTTTTGACTAAGGACACACCTGCGCACAACGCAACGACCCTCCGCGTTTTCCGTGTGGTGAAGCTCGCGCGTGTGTTGCGAATTGCACGAGCTCTCCATCTTTTTCGAGGCCTTGTATGGGCTTGATTTTGCTTGCGGCTTTCGGCTGGTAAGTGTGGCGGCATTATCTCAGTAGCTGAGTGGATACGCTTTACACTTTTTGGCATAATATTACCCACTATAAAACTGAAAGTGTACACTTTTGGGGGGCTCTATTATAGTATCCTAACATATCCTAACCGTAAAACTGGCTAACCAAAAAAGGGAACTACAATGGAGACTATAGGTATCTTTATACTAGCATTAAACCTGCCCACCGAGGCCCAGGACGTTCACTGCCCAAACGGGAAGCGGTAATTTCCCCTAGAACGCCCCACCCTGAACCCTTAAAGCCGAAACGCTGAACCCTGCACCCTGAAGCACAAGATTGCCAAAGCAAGAAACCCGGGGCTCTCTTAAGAACCCATATAAAGCTCTCAAAAAGCGTTGAAACTCACCTATAACTCTTTCTTAACCCTAACCCCTAAACCCCTAAACCCCTAAACCCATAAACCCCTAAACCCCTAAACCCTAAGCCCCTAAACCCCCAAACCCCTAAACCCTTTTAAACCCCTAAACCCCTAAACGTCTGCCTGAGGTCTCCGTGTCCTCGTAAAGGCTTGCAGCTCGTTCTTGCCATCCCTGAGCTGGTCGATGGCTTTGCCCCTCGTCTTCCTAATGTTGGGGGTTTCGGGTTAGGGTTCCTGCAAGTGTTCCATCAGGGTTTTAGGGGGATTTAGGGTTTTAGGGGGGTTTAGGGTTTTGGGTTTAGGGGTTTAGGGTTTAGGGTATCAGAGGTTTTTGGGGGATTCCTTCAGTGGTCGATGGCTTTGCCCCTCGTCTTCCGAAGGTTTACCCTAGGCTTCCAGGGACCTTATTATTGGGTCCTTAAGGGGTCTAGGGCCCTAACTATAAGGTCCTTGGAAGCATAGGGTTAGGTTTCCTGCAAGTGTTCCATCCGGGTTTGGGGTCTAGGGGCCTTAGGGTTTGGGGTTTTGGGATTTAGGGTTTAGGGGGGTTTAGGGTTTTGGGATTTGGGGTCTAGGGGTTTAGGGTTTAGGGGTTTAGGGTTTAGGGGGGTTTAGGGTTTTGGGATTTGGGGTCTAGGGGTTTAGGGTTTAGGGGTTTAGGGTTTAGGGGGGTTCATACAATGATTGCTTGAAAGGGTCTAAACCTAAACCCTGAACCTGAAACCATCATGTCGCACTGTTCCCAACCTCCTCAGAAGGATCGTAGTCGGGTAGTTCACGTAGCCTACAGAACGCGGAGTCAGGATTCAGGTTCTTGGGGTTTTGAGGTTTAGGGAAACAACGACTCGAAGCCACAGCAACGAGAAACTTTAGTCAAACCCAACGAAACCTGTGTTACATGTCGAATCAGATTTGACCCAAACGAGCCTGAAATGTTGTTCCGGACCCAAAGCCCAAACCCCGCAAGCCCTAAGCCCTAAACACTACAAACATCTACAAACCCTCAACCTTATATATAAGCCCCAAGCCCTCTAAACCCAGCTTTAACCCTAACCCCTAAACTGCCCTAAGCCCTAAAGCCCCAAACTGATTTCCGTAAGATCCGAAAGCCCTATATATCTATCCTAGAAACCGACAAGCGCTGAGAGCCTATAACCCTATAAAGCCTAAAAACCCATCAACCCCAAAGCCCGAAATCCCGGGTCTGATTCCGTACTTAAAGGATCATGGGACTTAGTAACTAGGGTTATAATTATAGTGACAGTTAGGGTAACTAAACTTATAATAAACCCGAATGAAGCTACTTATAACCTTACTTACTAAGTCCCATGATCCTCCCAAGTAGACCCTCATCCCTAAACCCTACAGATCCCTTTAAGGAACCCTATAGATCCCTTTATAAGGAGCCCTTAGAGGAACCTACCTAACTTACTAAGTCCCATGATCCTCCAAGTAAGATCCGAAGAGCTAGCCAGGCTCGGGCTTTGCATGCTTTCCTCCGGCTCCCCGGCACAGAAAAGGATTGCAGGTTTCGGTGTTTTTTTGTTATGTGGTGTGTCCAGCACGTGTCCGCTTGGGAATTTAGGGTTTTCGGTGTCGGATTTATCAATGACGTTTTGCGTGCATAGTCTCGCAGAGCTCCATTGCGTTGAAGATGAGCTTCAGTGTGGCTTCTTCAAGCTAGAATCTTTGTTTTTTGGGCGGTCGGTTCCTATATCCCGGATCCTTCTGTTCAGAGTCTGTGAAACGTTCTCTGTTGGTGATGTTGAGGATGTCAGTCGTGTTGACCGGCTTCGCATGTTAGGGCTCATCCTGGCTCTAAAGAAGTAGCTAAGATTCAGAATAGGGTGTTTAAGAAGCTATTGTTAGACATAACATAACGATGATCTACGGGGATGCTGTTGCTAATGTCTACAAGGAAATTATTCAGACTTTTGCCTACGACTTTTTATTTTGGGGTGCGACCGGGCATCCCTTACCATTGAAGCCCCGAGCCTCCGATTCGAAAGGGGTTGCTTCGGCTTAGGGTTTAGGGGTCTGGTGTTTGGGGGTTTAGGGTTTGGGGTTGAGGGTGTATATTCGTTTATATAGGCCTCATCCCAAAAGGGGCCATGACCTTTTTTCGACAGTTCCTCCTTTCTGGTTTTTTTTTTACAAATCTGACGCTCTTTCTATCAACCGCCTAAACAGCAAGGATACCCTGAAGGGTCCTTCTTCGTATACCCTAAAATATGTGATGTGTAGTGCACCCAGCTGGGTTCTTGTTACTGGGTGTAACTGAAGTTACAATGATAAGGAAGCAATACTATCCACTATAGATCCCCATATGGAAACCCTAAACCCTTAAATGAACCCTTCATTATAGCTCCTTCAAGGAACCATTATGGATCTCTATACTGGTAACTTAAATTGAACTCCTTAACAAGAACAAAGCCAGAGACACTTTTTGTTCACCGCGAATCGGCTGAGGTTTGCTGATCGGAAACTTGCTCCAAGACTACATAACTGACGAGTCTCAGGACTCCTGGGGGGTTTAGGGTTTAGGGTTTGAGGGTTTGGGGTTTAGGCTTTGAGGGTTTAGGCTTTGAGGGTTTAGGGTTTGAGGGTTCAGGGTTTAGGGTTTAGGGTTTGAGGGTTCAGGGTTTAGGGTTTGAGGGTTCAGGGTTTAGGGTTTAGGGTTTAGGGTTGAGTTGACGAGTCTCAGGACCACTCGTGAGTGGCATATCGGTGGCCCTGCACTTTGAACTTTAAAAATTAATCTTCAACCCTAAGCCCCTAGTGTGGCCCAAAAGAATTCCCAGAAGTGCCATAAACCCGAGCCCTATACCCGAACCCTGACCCCAAACCCTGAACTGCAAACCCTAAACTCACAAATTCTAAGCCCTGGTCGCAAATCCGACCCCTGCACCAGGATATCGAAGGAAGGGAATGGATTTGGCTCCACTATGGAACTTCTTTCCGAGCGATTTACACCATGTACGAATCTTGGCTATAGTTTGAAGGGGTTCCGCGAAGGTGCCAAGGGTTTACAGGGTTTCTGTCGCTGTAGGGATCTTACAGGGTCTAGGGCTGAGGGGTCTAGGGCCATGTACGAATCTTGGCTACGGTTTAGACTTCAGGAGTTAGAGGTTCAGGGTATACCTGCGACGGGTTTCGGAATGAGGAGTTTGAGGTTTTGCACTTTCTCAGGTTTGGGGTTCAGGGTTTTGGGTTTAAGATGTAGGTTTCGGGTTCAGGGGCATGTACATGTCTTGGCTTCAAGAGCTCTCGCTACGCACAAACGGCTGAACAGAGAGGGGGCCGTAAGTAGGAATGCTAGCAGTCTCTTGCTGAGCCTATATAGCTGTCGTGCAGCTTGACCTGCCAGTATACTTGGAGGATCATGGGACTTAGTAGGTAAGGTTATAAGTACCTTAATTGGAGTTATAAGTATAGTTACCCTAATTATATCCCTAATTACTAAGTCCCTTGATCCTCTTAAAGCCTTAAGCACCTAACGACAGCAGGCTGAGTACCGAAACCCCTCTCAATTCCGTCGCCAAGGAGATCACCTTTGCAGGGAATTGGGGTATCTATGCCAGACCCGTCTTGGAGCACGTCAGCCACTTCTACTGTATTTTCTTTATCATCTACATCACTTTCGTGGTCTTCGCCGCCGCTATGCTGCAAATCTTGCTCCCAGTTCCAGCCCCCAAGTTCCAGACGTTCTGAACCCTCAAATCCTATAAGCCAACCCTAGATCACCAAACCAAAAAGACCTGAACTCCCGAATACCACACATCGTTTGGGGTTTAGTATAGACGCCTCAATAATTACCTACACCATTTTGGGGGTTCCTTATTAGATATTTATGGTATAATATCACCCAAAACCCTATTCTAATTATTAAGCCCCCTATATCATGGAACCCTACCGTGGATCCCCTATAAACCCCTTTAAAGGACCCCTTAAAGGAACCCTATTCTAACCATTGAGGCCCCTATGTATTATAGGGTTTAGAGTCTCAGGAAGTTTCGGTCGTCGGGGCTTGAGCCCTTCGGGGTGTAGGGTGTTGAGGTTTAGGAATTGGGGTTTAGGCTTTGGGGCTTACGGGCTTGGCAAGTTACTGTTGGGGAGTTAGGTTTAGTAGGGTTTAGAGGTTTAGGGTTTAGGAATTAGGGTTTGAGGTTTGGAGTTTAGGGCGTTGGCAGGTCGTGGATTGGGTTTCAGGATTTAGGCTCAACGTTTAGGGTTAGTGTTTAGGGGCTTAGGGTTTAACAGTTAGGCTTAGGGTTTATATGTTAAGTTCGGGTCTAGTTTTTTTTTCAATGGTTAGGGTGTACTTGGAGGATCATGGGACTTAGTAAGTAAGGTTGTAAATACTTTAATTGGGGTTGTAAGTATAGTTATCTAAATATAACCCTAGTTTCTAAGTCCCAGGATCCTTTAAGTAACCCTAAAACCCCTCTCCTAGAACCCTTATGGATCCCTTTTAGGGGACCCTTTCAGAAGCCCTAGTTACTAAGTCCCATGATCCTTTAAGTAGGGCTCTACAGTGTGAGGGTCCTTGGGGTGTTGCGGCTTCGGGGATGGAGGGTTCTAGGAGGAAGCTTTGAGCTGCACAATATACTTAAATTAAGGAATGCCTTGGACCTAGGGTTCCTTTAAGGGATCTATAGGGTAATTCGAAAAAGGCTCCGTGTTAAGCAGTGTACTGTCAAGGATCCTAGCGGGGTTTAGTATAGAGGCCGTAGGGTTTCGGGGTATGTGGGATTGGAAGCATTTTAATATAGGGGCCTTATCATTAATAAGACTAGGGTTTTGGGGCCCATGTACTACAATTATGATAAGTATCCACCAAAATAGTAATGGTAAGTATTGAGGCCCCTAACCCTGCCAATCCAAATTCCTTACGATTTCTTACTCCGGGTCCAAGTAGGGCTTCAAACATGACGCGCGTTGATCTTCTGTGTGATTCTTCCCGACACGGCAGCAGGAGATTGGGTTTAGGTTTCGGGGTGCTTAAAGGATCATGGGACTTAGTAACTAGGGTTATGATTAGGGTAACTATACTTATAACCCCAATTAAGGTACTTATAACCCTACTTACTAAGTCCCATGATCCTCCAAGTACATGTGGTTTTTGGGTTGACGACTAAGTGGGCTCAGGATGCAGGTCTTGGGAGTTAGGTTTAGGAGCTCTCGGGTTAGGATTTGGGAGTTTCCAAAAATAGGGGACCCTAATATAGTACCCTAACTTATAGGATCCTTATTATAAGGACCCCAAAATATGGTACCCCCAATGTTCGGAAACTCCCATTTAGGTGTAAAGGGCTTAGGATAGTGCGCTGCGCAGAGTTCAGGTCATGGCTGCCCTGGAATTGATGCACGTACTCGTCTTTTGTTCCCCCTAAATCCTATAAACCCTAAATCCTAAACCCTGAACCCTCCTGGGTTTCTGCCTTGGGTTGTAGAAAGTCGCTTCTTTGAGCCTCTTTCCTTCCGCAACAGGAAACCCCAGCCCGAATTCAGTTCGTTTGGTAAGTAGCTTGTGCGGGTAACTCGGAGGTCATTCGCGTGATCACCGCCATCTTCCTCCGCGAGACCCTAGAGGCCGCTAACAACGACGCAGAGCTCATGGTCCAAGAAGGCCGTGTGTTTTTGGGTTTTTTCAAGGGCTAGGGCTTAAGGTTTTGAATGGGTGAAATCGTCGTAGGATTCGTCCGAAACTTGTCCAAGGCCGCGTGTTTTTTGGTGTTTGATGTGTCAGGGCTTAAGGTTTCGATGAGGTAGTTTCTAGGATTTATGAAAAAGCTGGTCCAACAAGGCCCCGTGCCTTTTTTTTGTTGAAAGGTTCAGGGTGAAGGTTTAGAAGGGGTGAAGTTTAGGATGCCAACAAGCCCTGTGTCTTTCGGGCTTTAGAGGTTTCAATGCTAGACCGGTTTAGGGTTTAGGGTTTGGGGCCCTAAACCCTGAACCCTAAACCCTAAACTAGCGGTTTTGAAGCGCTTTGGGCGTAGGAGTTGTTGGCATTTCAAGAGGTGTTCTGGGCCAGGCAGGTGAGTGTCTTGAGTTTCGGTTCCTCCAAAATGCACAAAGGTGGATGTACCAGTCCTCGCCCTGAACCCCAACGCACCTCATAAGCCCTAAACTCGACATAAATCCTTAGCCTCTCATGGGTATTTCTCTGAATTAGCGTCCTTTGTGAGGTCAAAAAATTGGTACGGCACCCTTGGAACGAAGGGCCCTAAAATTCAATAGGGATTTACCCACATACAGCCTAAGCCGCGTGAAACCTTGAAGCCCTAACCCAGTCTCCCAGGTCTGCGAAGAAAGGCCACCTACATTCACAAACTCGAATCCATCTTCAATGCGATTGATGCAAGCTGGCTGCAACTGTTTGGCTGTTTCGGGTTCAAGGTTTCGAGGTTTCAGTTTCCGCTGTGAGAAGAGTGCCGCTTCTCAGAGGCTCGCTGATGCCTCGATGTAATTGCCCTGCCTAGTCAACATGCCCAGGAGAGTCAGGACGGCTTGATTGACGAGGACGAGCTGAATGAGCTTTTCATGGATTCGCGGGTGACTACCTACCTAGAGACCCTCGAGATCGACGTGATGCAGTCCTCTGCATTGTTCCACTTGCTTGCCAACAGTGATCTGGATGTATTGGCAGTTGCAGGTTTGTGCTAATTAGCAATTCCCAGGCCTCACTGATGGGTGTAGTGGCATCTAAACTTCCGTGTCGCACTACCGACAAAAAGTCCATTGCAGTCATTGCATCAAGTGGCACGCAGCTGGGCCAACTGTATCCCTACTTGCTGTCATGCTTTGAAGGACATCGGCGGCTATCCGTGTTCGTGGTGTCATCTTTGCTTAGGCTTATAAACTACTCTGGCCACAAACACCACTCACCATCTCATAATCACCGCATCGATCACGACCACCACTTGCTACCTAGACTCAGGCCTTGTGCCAGCATGTCCAACCCCACGACGAGTAACCACTGCTCTCCTGGTAGAACTACTCCTGTACTAGTACTACGACGACGACTACTACCAGGACTACTTCTGATCCTCCTCCTCCTCTTCATCCTCCCCGAAATCCCAAACCTTTACCCAGATCCCCGGGAGGATCCAAAAAGTAGATCCCTTAATGGGGGTTCCGATAAAGTATCCTTAGTAGTCCTCTTCATCCGCTTCCTCCGCCTCCTCCTCTGCTCTTGCGGCGTGTTGTTAGCTTTGGCGACGGTGACGCCCCTGGACATGGTGATGCAGAAGAAAACGTGGAAGAAGCAGTATTGTAGTCTTGTAGTAGTCTTCATATAGTCGCGTTATAGTATCAATGAACTCCCTATAGTATAGTTACAGTGCATTCTGATCATGATGATGGTGATGAAGATCTTGATGGTGATGATGCTGACGAGTGGGCGTCGCTTCGCCGTCGCATTTTGATCATCGTCATCATCATCATCAGCAGCCACAGCTGGTCAGTGGTGTTGGGCTTTTAATACCTTGGTTCCCCAGCAGTACCTTTCTGGCCTTCTTGTTTTGAGTTTCTGCTCTCCTCAGTTCATCCCGAATAGTCGCAAAAAGGGTACCCTTATTCTCTGTTTTGAGTACGGCAAATACATTCGATAAGAAACGGCGCAGGTGAGATCAGACCCTGGAAATTTCTTATGGGGGCAACCTGGAAATTAGAAATGTGAGATAGGTTCAGGGTCTGAATTGGATTTCTAAAACAGTATCCCCAGCCTCCAGACCCCTTCCAGCCCTCCAGCCCTCCAGCCCTCCAGCCCTCCAGCCCCTCCAGCCCTCCAGCCCTCCAGCCCTCCAACCCTCCAGCCCTCCAGCCCTCCAGCCCTCCAGCCCCTCCAGCCCTCCAGCCTCCAACAATCCCTCTGGTCCTTCTTTCAGGCCTTTTTGTGGCAACTCGGGCTGGGTTGGAGGAGGAGGGCTGGAGGGCTGGAGGGCTGGAGGGCTGGAGGGCTGGAGGCTGGAGAGGGGAGGAGGGCTGGAGGGCTGGAGGGCTGGAGGGCTGAGGGCTGGAGGGCTGGAGGGCTGGAGGGCTGGAGGGCTGGAGAGGGCTGGAGGGCTGGAGGGCTGGAGGGCTGGAGGGCTGGAGGGTTGGAGGGCTGGAGGCTGGAGGGTTGGAGGGCTGGAGGGCCGGAGGGCTGGAGGGCTGGAGGGCTGGAGGGGCTGGAGGGCTGGAGGGCTGGAGGCTGGAGAGTGGAGGGCTGGAGGGCTGGAGGGCTGGGGGCTGGAGGGCTGGAGGGCTGGAGGGCTGGGCTTGGAGGGCTTGGAGGGCTGGGTTGGTGGATACTGGAGGCTGGAAGGTGAAAGGGTTGGGGGGTTGTTTGATTAAGAAATTCCGTGACATCTGGACGCTGAGCTAAGAAATTGCGATCTAGCGAGACCCCAATTTCTTGTTTGAAACGATTTCTTATTAAATGCGTTCACCGTAATCCGTGCTTTTGATTAGGTGGGGGGGTCCCCCTAAGAAACATGGTCAATAAATCGTTTAGGGGGCGCGCCGGGGAGCCCACACAAGCAGCGCGCAGCAGCCCGCACTCGCGGACTAGTAGTAGTAGTAGTAGTAGTAGTAGTAGTAGTAGTAGTAGTAGTAGTAGTAGTAGTAGTAGTAGTAGTAGTAGTAGTAGTAGTAGTAGTAGTAGTAGTAGTAGTAGTAGTAGTAGTAGTAGTAGTAGTAGTAGTAGTAGTAGTAGTAGTAGTAGTAGTAGTAGTAGTAGTAGTAGTAGTAGTAGTAGTAGTAGTAGTACCGCTCCGGAGACCGGCCGTAATGGGTAGCTCAGGGTGGAATGATTTTGGGCTTCTTTGAAGAAGCGAATTGATGAGGAATGGATACTTCCGGACCCAGGCCAGTTCAGTAGAGTAGTAAGTTTTCAGCCTCCACTAAGCCTCTGATTACAAAGAATAGTACGCTTTAAGCCTTTTTAAGCCTCCACCAAGCCTCTAATTGTAAGAAAAATTATATAAGCCTCTGCTAAGCCCCTAATTGCGGTACAGTAGTAGGTTTTAAGCCTCTACTAAGCCTCTAATTGCCGTAAAGTAGTAAAGTAAGCCTCTAGTTGCAGTACAAAAGTAAGTTTACTGCGGGACCTAGATACCATTATCACTGAGACTTGGGGAATTCAGAAATTCAGAATCAATGACACGACCCTGTTGCACGGAGTTGTGAGGGCTCGCCGTCTGAGGTGATGGACAAATTACGTGTGCCGACTTCATCGACGGCATTTTGAGATGCAAGGGCCCGGCACGAGCCATCGATCAGATCATGATGGAGACTGGGCATGCAAATGAGCCCTAAACCCCAAAAGCCTCAACGCTACATCCCCAAACCCACATTCCAGAATCCCTAAACGCCTCAACCCTACACCCCTAAGTGAAATCCCGGAGTCTTGGGCGATAGTGCAAGTCTTAAGAGTTTCTTCCCAGAGCGCCCAGTAGCCCTGCATTCAGTATTGTAATGTGTTTGTCTTTCGCAAGGGGCTTTATGCTGTGATTAGCAGACGGTATTCTCCTTAAGTCCTGAAGCCATACGGGGCTTGTTGTTGGGACTTCAGGCCTAGTCCTCTGGGCTCTCTAGGTTGGGATCGAATGATGTCGTCGGGTGGTGAATACTCTGTGATAGCGATATGTGGACCTTACGCCCCAGGGTTTGGAAGTTGAAGGATTTGAGTTCAGGGTTTAGGGGTTGAAATTTAGATCTCTGGATGTAGACTAGGATGCCCGGTAGTACCCTTATTCCCTTTTTGTGGTCCCAGGTTCCTTATAAAGTTACCCAATACCAAAAAGAGAGGCCTTTTTATTCTTAGGTTACTGGCTAACCTAGAAGAGTTGGGGTCGAGATCCGGGGTTCGGGGTTTGGGGCTCAGGGTTTAGGGTTTAGGGTTTGGGGGTTTAGGGGTTTAGGGGTTTAGGGTTTAGGGTTTTGGGGCTCAGGGTTTAGGGTTTAGGGGTTTAGGGTTTAGGGGTTTAGGGTTGAGGGTTTAGGGTTTAGGGTTTGGGGCTCAGGGTTCATACATCAAAAACCAGCGTGGTATACTCTTCTCTCCCAAAGGGTCCAAGTATCATTATGGTCTATACTTATAGGCTATTTTGGGGGTCTAAGTATGTACCATAATGATACTTGGACCCTTTGGGTCTGCTGGTGGCGACCCAGGAGAAGAATGTGAGACGCCTCGAGGAGCAGATCAAAATTTTGATGGGTGCCTTTGCTGGCATTTTCAAGGATTTTCATAAACAACTAGTGAAACTTGTGCCAATTTCATGGTATTCCGTTGATAGAGATTTGGCTCGGTTTAGGGCCTAATTCGGAATCAGGTTTTGCAGTTATGGATTTCATATACTTCTGCGTCAGGTTTGAGGGTCCTAGAGCTTTAAGAGTTGAATCAACCTAGAGGCTCCATAGTAGTTCCTTTTTCGGATTACCTTATAGGACTCTATATACGAATCCCAAAAAGGAACTACTTTTGAGCCTTAGGGAAGGTTCTGGGTCTGTGGTTTGGGCTTGGGCCTGGTCCTCTGCAGCTTGAACAGCTCTAGCCCTGGTGGCGTAATCACGTAATCGCTTACCCAGGATCCTTAAACCCTTCCTGGACCCTCAGGAACCTACCTAATATGATTTCTTTATGTAAGTCCATAAAAAGGTAGGTTATTTGGGGTTAAGGTAAACCCTACACTCTATACCCTTTGCCCTAAAGCCTAAGCCCTAAACCCTAAGCCCTTTCATCCTGAGACTCGTCATTCGGGATGTTTAGGCCTTGGGTTTGAGGCTCAGTGTTGGGGGCTTTCAGGGGAGGGTTCAGTTCAGCCTAAATTGCCGGGTCCTGAAGCACTGAGGCTTAATTAGTTGGGCGCACTTCCTGTTTTCAGTAATTAGGGCCCCTTACCTTGTGAGACTGGCACCTGACAGCGTTGGCTGGAGGACTCACGCGGAGAGCCCAGTACCACTTGACTGCAGGATTTTGCTCAGACACTTCCTGACTTTTATTCAGAAGCCCTAAGCAATCTCAGCTGCATTCCCACAGGCCCCCAATGGTTTGCTTGGTGCCAGAATTCCCGTCAGCACCCAGAACCCGAATACCAAGACCCTTGTCCTAAACCTTAATGTAAGCCACCCTAGGGCCTAAACCCTAACACCAAGCCCCCAACCCGACAGCCTACCCTAAGGCTCAAAAGTAGTTCCTGTTTGGGGTTCATATATAGAATCCTATAAGGTAATCCCAGAGCTCCATAGTAGTTCCTTTTTGGGATTCCCTTATAGGATTCTATATATGAACCCCAAAAAGGAACTACTTTGGGGCCTCTGGGTAGTTTAAAGTTTGGATCCGCTTTGCAGGTGCTCTCGAGACGGCGGAGATCATCGCCAGGAGGCCGAGCCGACCATCGCAGAACAGGCCAGCAAGGAGAATGACGCTTGCCACAAGGCTTAGGGTTCTTGGGCTTTTAGGGTTGTTGGGCTTTTCGGGCTTATGGGATTCAAGTTCAAGGTTAAGGAACTAATTACGTAGTCGAAGGTTTAGGGTGTGGGTTTGGATTGAGGTTTTGGTCCGGGGTTTAGGATGTAGGGTTCTGAGACTTCACCTCGCTTCAGCAAGGGTCTAACCAATGCCTCCCAAGTACTATCACCCTGGCTTTTCGTGCTATTTCAGCCGATGCAACTTGTAGGCTTTCTATACTAGGATGCCCAGTAGTACCCTTATTACCTTTTTGTAGTCCTAGGTTCCTTATATACCAAAAAGAGAGGCCTTTTTATTCTTAGGTTACTGGGTATCCTAGTATATGATTCATATGATTCTTGGGAGTCGCTACGGGGGACTGCGGGCTCGGACTCCAGTTGAAGACAGATATCCTAAGCCCCACATCCTAAAAATGCAACTCCGAAACCGCAGAACCCAGAAATTCCAATATCCCCTTAATTTAGGTATATACCTTAAATCATTATTAGGGATCCTGCTATAATTTAAGGTATATTCCGTAATTAAGGGATATTGGAGTCTCCGGGACCTACATGCCCAAACCTCAAAACCCCCGAAGCCTAAAGCTGGTTCAGGATTGGCTTTAAATGGTTGCTTTCTGTATACTTATTGCAGCGCTAAATATCTTGAAGATGAATGTATCCTCAATGACTGCTGAACTTGTCTCACTGTCCTAGTGTACCTCTACTCGTGCTTTTGCATTCTCACAAGCCTGCTGGGAGCCCTTCTGCGCTCGACAGAAAAAATTATAATACGGCACCGAATATTTAGGGTACCCAATTAGGGGCCATAATTTTGACAACTACCCTCCCCCAAATCTAGCTACCAAGACTGCTACGTTACGCCGTAGGGTTTATAGCATTTCCGGGTGTGGCGTCGGGTCCAGGATGCTTCTCAGTCCAAATTGGAGACGGTTCCCCAGAAACTCCAAGATCCCTCAATTAAGGAATATACTGTAAGTTATAATTAGTAGGATCCCTAGTATGATTTAAGGTATATTCCTTAATCAAGGGATAGTGGAGTCTCTGGGTCTGGGGTCTTTTCAAGCAAGGAATTCTATAACTAGGATGCCCAGTAGTACCCTTATTCCCTTTTTGTAGTCCTAGGGTCCTTATAAAGTTACCCAATACCAAAAAGAGAGGCCTTTTTGTTCTTAGGTTACTGGGTATCCTAGGTGGCGTAATCACGTAATCGGTTAATCAGGATCCTTAAACCCTACCTGGACCCTAAGGAACCTACCTTTTTGTTCTTAGGTTACTGGGTATCCTAGATAAGGGACTCGATAGGTTATTCAGAACCAGCTGCCCAAAACCACCGTCCGCAGCGTAGGTGAGCGTACTCGAGAACGATTCATGGATCCTTTGGTGTGGGGTTTCCTAGGTAGGCCTTTGGGATATTTTATATGTTCCCTTATTGGGCTTAGTAGGACCCTATCCACAACTATTTTTCAGAGGCTTTAAAGGGCTCACCTAGTTTCGGGTTTAAGGTTTAGCGTTTCAGGGGTTTAGGTGTTTTGGGTTGAGGGTTTGTCCAAATAGTGTTGTTCATCGGGATCGACTGTGAAGTGGCCCACAGCACATCCCTTGTTTTCGCTGGCTTCTAGTGAGGTCCGGGCTGTCGTTGTATTGTTAATCGGGTCATCTCGGTGTATACCGTTGAGTCTGGTAGCGTTGTCGGGTGTGGGCCTTTGGCTTCCTATATCTTCCTAGTGCCATGATCCGCCAAACCACAAACTCTAAACTCCATAAGCCCCAAACCTGTAAGTCCCAAGCCCTAGACCCTAAGCCGAAATTCCGTTTAGTCTCGACTCCTAGCCCCGAAACCTCCAATCGCATACGTCAAACCTGTTCCGCCAAGGATCGACGATCAGATTACGCTCTTGGCCACGGCCAAGGTGACTGACGTTCAAAGATTCGCCTGAGAGGGGGCAGAAAAAAGGTCCCCTGAATCCAGGAAAGTACTGGCAACCTTACGGTTTTGACCATTCATTGCTTATTGGGCTTACCTATAATCTCCTTTGTAGTTCCTTTTTTGGGTTACCTTATAGGATCCTAACTATAGAATTGGTCTAACCAAAAAAGGAACTACAACGGAGACTATAGGTAGAATCTAGGGTTTGGGGCTGTAGTCTACTTCTTGCTGCGCTGGCTGTTCTTTTATGTACTTCTGGCAATAGCTGTCATTACCACTACCCTTTCAGCCATTTTCTGTTTCACAGCTTGTTGGCTTCTCGTGGCTGTTCCGTGGCTGTTCTGTTGATGTCTTGGTGTTGCTATCATCATCAGAACTGTTAACTTGCATGATTGTCACCCATAGCAACGCAGTGAATGAACTTGTTTCATTGCAACTATTGGAACTGCTTACGCTAGCTTCTTGTTTGTTTAGCTTGCCGCTTTCGCTGTTTATTTTCTTCTGCTCGCTTTCATCATTCGATTAATATTTTTGTGGCATGGTTGTACCTTTGTATGTCATTGCTGTTGGTATTGCATGTTTCTGCTGCTGCTGCTACTACTACTACTACTACTACTACTACTACTACTACTACTACTACTACTACTACTACTACTACTACTACACTACTACACTACTACACTACTACACTACTACTACTACTACTACTACTACTACTACTACTACTACTACTACTACTACTACTACTACTACTACTACTACTACTACTACTACTACTCCTGCTGCTGATGCTACTACTACTACTACTACTACTCCTACTACTACTACTACTACTACTACTACTACTACTACTTCTCCTCCTCCTACTACTGCTGCTGCTGCTATCACTGCTGCTGCTTTTGCTAGTGATATTACTGCCACTGCTGCTGCTGCTGCCGATGCTGCTGCTGATGAAGCTGTTGCTGCTGCCCATTCCTTGCCGCTACTTTTACTGGTGCTGCCCAGGTGACCATTACGATGATCAGTATATACTTTCTCGTCCTTCCATTTGTTAGGTGCAGTTCAGTTTGCATGAAGAGTACTGACGCACCCTAACGGCGCCTACAAGCTCCCACGGCTGCACTCAAATCTAAGCATAGCTAGCTGAATCCACACAAAAAGAGACAGGGGCCCTTGCACAATACCTGATTGAGCACAGCAGATGTCTGTGTAATGGCAGGGCTCCTAGCGGGGGGCCCGGTACGGAGGGCCCCCCTGTCGTCATTGGCGACAAATCTTCGCCGAAGCTCCACGCATCCTAAGGATGCTCGTGGTCGTGTCCCGGAGCCTCCGGCTTCGCGTATCTTTTCCCAACGAACCTTGTGCTCACGCTCATAAACACTTTAATTTAAATACACAAAAACATCTATAGTGATCATAGCCATGCTTAGAAACCATCCCACTCTCACCAGTCTTCTAGTAGGTTTTGCGTTTAGGATCTCTAAAGATTCAGAGTCGTGTCTGACGGCTGAGACTAGCACCATCCTTCAACGCTAACGGGCCTGAGCACCGCAGCAATCGGCGGATCCCGGGCTTCTGTCGCAACTCAGCCTGTGCACTGCGAAAGAAGGGGTTTAGGGTTTAGGGTTTAGGGTTTAGAGTTTAGGGGTTTAGGGCTTGTGTTTAGGGGTTCAGGGTTTAGGGCATTTATAGGGTTTATAGGGTTTATAAACCCTGATGGTTGAGGGGTTGTGGTCAGGGTTTGGGCGGAGCGTCCTAGAGTTTACGGTTTAGGGTGGTTTAGGGCTTGTGTTTAGGGTTTAGGCGGCGTGTCCTCGGCCGGGTTCTTTCAATATGAGTCGCAACCCCAACCCTTTGAGCCCCAACCAGCAAACCCTGAACCCTGGACCCTTTTCGTTCAATCTTGTTAGGGTCTCAGGATACTTGATTGCGATTCCTAAACCCTAAACCCTAAACCATCGGTCGTCAGGTTTGAGTTTCCGTGAAGGGGTTGTAGTGCTCTGCGAGTCCGGCACTCGGTCTCCGGATGTGGGTGCTGGCACACCGGGACTCTCCAAAACATCAATGCAACCGGTTGATGATATAAATCCTGCATCACCTATAGTAAGGAATATACCATAATTCCCATAGTTTAGGGCCCTCAAGGTAATGCAGGATTTATATCATAAGTGCAACGCACTCGCTCCATGCCGAGGTGATGGCGAGCTTCCCACAGGCTGGCGGCCTTGCGCGAGGTTCCATGAACCTTTGGATTTTGCCTTTGCCGTATAAATACGATCGTTACTCGTGTCAACGGCTCTTGTTGTTTGAAGGCGTAACTGTAGTTCATTCAAGAGGTCTTGTTTCCCGGCTGGCATTGCGACGGAATACCGGATCAACATGTGCGCAAGGATTGATATGTTCACGAAGATCTTCCAGCCCAGCAGAACTGAACTGGCAGCTCACCGCGATTACAGGTCCGAAGCCTTCACATCCAGGCTCCGAAACCACAGAAAAGACCTGCAGATCGCAATCTTGTTTACCATAACCTACAACCACGCACTTGCATCTTCTTCATCCTCTTCATCACCATCTTCATATTCATGTTCATACTGAAGTTTAGAGTTCATCTTCATACTCATCATCATCGTCGTCATCGTAATCGTCGTCGCCAGCTGTCTGCATCATCGTCACCATCGCCATCATCATCATCGTCGTCAGTATCACCATGCATCGTCTTGCTCATCATCACCGCCGTTATCGTCATCATCACCGTCAGCATCAGCGGCATCGTGGTGCTCATCATCGTCGTCATCATTCTCGCACTAGCCGTGAAAACAACATAATCTTCATCGCCATCAGCATTCCCCCACCACCAGCGCCATCATCAGCACGAGCGACAGCGTCGTCTTCCTCCTCTTATCGCATTCGCTGCAGCAGCCGTATCCGAGACAAAAGCTCAACAGGCCGCGCCGTTCTCCGATGTCGTGGTGCAGGCCAACTGATGTCGTGGGTCTCGGGGCGGGTTGGCCTCCGCGAAATTTCGGCACATGTTTGAGTAGGCGTTCACATGTTTGGGGAGCTGCCACCTCAGCGCGTTTGTATCAGGGGCGACTGGATGATATTCATAGGCATCTGGGAAGACCGATGATGCCGCTATAAAAGAAACAGAAGGATTTTGCGGACACACCCGCACATCTGAGTTATGATTACAAAACTATCATCAAAATTAGGGCTGAGCCTGAGGCTGACCTACAACCTACGATGGAGATCCTAGCAGCCTAGCAGACCGCCTTCTGAAAACTGATAGAGGGGCGACATTTATTGGCGAATACCAATTTGGAAGTCAGTTTGAGACTGCTTATTTGCTGGGGCTGAAGACACATCAAGAACCACGGAAAAAGACATGAATAACCGCGATACACCCAGCTGAGACACCAGGCAATGGCAATGGGAGAGAAACAGCTGTGATTGCACAAGACGCACCCGGCTCATCATTAGACTGTTGAGCTATGGTGGCAACACTCCTATAGGTGCTTACTATGCAAGATGGGTGCGAAATGCCAAACTTGATGTGCAACATGAACAAGTGAAGATTGTATGACAGATGAGCAGGTGAAGGAATACTGCTACGGTTTTTATTGCCACGATCGCTAGTAGTACTACTAATACGACAATTAATACTAGTGCTACTATTGCTATTATAGATGCGAGAATGGAAGCACATCACGAGAGACAGCCTGGATGATGTCTTTAGACCAATTACCCGCTCGTGTTCCAGTTCAACCAATGTCAAGTCATGTAGCAGATGACGACGACGATGATGATTATGGCGAGGCTGATGCTGACGACGATGATGATTATGGCGGGGATGATGATGACGACGAGGATGATTTATTGCGGGGATGATGATGACGACGAGGATGATGATGACGATGATGATGATGGTGAAGAAGATAGTCAAGGTGGTGATGGTGATGATGTCCCACCTTGGTAAAGGCCTACCGAAGCAGCAGAGGAAGAAGAGAAATATCAAGATGATGATGCAGTGGAAAATGTAGACCACACGATGTTTTGTGCTGTCAGCTACACTTACATAAGGGAAATACAGTTCACTGCCGAGCAAGACGAACAGATGTTAAAGTTTAAAAACCAAAGGCAGAGGCGGCAAAGGCGGCAAAGGTAAGAGTCGTTTGTTCGTTGAGAGCCTGATTCAAGCAGGGTAGGCAATGGTCAAAGAAAAGACATGATCAGACAAAGACTTGAACGTGCAGGACGTTCAGTTTGGGAAGAAGGTAAAGAAGCGGCGAAGCATTCGCTAGTCGCAGGTGCCAAATGATCTTGTGATCTTTTGTATCCAATATATAAATGCGACGGCGCCCTATGCATGAAGAGCTGTTGATGGAGATGCAAACAGGAAGAGTACGACTGCTACGAGAAAGATGAACGACGGACGACATCGGTACTCTTGTTGGAGGATGAAGGTTTGGATGATTTCGATGTTCAGCAGTCCTAGAAAACTCATATTGATCAACCAGAAAAACCCAGACAAGGGAACACACACCGATCTTTCAAACCGACTCTTCTTCATCTTCAGCCAGAAAGAACTACGACAGAACAAAGGAAACAAGCAGAACAGTGAGTATCCACAAATTGCAAGTAGTCAATCAAGCCAGGCATCAGAAGAAACCTAGCGTCAAAACTCCTTGACGGGGCCATTATTATTTGGTAGTCGAATTAAAGAGGAAGTTGGTTACCAAAGGCAAACAAGCCATGACAGTAGTGCAAGAGGACGCAAGCCCAACAAAATTCCGAACCGTCACCGATACGTAGCAGTTCATCAAGTTCACTTAATAGTCGTCGTATAATTTGCAATCCTAATAGCAAGTATCCGTACCACCTGCTATTGTGAAGGAACAAGATTCAAGATGTAATCTGACACGTCCTTAGGCCTTCCTCGGGTGCCATGCAGGATGTTACGGCCATGACTAGGGTCTTCTGGTCGCGGGGGGGTGCTCCACCCTAAACCCTAGTCCTAAAGCCTAGGCCTAAACCCCAAAACCCAGAACCCTAAAACATCGCCCCAACGAAAGGAGCCCAAGACGTGAACCCGACCATCCCCCGCGCAGCTGCAAAGCTCAATTTAGGGTCTGATGGCAAAGCCATGGGGGCGTTGACATCCAGGCGGGAGCCTTCCTGATTCGATCGCACAGGGCCTACGTCCAAGTTCTGTATGGATCCCTTTCCTTAAGCTCCAAAGCTAACACCCGAATGGCTAGACACATAAACCCTAAGCCTCACCCCTAAACCCTATACTTCGCTAATCCCTGAACCTTACACCCTAAAGCCTAAACGCTAATCCCTAAACCTCACACCCTAAACCCTAAACGCTAAACCCTAAACGCCAATCCCTAAGCCTCACACCCTAAACCCTAAACGCTAATCCCTAAACCTCGCACCCTAAACCCTAAGCCCCTGTTCGCCCCAAGCTGAGCCTGAATTTCCAGGCCGAAGGCTTCGGACTACAAACAGGTCGCCGAAGATGAGACACCGCAGCCCTTGAGCCGCAAGGGGACCGTAGGATTCCTTTAAAGGATGCCTTAAAGGGAGCTATGAGGGTTCTATAAAGGGTTTAGGGTTCAGGGTTTGATGAGACACCGCAGCCCCTGACCGGCCAAGTGAATACACTTTTCATATGTTGGGGTTACAAGGATCTATAGAATTCCTCTAAGGGTTCCTATAAGGGATCTATAGGGTTTAGGGTTTGGGAGTTTCCGAAAACAAGGGGACCCTAGGGTTCCTTTTAAAGGATTCCCCAAAGGGATTTATGAGTGTTCTATAAAGAGTTTAGGGTTTAGAGTTTCCGAAAATTAGGGGTAACTGATTTTGTGATAAGGATCCCATTTTTAAATTACTATATCAGGGTCCTCTATTTTCGGATGCTCCCATTTTGGTCTAGTGAATGTTTCCGCAGGAGCTTAGGACAACAATGAATCTACAAACCTCACGAAACCCTCTAGTACCACCCTAGTAAACCTGAAACCTAAACCCTAAACCCTCAAACCCTAAACCCTGTATATGGTTTTGCAAAGCCCTTCTAAATCCCGAGCTTCCCAGGTCCGGCAGTGACGAGGAGGTCTGGGGCTGCATGGAAACTTGGTAGCCCTAAGGGTCCATGTGCCAAAATGAGTTCCTTTAAAGCGATCCTTTTAAAGGGGTCTTTGAGGATTACTTTCAGGGGTATAATACACGGGCTTTAGTCATTGCCAATGCTTTTTTTTTAATTCGGGGGGGCGGTCCTTGTCATAATTATGGTATAATAGGCCCCCAAAACCCTATTCTAATTTTTAAGGCCCCTAAATTACACTTTACACTTTCTGGGGGCGAGAAACGAGTGTCCCGTATATAAAACTGAAAGGCCTTAAACGTTAAACCACGGAACCCCTAAACCCTAAGCATGTCTTTGGCTTGTGAACTCAACTTCCTAAGGAAAGTTGCTCGCAGTTCTCGCGGCCAAGCTCCGAGTCCTCCAGGCCCGTCTTCAGCAAGACATCTACACATGTTGATGTCTACATGAGCATATGATCCATGTATGCATGTATGCATGCATGTATGTATGGATGTATGTACTTATGTATGTATGTATGTATGTATGTATGTATGTCTAATATCATGTGGACATATGTGTGTGTTTACATGCATACACATGATGTATATATGCACACATACACACATGCATTCGTGGACGTGTGTATACATATGTATAACTGTACACAGACAGTTTGCTCTTGTATGCGTACAGGTTCATGTGCATGCACATATACATTTGCCTTAACCTACACCTGCATGTACGTGTATGTGAACTTACAATATAATATATTTCTACGTGAATTAGAAATCATGTACATGCATGCGCGCACACATGTACAAAATATTTCTACGTGAAATAGAAATCATGTACATGCATGCACGTACACATGTGCATTAAAGATAGTACATTACCAAAAGCCGTATCTATCTCTCTCTATATCGCGAGGGGAAATCTGTGCTCCAAGGCTAGACTATAGCGTTCAACATTTTCGCGCATATGATTGAGCTTTCCCTAAGGGTCCATGTATATACGCAAATAGTACATACTTTGGGCCCGCTGTGCCTATAAAGGGACTGCTTTAAGGCCAAAGTATACCCTTAGGGGTTCACGTTTTAAGGAAGTGAGGCCTTGGCTGTCTAGGCTTTTTGGCTAGTTGGGCATGTTCATGTAGTGAAGTAAATCGTATCAAAGCCGTGCATTCCGGAGCCGTATAAAACTGAGAGGCCGGTGTTGGGATAGGGCTACAAGGCCAGATTCTCTCGAAGCCCTGCAGAGCCTTAGCCTCAAATTCTACACCGCAGAAGCCCATCCCGTAACCAGAAAGACCTTAAGCCTTAAAGCCTAAGCCTAAGACCCACAACCCATAAGCCACAATCCTCAACCTTAAACCTGATATGCCCCAATTTTTAAACCCTATCATACAAAGTCCAAAGCCGAAACTCTCATCTATAATCCTAAACAGCGTCCCGGGGAGAAGGCGCACACCAAGTTTCTAATCACACGACGACAACCTTTAAACAGGGACCCTGACGAAGAGGATGCTGTCCATGAAGGCTTTGGTATAGGCTGCGCACAGCCCAAGCCACTCCCAAAGCAAAGGCCTAAGAGGAGCCGCTAAGTCCCTTTACATATCTGCCAAGAAACACCGAACATAGGGGACCCCAATATAGTACCCTAAATAGCAGGATCCTTATTATAAGGACCCCAAAATCAGGTACCCCTAATTTTCGGAAACTCCCAGAAGTCCTGAACCTAAAGCTCTTGTAGAATCCTGACGGGCCCAAAATTATCGAAATCATTGGAGCCCCTTGTAGAACCCTGAAAGAAACCTTCTAGAAACCCTTACGAAGCAGCTGAGTAGGTAACCTTTAACCTTTTGGAGCTTGTATAATCCTACCATAATTGAAAGGCTAACCTTTGTTGGGCTGGGGTACTCAGCCCCTAAGCGCTATGAACGCTGAACTCTTTGAAGAAGGTCTGCGGCAGAGGACTCGATTTTCGACGACCTTTGCGAGGGCCAAGCGAACAGCTCCTCAGTGAGCTGATTTCGGGTTAGGATTGAGGGTTTAAGGTTCCTGGTTTAAGGTTCCTGCAGCTGTTCCATAGGGATGTTGCTTTTTTTTAGAGGGTTGAGTATTCGGGCTACAGTAGAAGCCGGAAAGTTGGAACATCATGATCCTCATTCCCTTGAGGTAAAGTATAGGAAGTCCCGGCACTAATCGTCCTAAATCCATGTTCCAACTTTCTGGGGCCCTAAACCCTAAACCGTAAACCGTGGCTCTGCGAGTGTTTAGGACAGCCTGTTAGCTTTGGCTCTGGTCTTAAGGGAGCTTTGTGGACTCAGAAAGGGTTAAGGGTTTAGGGTTTAGAGGATTTACCAGGAGTTTGCTTGGAGGATCATGGGACTTGGTAAGTAAGGTTCCTGAAAGGGCTCCTTAAAGGGATCTATACGGTTCCTTAAAGGGATCTGTAGGGTTTAGGGATTAGGGTCTACCTGGGAGGATCATGGGACTTAGTAAGTAAGGTTATATGTATCTTACTTGGGGTTATAAGTATAGTTACCGGAATTATGACCCTAGTTACGAAGCCAGATGATCCTTTAAGTGTGGGGCTTGTTCCAGGGGCTTCACAGTTGTGACAGCTGTGAAGTTTCGAGCTCTTAGACTTTGGGATTCGGGTTAAGGACTGCAAGACCTTAAACAGAATTGCTTAGTAACCCTAAACCCTAAACCCTAAACCCCAACCCTTCCAAATCTCCAAACCCTAGATCAGAGATAGGGCTTACAGCTGCTCAGAAGTATCGACATCTGAAAGTCTCAAACCTAACAGCAACCTTGAAGACAAAGCACCTGAAGCTCTCAAGTTGGAAGCCTGTAATTTCAAGACCATCCTTCAACATCCACATCCTGAGAGCTCAACCTTAGGGCTAACATTAAGGCCTGGAGCATTTCGGGCGTGTGATGTACGCACTAATGCTGATGCGTTTCAAGAAGGACCTTGGGGGTTCTATGGAACATAATCCTCCAGCTGATGCTCCATCAATGTTTGAAGTTAGAACTGACAAGACCGCGAAAACATGAAAGGGTGGCCATTCGCGTCTTCCAACGCTGAAGTTCACAGACGCAACATCACTTGCTTTTAAGGATGGCTGCAAATGCACATGCGTTTCACGATGTCAGTCATGCAACGGTTCTGCATGTTCCATACAATCAGAAAATGCTGTCCATGCCAGTGCAAACGCAATTTTCCACATTGATGCATTGGTGCATTGTAACCGACATGTACCGCAGAACCGCCCAAACAGCACAGATGTCCCCAGACTGCAACGAAAAGCGCGGCAAACGTACTAAACACGCCCTAAACCCAAGTGTTTCATTATTGGGTACTTTTACTCTGGGCCCGCCACAATCCTGCTAAGACCTCACGTTGCAAAACAAGCCCGATAAGATTCAAGAACTAATGTGCAGTAATGAGCCCCTTACCCTAAACCCTGAAGCCCATGGACCCTAAACCCTGAACTCTGGGTCCTGTGAGCTCTGTCCCCTGAAAAGACCAAACCCTAAACCCTAAACCTTAAACCCTAAACCCTCAAACTGTGAGGCCTCGTCTTGAAGAGCTTGCTCACTTGCCCACTGGGGGTGCCAGAAGAGGTGCGCAAGATCCTAAAGGAGCGGCGAGTTGAAATCAGAGATGTATGGTTAGGTTAGGGATTGGGGACTAGAGGGTTTGGGGCTTAGGGATGAGGGTTTTTCGAGCTCTAGAGGGGTGTGATGGATTCGACTGAAGGTTGTCTTGAGAGTAAGTAGTCTGATATGCAAAGGTGTATGTTAGGGTCTTCTTACTTTTTCAAACCTCCAAAATAGCAAACTTGTCGTGTTACGAAGAGAAATGGCTTGTGCAGCGAGGACAAGCGCGAGAATCCTGACGCCCGAGTGGGGAGCAAGCTGACGATGTTTGATAGCTGCGGTCCGGCCGTGTCGCTTGGCTCTTGAGCGGTAGATATTGTTTCTGTTTGGGTTTCGTGGTGTCCTTTTATGCTTGTAGAACCCCTTAGATAACCCTATAATTATAAGTTACATCGTATAAAATCGACGTGGCTGGTTTTTCGCTTGGCCGCCCCTCAACCCTCAACCGAAGAGCCTAGGTTTCTATTATGGCCGGCCACCATCATGAATTTGTGCTTTGCGATCTTCATTCCCTGGTTCGCAAATATGCACACGGAATGCTCAGAAGCTGCGTCTGCAAGTCCGGTTTGCAATAGGGTTGAGGTTCTATATCGGGGCAGGGCTTCGGGTTTAGGGCTTAGCATTGAGGGTTTAGGGTTTAGGGTCGGCGTGATAAGGATGTCGCATGGCTTTGGTTCCGGGGCGGCAAGACCCAAAGATGCGACCCGGGCAAGTCTCCATATCCCGAAGCCAGGGCCGAGGTACATCGGGGCCTGATTCCTGCGAAACCCACACTCAAAACATGTTGAAGATTGTCGCCCGAACCCAGCACCCCGTTGCGATTGAGCCCGATTGAGCCGGAAACGTAACACCACTGAACATGCACAGCCTGCACCCAAGGTTGCCAGTTTGGGGCTGTCTGAGCTAATGGCCAGGGGTCAGGGGTCGGGCAGGTGAGTAAAGCGTAAGAAAGGAAACAATCCCATCGAGCCCATAAACATCCGTCATAAGCCCGATAAAGAGTGCTGTCCACTGTTGAGAGGTGCATGGGTCTGAGAATAAGTTACCATAATCAGGAAAGTCATGTCATTCACTGTTGATAGATCTCCATTATGGTCGGTTGAAACGTAAAGTTCAAGCTTGACAAGAGCCCAGTGCAGAACCGGCCTTCAGGAGTTTGGCACCCCAAGCTATCCGGGATGGCTGTGGGTAATTTTCGCACCATTTCTGGGTGCCATGCTTGCACTCGAATGGCGATGCTTGACATACATCGTGGCTCGGCTGCCTCTTCGGCTTGGCATGGCTTAGGTTTAGGGTTTATAGAGCTGACATAGGGCTTATAGGGTTTATAGGGTTAAGGGCTTAGGGTCTATAGGGTTTAGGGTTTAGGCTCATTTTTTGCATGGTTCGGATATTAAGGCTTGAGAGGTTTAGGGTTTCAGGTTTTGTGCCGTTGGGTTGCTGGTCGTTGGAGGCCCATGTTCCGGCTTACCTGAACCCTGAGGCACTGCTTAAGCCGAGCCGCCAAAAACATCCAAACCAGTTCGGAAGGTTCAGGGTCTAGGATTAAGCTTTCGGGTCCTTTGCAGCTTAAGGTTTAGGGTTTACGGAGGGTTAAGGGTGTACTTAACGGATCATGGGACTTAGTTTCTAGGGTTATAATTAGGGTAACTATACTTATAACCCCAATTAATCCCATGATCCTCCAAGTCCAAGAGATCCAGGTGGTGCCATTCCTCCAGTGGCTACCCGCCATGCCACTTGGCCAGACCGCGGGCGGCAGAACTTACCTTTGGCTAGCAGGGAATGGAAGAGTTGTAGTAATTGTAGTTGTGATTGTACCCCATTCCTCCATTTCCTACTAACCAAGGGTAAGACAATGCTGAAGGTTTCGGTTCTACCGGAGGCAAAGGTTCAAGAGCATTATGGAGGTCTGAGGAGTTGGTATTAACATCCCGTGCAAAATTAAGTATACCACAAGCATCCATAAGCCATAAGCCACCCCAGCACCTTGCTGATGCAATTCGTCAGGCTTCAGTGATACAAGCCAGCTTTGGGATTGCAGATCCGGATTCATGCAAGTCTGTACTTCTGAAGTTCTCGGGTCGTTTTTGCAGCAACAGACACACTGTCCCTGAATCCTTTACGTAGAAAATTCTATAAGCCCTAAACCCCAAGCCCTAAACGTCAGGACCTCGAAGCCCGGGAATTTCTCGAGAAAAGGAAGATCGTGGTCTGACGAACTTTCGTTACTTCGAAGAAACGCCATCAAGCTGTGCAAGAAACTTTCACACCCGAAGCCCTAAGCCGTATTAACTCTAAACCCGGGCAAGATCCTCAACAACACAAGCCTTAAACTGCCTGAACGTCATTATTTTAAGCCCTAACCCTAAACCCTAAACCCTCCTAGACCCTAGACCCTCAACCTTAAATGCCCGCCCTAAACCCTACAAGCCCTAAACCCTCAACCTCAACCCACAACCGTTCTGCACTGAGGCCGATGCCTTTCTTTAAGGAGCCACCATTCCTGCTCTGGCTGTCGTACTCGAGCGCGGTCAGCGTGACACTTTGACTTTGAACCCTTAAGGTTAAGTTTAGGGTTTAGGAGGCCCTAAACCCTAACACCTGGCAATATCGGTGGGCTAGTTTGGGTTGTCGCCAACTAACTTCATTAATCGAACTTGGAGTTTATGGGTTGCTTCAGGACATTACCCAGGGGGTTTCGCAGCTCCTGTCACGGAGGTTGAAGTGAAATTTGACCAGCCCTAAACACTAAACCCTAAACCGCCTACGTAGTTCGGGGAAGGAGCGGCACTGCCCAGCAGGGATTTCGAGGTGTTCAATTCCGCTTACGGCCCCAATTTCCTGGATCTTTCCGGCGCAGACGCGCCAAGCGCCGCAGCCATAAAGTCTGAAATATCCTAAACCCTACACCTTAAACCCAAACATGAACCGCGAAAGCTGGAGCCTCCCCGAAAGACCTGGCATGAAAGGATTTCCCACATGGACGTCATGACACAGGGCCTCTTCTTGGCGACGACTCTTCACACCTTCGAGTGCCCAGGCCAGGGTCGTTCGCGAAGCTCGCTGTCGGGTGATCTACTATACCTTATTTAGGGTTTAGGGTTTAGGGTTTATCTACTATACCTTATTTAGGGTTTAGGGTTTAGGGTTTATCTACTGGGTTTAGGGTTTAGGGTTTATCTACTCCACCTTATTTAGGGTTTAAGGTTTAGGGTTTATCTACTATACCTTATTTAGGGTTTAGGGTTTAGGGTTTATCTACTATACCTTATTTAGGGTTTAGGGTTTATCTACTATACCTTATTTAGGGTTTAGGGTTTAGAATTTCCAGTGGTATTCTTTTTGGGCTCCCTCACTAAAGCCGAAGAGTAGGAACAAGGGTAACCTCATTAAGAAGGGGCTACTGAGGAACTTTATCCTTCGTTGCTTATAGCGATTACAGTATGGAAACCTTGTCATTGCTTCACGGAGTGTGTTGGACTTGTGCCTTTTTTGGGTCTTCCTCGATTTCACCACAAGATATGGCTCAGATACTCACGAATAAGCATTCGATACGCATCGAGGCGTGATGAAGCTCCATAAATACTTATGCGTGTGAGTATGGATCTACAAACATGTTACAACATTTCACATGCACACATTAGCCGCCAGCATTATTCCTCAGGGTTCCATATGATAGTTGCATGACAAAGGAGCCCCAAGCCCGCATTCTGATCATTAAGCCCCATCTATTGTGCACCGGCAGTTTGGCTTTGAGCTTTGCTGTGAACAATCGCACCGGACCCCCCACATAATAAGTCAGCAATGACCATTTCCATTTTCTAACCATGCCCCACCCCCTAGCACCCAAACCATAACAACCTATACCTCAACCCTAACCTCACCAACATACCCACACCAATACCCACAAGATGGAACCATAGGAAGACCCACATAGAATAAAACCCACACTAAACTCCATACACCCGCACTCCCTTAGAAAAACCATATTCCCCAACCCGAAATCCCTAACCCTTGGAAACGGAAATGGCATTCTCTAATAAAGCATCTATAATAGGAGCAAGGTTTAGGTTAATTTTCGAACCGGCTAGAACGATACTTGAAGCATAGCATGAGCTACTTGTCCACAATCCGTTTCAGCTTTAACTGCACCCTCACTGGAGCATTTCTTCCTGCATCAATCTCTCAATGGCCATGAAAGCTGGCCTGGTATTTGGCTTGTACTACTGGGCACAAAAGACCCCATTCCAGTCTTTTCTTGCGGTCCGTCCTGGCTCCTGGTGCGTTCCCGCACAGGTACAGTCACAATACGCATGGCCAAGCAAAACCTGTGCATGCTCATCACGTTCCGGAGATGTTCGACTTGCCAACGGTTGTGCAGTGAGGAAGAGTGTATTCAGCCGACATGTGCAGCGCGGTTTGCGACGAGGTTCAGTAGCCTGCCTGGGCGATCATCGTTCTTGTGCAGTGCGGGCAGATGGTCAGCTCGTCTGCTTTGGATATGATGGTTCTCAGGAGTGTGACGTCCCAGCAGATTTGGGACCAGCTTTGGCAGTCTCAGCAGGCAGATTTCATACTTGTGCAGTGCGGTCACATGGTCAGCTCGTCTGCTTTGGACTCAATGCTAATGGGGAGGGTGACGTCCCAGCAGATTTGGGACCAGTTCTGGCAATCTCAGCGGGATGGGCGCACAAGTATCATTCGTGTGCAATCCGAGCAGATGGTCGGCTCGTCTGCTTTGGACACAACGGTTTCGGGAAGTGTGACGTCCCAGCAGATTTGGGACCAGTTTTGGAGATCTCAGCAGGCGCTTATCATACTTGTGCAATCCGAGCAGATGGTCGTCTCGTCTGCTTTGGACTCAGTGACGATGGGCAGTGTGACGTCCCCGCAGACTTGGGACCAGTTTTGGCGATCTCAGCGGGATGGGTTCATACCTGTGCAATCCGAGCAGCTGGTCGGCTCGTCTGCTTTGGACTCAATGCTAACGGGCAGTGTGACGTCCCAGCAGATTTGGGACCAGTTTTGGCAGTCTCAGCATCACGATTTCATACTTGTGCAGTGCGGTCAGATGGTCGGCTCGTCTGCTTTGGATGCAATGGTGATGGACAGTGCGACGTCCCGGCAGATTTGGGACCGGTTTTGGCGGTATCAGTGGGCCCTTATCATACTTGTGCAGTGCGGTCAGATGGTCGGCTCGTCTGCTTTGGACGCAATGATGATGGACAGTGTGACGTCCCGGTAGATTTGGGACCGGTTTTGGCGGTCTCAATGGGCGCTCATCATACTTGTGCAATCCGAGCAGATGGTAGGCTCGTCTGTTTTGGTCTCAGTAATTATGGGCAGTGTGACGTCCCGGCAGATTTGGCACCAGCCAGCTTGTCTGCTTTGAGACAACTCTAATGTGAGCAAAATAAAGAGTGCATACCCTCAAACATTCAGCACCTCAAAACGCAAATACTGCCGATTATTGCTCTCAACTCTGTAATAATTTTGCCCTAACTTATTTTCAATATTTTCTATGGCATAAATATTCTGTGACCAGTTGCTCACCCTTTCTTTTTCATGTGGTTTTCTCTTCCTAAATATCTTAACTTCATCTCCTACATTTAGTCCAGGATAAACTCGGTTCTTCTTTCCCTTCATTGTTAAATTTAACTTCACTTTGAGTTGATTACTGGGTTTTCGGGCTTCTTTGGGTGTAAATCCTGTTGCCGAGTGTTTGACCCTGTTATTGTATGTTAGTAGTATTTCAACTATGTAATCCGTCCATTGAATATTATCTTTTCCTTTTTTCTCATCTGCTTCAACCCTCCTATACAGTAAATCTTTAAAAGTGCGGATTGCTCTTTCGCTAAAATTTGGGTGCGCTCTCGTTCTATGATGTTCTATGTTCTCATCCTTCAAGTACTTTTGTATTGCTTCCTTGTTCATTGCTCCCTCGTCGTCTGCATAAACTATCTCGGGTTTCTTTCCCATCTTGTTTAAACACTCTATCATTCCTCTCGCCAAATCCTCTTCCTTTTTCCTTTCATAGGCACTACACACATAAACTTATCAAATACATCAATCATTAGCATGCCTACCCTAAACTTTTGTTCATCCATATCGTTTATAAAAAACAAATCCATTTGATACTCAGAAGCGGAATGGGGGGCGATAAAACTATTTTGTCCTACCGGCCTTCTTTTTTGCTTAAAAAACTCATCAATATCGCCCATTGTTATGGTTTTGTCCTTCTCCGGTGCTTCCGCTAGTGTTCTAGATTTACTGCCAAACCCCGCTCTATCAAAAATACATCATGAATTAATTTCTGCTTCTCACTCATATAAATAAGTAACAACAATAATGGTTTAATATAGTTATTTAAAAATGAATCGCATTGGGCAGAATGAGTTTGTAATCGTTCATATCGTATTTGGGTGCTCCGAAGGCAAACTAAATGACGAATTACAAGCAGAGATTAAGGCAGAATACGAAGAGCAGAAAAGGGTAATACGCAAACGATTAAACGAACAATTTCCTACTAAATTTCAAGACGAGCCTGAAAAGGAAGAGCAACCTGAAGACGAGAAAAATAAACCCGACATTAACAACCTATTCAATCACCTTAATTAAGCAGTTGTTAATGAATGATCAGTTTTTAGAAGGTTATTTTATGATATTTCAATAGCATGTGGATAGAGTAGTTATTGAAATTCCTGTTGATAGGTCATAAGTACAATGTAGTTATAACCCTTAAGTTGTTACATACTATAACTGTATTATGTTTTTACCTTATCCCTAAACCTTGTCCTTATTATTGTAAAATTATTAGAAGTGACCATTTCCATTTTCTAGGGTTAGGGATTTCGGGTTGGGGAATATGGTTTTTCTATGGGGGTATTGTTGTATGAGGTTGAAGCTGGTGATTTTTCCATGTGGGTCTTCCTATGGGTCTTCTGGTGGTTCCATGGTATGGGTCTTACTATGGTTTTTTTTTTGGTGAGTTTAGGGTTGAGGTATAGGTTGTTATGGTTTTGGGTCTTTGGATGGCCTGAGGGGGTGGGCATGGTTAGAAAATGGAAATGGTCGTTCCTAACCTGATATAGGGGCCTTAATATTAATTAGCATAGGTTTTGCGGGAGCAGTGTACTATTCTATGATATCAGAATAAGGAACCATCCACAATAGTACTGGTAATTATTTATGCCCCTAGCTACATTACACACACAGACATACGTACAAGCTTGGGCACATGACATAACACACAGAAGATTCTAAAACAGCTTGCGACAAGATACGTACAAAGCTCGGCTAGTGTAGGGATTCCGAGCACCGCAGGCTACCAGCACGTCAACGATGCGTGGGAGGACCGGGGAACATGTAGGTGGCTTGTGCGACAGAAGATAGATCCGTTTCGAAGACTTCAGCCTCCTAGTTCAGGGCTTTTGGCTTGGTTTCTTGTGCCTGGCTAAGAGCGATCAGCCTTATAACCATGGCTTTCACGGGAATCCGACAAACAGCCAAACAGCCTGAAAGCCGTAGACTAAGCAAGCCGAAGCGCGAGTCCCTACCTTCTAGATCCCAAATCCTATCACCTTCATTCTTCTAAGACCTATATCCTAAGTCCAAAACCGCATTTCCTAAACCCAAAGCCCTCAACTCCCAATTCCTAAACCCCCTTCTTGTTCAGCCCTAAGACCCAAACCCTACATCTCCAAATTCGAAGCCCTTTTATCCGAAAACCGTTTATAAACCCTATAAGCCTACTTAAACACTATAAACCCGAGAAGCCTTATATACACCCTATAAACCCTATCAACCTAGAAGCTCTATATAAGCCCCAACGTGTCAGAGAAAGCCTGGTGATGACTAGGGTAACTATACTTATAGCTCCTTATAACCCCAATGAAGGTACTTATAACTATGCTTACTAAGTCCCATGAGCCTCCTTGTAGACCCTAAACCCTAAACCCTATAGATCCCTCTCAGGAACCCTATAGATCCCTTCAATAAGGAGCCCCTTTTACTTACTATACTAACCCTAAACCCTCAACCCCTAAACCCTAAAACCCTAAACCCCTAAACCCCTAAACCCTAAACCCTTAAACCCTAAACCCCTAAACCCCTAAACCCTATAAACCCTAAACCCATAAACCCCTAAACCCCTAGACCCCTAAACCCTAAACCCAAACCCCTAAACCCTATAAACCCTAAACCCATAAACCCCTAAACCCTAAACCCCCAAAGTCCCTAAGTCCCATGGAGGAAGTCTGGAGCACTTCGATCTTCTCCTGGGCCACCTGGGGCTCCAGCTTGGCAGCTCGGCTTAGGGTTTCGGGCTTATAGGGTTTAGGGGTTTAGGGTGTAGGGTTTAGGGTTTAGGGCTTCTAGGGTTTAGGGTTTATAGTAGGGTTTAGGGTTTAGGGCTTATTATAGGGTTTAGGGTTTATAGTAGGGTTTAGGGTTTAGGGCTTTAGGGTTTAGGGTTTATGATGGGATTTGGGGTTTAGGGTTTATAGGGCTTATAGGGTTATCGGGTTTATAGGGTTTAGGTTTATAGGGTTTATAGGGTTTCTAGTGTTTATAGGGCTTATAGGGTTTATAGGGCGTGTAGGGTTTATGTTATGGGGTTTAGGGTTTAGGGTTGATACACCAGTTTATATGCTTTAGGGCTTTATAGGGTTTGTAGGGATTATAGGATTTGGGGCCTGTAAAGTTTTGAGTCAGGTTTGTGGGGCGTCTAGGGCTTGTAGGGTTTATAGGGTGTATAGGGCTCTTAGGGTTTTGAGTCAGGTCTATCGGGCTTAGGGTTTATAGGGCTTTTCGAGTTTAATGGGGTTTAGGGTGCATAGGGCTTCTAGGGTTTATAGGGCTTATACTGTAGGGTTTATAGGGCTTAGGTTTTATAGGGCTTCTAGGGCTTATAGGGTTTATATGGTTTAGGTTTATAGTGTTTATAGGGCTTCTAGTGTTTATAGGGCTTATAGGGTTAATAGGGCTTGTAGGGTGTATGGGGTTTAGGGTTTATCTACTCGCGTCTTCACTGAGTCTTGTGTGGGAACTCCCTGCACAAGCTCTCCCGCGCGCCTGTGGAAACTGATGTTACTCTTCGCGAATTTGATTTCGTGTGCTGTTGCAGAGATGGCAAGCTGAAACTACAGCATTTGAGTACATCCCAGATCGAAGCCAGAAAATTTCCAATAGACCCTAAACCCTAAGCAACGTAGCAAAGCAAAATAACCCTAAACCCTAAACCCTAAACCCTAAACCCTAAACCCTAAACCCTAAACAGATTCTGACTGATTGTAACTAGTAGCCCCGACGCTCTTCAAAGGACGGAGCACCTAGCTGCAGAAGCCTGAAAGTTGCCAGGATTCCTGAGATTTCCTGTTAGGGGTTGAGGGGTTTTAGGGTTTAGGGTTTAGGGTTTAGGGTTTAGGGTTTAGGGTTTAGGGTTTAGGTAGGGTTGAAGGTTACCAACATTGCTGAGATTTGCTGCTCCTGCTTTAGCCAAATAACCGTCTTCCAATTTCTTCAAGCCCCGCCATCGCCCCCTTGCATTTGCAAGCCCTCCAGTGTTCGATGAGTCTTGGGATCTGGATCTGGGACTTTGTTGTGGAAATACCTGAACACTGGAAGCTCCCCAAACCAATGGCCACAAGCCGCACACCCTGCGAAACCCAATCACCCTCAACCCAATCCCTAAACTCCTAACCCCTAGACCAAACCTCTAAAGCCCGTAAACCCCAGACACATCTACCCTAAACCCCTAAAGCCCTCGCTTAGGAGAGGTTGGTCATCATCAGCTGGGCAGTCCTGGTCTTGCTCCTTGGCCCTCGTGCACTCGACACCTAAAGGGCATGTGAAAGAGAGGGTTTGGCCTCATGCCATAAGTACCCCCCTCCCCTAAGGATCATCAGGAGCCCATGAAAGGATACTTGGGGCGTAATGGAGTCCAGAGCTCTATTTTTGGAGGTGGCTAAGTCTGCTGTGACTCCTAAACGGCTCTCCCGCCCCGCAGATGAATGTACATCAGCCATTGAAGGCACCACACCCTAAACCTTCACACTCTTAAACACCAAACAGCGGCTCAGAAGGCCTGCAGCGTAATCTAGAAACTTGAAGATTTTCCTAGAATTATTCTTGCTTAGACGGACCGCACAGAACAGATATTCTTCCTTAGAGTTCTTTATGATGAATGTGCCCTGCAACCCTGTTCTAATCGTTCTAAGCATTAAGGCCATTATGTTAACGTGGAGGAAATATAGTTCTTCTGCAGTCCTTTATAGATTCTACTATAGTAGACGCCAACCCAAGGCCCAACTTGTAGTTTTGCATCGCAGCTTGCGTAGGAGTTTGTATGGTCGTGTACAGTCATCATGTTGTGTACTATATACCGCTGACTATTGTGCCCAAGCCCTCTGAGTAAAAGGTTAGCGCGACCGCTCATGGCTTAACGGTTTTGGTGTATTCTATAGGTTATCAGCCGTATTCGCTGACTTTGTCTCCGTGGTATTCTTACACTGGTATTCACACTGGTACATGAGTACTTCGCCCTCTCTGCTCACTACTGAGAAGGGAGAAACAACCGAAGTATCATCGGACGAGATGGACGACGAAACAAGAGATCGACTGCTTGATGAACAACTTACAGCAGCTGGCGCGGGCCCTACGGCACCGAGCTCAGGATCCCAAGCACTTGATAGGATCTTCGGTCCAGTGGGTCCTACCCTATCTCCATTTGTCTCAAATCCAACGGTCGACATCTCAAACGTGCAGTATACCTTGTACAATGTTGTGAACCAGGGTGAAACAGCCGAACAACAAAGAATGGCAATAGAGCGAACGGAGGCAGATGCTGAAAGAAGACACGCAAGCATTCTGAACCAACAATCGCATGATAATCTTGTGAGAATGGCTGGCATGGCTGAACAGGCCGAGCGCCTTCATGAGGTGAAGATGGCAGAATGCGAAGCACAGTTTGCGGAATTTGAGTTCAACGCATCCCAAAGGGAAAAGTTTTTGTTGAACGAAGTTGCAACATGCAGGAATGAAATGAACATTCTGGAATCAATTTTCCAACAACGACATCAGTCGGAAATCGCTAAGCTCAGAACCACTCTGATTGCTGAGAGCGAACGCAACAAAGCACAACATCTTGATTTTCTTGGAATGCGATTCAAACAAGTTCTTGAAGAAACCGAAGCGAGTATGGAACGGCGTTTCATTACTGAAATCGCTGAAATGAGTGCACAAAACGACAGACTGCAGGATGAACTGGCTGCCGCAGAACGAGCCCTAAGAATGGAAGCCAATGCGGACGAAGCGGGCAAACAATATGCCACGCCGAAGCCAGGACCTAATCCTGCTGTCCCGTTCTCAAATCCATTTGAGATTCCCGAGAATATGAAGGACATCTTCGGAAGAACGCCGCAAGCTCAGGAACCTCCGCAAGGAACTTCTGTACCACCTGGGTTTGAGAACAGAGAGCCACAAAAGGAAAAGTCTCCTAAAGCTGCCCAAGCGGGTAAGCCGGCGACTGTTGACCCAGACGGGGTTCCACATGTTGATTTCGGAGCTGAGGCATTGATTAGGGCAGCACGCTTGCTTACCCCTAAGACCGAAGATGAAGAGGGCAAACCAAAGGTGAAAGAAGCCGAAAGCATCAAGCTTCCCGATTACCCTAATCCAGAGACCTACCGATCGTGGCGGATCTCGGTCCGCGAGATTGTGCGGGCTGCGAGCGATCGCCCGGATGAGGCATTTCGCTGGGTGCAGGAAGTATATGATAAAGAGGCTACCCTCAAGTCCTTACATGACACTGGGAAATTCTTAACATTGGACACGAAGTTGTTGGCTGCACTTACCAGAGTCGCTAGAGGAGAGATTTCAAGGCAAGTCCTAAACTTCAAAGAAACAGAGGCCACAGGAGGACGTGCCGTCAGGGGACGACAAGTATTGTGGATGTTTCATCAACACTTTAAGACTAATGAAGAAGTCGGAAGCCTCTATAGCGTAGAAGACCTTTTAAAAGTGAAGTTGGTTGGGGACGACTTGGCTACCTTCCTTTACAACTTCGAGTCGGTGATTGCTGGAATGAGTCATGTTCCGGATGAAGTTACCTTGAGGGACATTTTGCTGAGGGAAATTCGGAAATCCCACCACATCAAGTACGATCTTCAGCTGTACGACAGGGCAAAGGAAGGAAACCCCGTACACACGTATGAATTCCTTGTCAATGCCATTAGGGAGCATCTAACTAGAGAACGGATGCGTAAGAACCGTGACCGCATCGCTAAGTCGCATGGCGATAGATACGGGGCCCCAGCGTACGGATCTGAACGTCGCCCCTCTTCACGAGGAGGCCGTGGAAGAAGCATGTCCCGAAGTAGCTCAAAATCCAGAACAAGCAGCAAAGGATCGAGCCAACGAACACCGCCTAGATCTCAGAGTCCCAAAACACAACAGGTTTGTTACGACTTCCAGAAAGGAAAATGCACAAGAGGCGACAAGTGTAAGTTTCTCCACAAACCAAAATCAAGATCCCCAAGTCCTCATCGAACGCCTCAAAAGAAGATCAACGCGATTTGCACCTTTTGGAAGAAAGGCAAGTGCAACAAAGGCAAAGACTGTAGGTTCCTGCATCAAGATAAGCCCAATCCAACTGACGCCGCTCCTACCGAGCAGGCCGCCCCTGCGAAGAACGATGAAAAGCCTAGGAGCCCGACCCCGGATCCTAAAGCAAAGAAGGAAAAGAAACACAGGGGCAGGTCCAAGAGCAAGGAAAAGTCTGGCGGACGCACGGCAGCTTGTTGCATTTCGTATGCGCTGGCAGCTGTGCCCAATGGGCAAGGCGTTAAGGGTGATGCTTCAGGAACGTTCAAGAAATTAAGGTTCAAGGAGAAGCCAAGCATTCGGGAGATTCCATTGGATGGTAAGGGTAAGAAGCATAGGACCAAACCGCGAACTTTCGAAGTTTGTTACTTGGATGCTGAAAGCTGCCCAAAGCCTCCAGTTCAGGACCTAAGCACGGCCATAAGAACAGCGAACGAGCTCGCCAGGATCATGTCCTGTATGCTCAATGGGATTGAAAGCCACTGTGAGTACGAGTGCACAGATGACTGCGAAGAGGGTGAGATCCCAGTTGCAGTGTTGAAGTGCGAGCTGTGTTCTAGCGTGGAAAGAACAGCATGCTCTAGCTTTAATGCGGGATTAGAATTCCTCGCCGATACTGGCAGTGAAGAAGATCTGATCAGTAGGCACGATCACTCTATCTACTATCCAGAGGCTCCCATCGAAAACGCTAGTAGGCCGGTCAACTTGATTACAGCTAATGGTCCAGTTCAGGGAATCAAGTCAACCAACATCCCGATGCCTGAACTGAAGCAAAACATTGAGTGCTATCTACTGGAAAGCACGCCACCGGTTTGTTCTGTTGGGAGAAGATGCATGGACGATGGATATGATTTCCATTGGCCTGCGGGCAAGGTTCCATACTTCATAGCTCCCGATGGTAAAGTCATCAAGTGTAAGATGAAGGGTAGAGTCCCAGTGATCTCAAATGATGACTCGGTAGCGAGCCCAGCAAGCGCTGATGATTCCCAGAAATCTGCTGGAACTCAGGTGTTTAACGCCGGTACAGTCAAGGTTGAACTGGCGGCACCTGCGGAGGACGAGTCTTCGGGTTTCCAGTAGAAAGCCGTCCGAGAGGACCGGCCGGGGATGAAAGAGTCGTCCATAGCGACTCCGAGATAGAAGAAGCAATCAATGCTGCACCGCCAATTGCAATCAAGCCTAAAGATTTAGCCAAGCCAGGTTGGATCACTAGCAGTGAAATTGCCGCATCAAAGATCATTATTGGTCATCGGCCAAAGGCTTTGCGAGTACCTGCACCTCGTCATCCAAGGTTCGTGCTAAGGACCACTTGGATCTACAAGGACTCTGCTTGGAGCAAGATTGAGGATTCTGTTGACATCAGAAGTCTAAGGGTTAAAAATCAAAAGATTGATGGATCGCCAATTCTGTCGATTACTGCTTTCAAAAGACCCGAAGACGACCCCTTGATCGAGCCCGATAGTGACAAGGAAGAAGATGAGGGAAGGGAAATCTCGCAAGAAGCCCGGCTTCGCGCCGAGGCCGAAAGCATCCATCATCAATTCTGCCATCGTCCTAAGAACCCATTCTGCAAAGTGTGCCAAAAGGCGAAGATGCTATCTCCCCAAGCTCGAAGAAAGGGGGGGTCTTCGACCATACACAGTGAAAAGTATGGGGATCATGTTACCATTGATCATCTCGTGACAAGAGATCTGAGGGACTTTGGATTTCAGGATGAGAGGGTGGCGCTTGTTATCAAAGATGTGTTTTCGCAATTTAGGTATGTGTATCCTAGCGCAACAAAATCATCGGAACAAGTGCATGAGGACCTTCTGCACTTTTTCGGTACGCAAGACGAAGTTGGGGTTATTTACTCTGACAACGCGCCGGAGTTGGGAGCAGCTGTGAAGGAACTCCGATGTAGGCACAACACCTCTAGAGAGTACGTGGATGAAACTAAGGCCGTCATCGAACGGGAAATCCGCACCGTACTAGAGGGTACGCGCTCGAACTTGGAGCAAGCCGGTCTTCCAGAACGGTTTTGGCCTTTAGCAGCTCAGCACCACTCCATTGCGCTCAATCTCACAAAACGAGTGGATACTGGTGAAATCCCATGGGAGGCACGCTTTGGGGAGTCCTTTGCGGGATTGATTGTTCCTTTCGGAGCTAAGGTCTTGTATTGGCATAACCCTAAACAGAATGTTCCGGAGACTTCCAAGTTTTCGTCAACTGGGGTTGAAGGGATCTTCCTGGGATACCATATCCAACCAGGGTTTGTTTGGAAGAAGGAGTATTTGATTGCACCCGTGAAAGACGCACAGTTTGCCATTGAGGACGGAAACCTCAAGGTCATCAGGGCTAAGCGCGTTGAGTTGATTGAGGGAAGTTTTGAGTTCCCACTTCAATCGGGAAGGATCAAGGATCGCGAGGCACACGAGGTTCCACTGTTGGATGATCAGAACATTCATGCTTCAGATGAAGAAAAGGAACGGGGACTTCGTGAGGCAGGCGAACTTCTTGATGAAATCGGCTTATCCGAACCCGAACCCGATGACGATCAAAGCCCACCGAAAGGTGAGGCCGCGCCTAAGCCCAGTGAGCCATCGTCTAGTTCCAAAGGTGATTTGTTTGATCCCACGAAATATCCTGATGGTAGACCAGTTCCTGCTGGTTATAATTGGGATGGGGTCAGACTTGTGAGGAACAAGAAAGGCTCCAAAAGACCTCCTGATGTCCCGTCTGAATTCTGGCACATGTATTCCGCACAACAACGAAAAGAGGAAATCGAACGATGGGAGAAGAAGGTTGCGCGGGAGGAAGCTAGATTAAAAGAAGAACGAGAGAAAGAAGCTCCTGCTATGCCTGTTCTCCTTGGACATCGAGAACCTCATCGACCGAGGACGCCTGAGGATGGGAAGAGGTTGCACGGTTTATTTCTGGATAAGCTTGAGGAAACTTGCGAGGATCTTTTCGCTGTGGTTGCCAAGCTTATCAATCAGAATGATGTTGCCAGAAACCCTGAGGCTCAGGCTGCTATGGACAAAGAATGGAAGAAACTTCTTGATAAAGGGTGTCGGCTTGAGAAACAAGTTCGTGAGTACGACGACGTCTTGTCTGAAACCAAGGCAAAAGGCGAAAAGGCTCACTTCGGGAACGTGTTCGAGATTTGCAGCCTTAAGGGTTCCGAGTTGCAGGATGGCAATCCGCTTAAGTACTACAAGGGACGCTCAGTGTTCCAGGGGAACCAGGTTCGAGATGAAAATGCGGATCACGCGATCTTCGCCGAACTGGGTTCTAGCCCTGCAAGTATGGAAGCGGGTAAAATCATCGATGTGTTCGGAAGCCAACCAGGCTATGCAAAACAGCAAGCTGATGCTCGACAAGCGTATACTCAAGCTTTGTTCAAAGGGATTGCGACTTGGGTTCGACTTCCCAAGAATCGTCGACCGCCCGAGTGGCGCAATTTTCGCGACCCAGTTTGTCCTCTCAGACTCGCTTTGTATGGACATCCTGACAGCGGCGGCATCTGGGAACGACACTGCACTGCTCAGTTGAAGAGCATAGGGTGGATCCCGGTTCTTCCAGATATATGGCAAAGTATCTTTTACCATCCGGAATTAGATCTCCTCCTCGTCGTCTACGTCGACGATTTCAAAATGGCAGGACCAAAGGACAATCTTGCTAAGGGATGGGAGGGGATTGGGAAGGTTTTGGATATGGATCCTTCGGAACCATTTGGGAGATACTTTGGTTGCAATCATCGAGAGCAGAACGGTGTTATGCTTGACCGTAGCGCACATCCTTTTGCTTATGTCTTCGACAAGAAAATTGCAGCACCAGCAGCCGGAGGAAACTCCAGGCCGAGTAGAACAGAAGATTATTGGGAGGTTGATCCGGATGCTGCGCTTGCAATCAGACATCACAGGTACCCCAGAAAGCGTTTGTACGTACCAAGTGAAGACGACATGAGACAGTTTCCCACTCTGGGAACTGAACGCATAACAGAGTTTGAGAATGGAGATCAGATACAGGATGATTCCAATCAGGGGGGCCCTGCTAGGCGAAACGAGTGGTGGACGGGCAAAACAATCTTCTCTATCATGCCAACGACGGCAGACGACTTTAAGCTCGCTGCTGCCGCCCGAAAGGGCAGGCCGATGAGAAGCAAATCAGACGCTAAGCGCGAAGCTAAGCAGTCTAGATTTAAGAGCACTGATACGATCATCAAGGAACCCGTCCCCGCTATGACTAAGCCTGTCAACGTTGTGACGTATGACATGAAGGACTTCCTGGTCTCCTGTGTCGACAAGTACTGTGAATTAGCTAAAGTTTCACGTGATTCCCTGAAGTTTGCAGCTACGCCGTTTCATGAGAACAGAGTAGCCAAACCTGTGGAAGGCAACGAACCCCAGGGGAGGTTGCAACCGATTGCCAGTCGGGTCCTCATGAAGGTATTGTTTGCAGCAAGAATGGCAAGGTGGGACTTACTTCGGTGTACCCAGTCGCTTGCTTCTAGGGTCACGAAGTGGTCAAGAGACTGCGATGTCGGTTTACATCGGCTGATCTGCTACATTAATTCGAGCTTGGACATCACGATGCAGGGTTTTATTGGCGATAAGATTTCGGACTGTAAGTTGTGGCTCTTCTGTGACGCCGATTGGGCAGGAGAATTTGATTCCAAATCCACATCAGGATGCGCACTGTTCTTGGTTGGGCCCAACACTTACTACCCGTTGAATGCTTTTTCAAAGAAACAGACCAGCATCACGACGTCTAGCACCGAAAGTGAAGTAGTTTCAGCGAATCACGGCATCAGAGCACAAGGCCTGCCTAGCTTAAGCTTGTGGTGTTACCTTTGGGGAGAGGTTACCGCTAATGCAGCCGGTCGAAAGACCAGGCCGCCGGCGGAATCACCTAAAGTCACGGAAACAATCGTTGCAAGGATTGACCCGGAGCTTGATGAAATCAGGTATGGTGAACTCAGTCATGAAGGACGCTCTGTCGCGGATATAAATGGCTTGGATGTTCATCTTTCTGAGAAGTTTCAGGTTCAGTTCTTAGAAGATAACCAAGCTACAATCACCATCATCGCGAAAGGTGACAGTGAAAAGCTTCGTCACACCGATAGGACGCAACGACTTTCGTTTGCATGGATGAAGCAACAGTTCGAAAAGGGCCATTTCAACATGATCAATGTTGATACCAAAGAACAGGTCGCTGACATCTTCACAAAACCGTTTGCGGAACGTGGTAAATGGGAGCATGCACTTAGGCTCATAAACCATGTGCCTGATGCGCAGAATAAGAAGCCGGCTGAAAAGCCAGGCCGCTCTCCTACACCACACGAGGTTCAAGGCAAACGTGCTAAAGCAGCTGCTGCCATTCAGGAGGTTGAGATGGTTGCTTCAGAACTTTCCCGCCTGAAGGAGTACGGCTGTGATGCTTTGGAAAGGTTGTGTGAAGAGATTGCATCAAATCATACAGCTAAGAAATCCAAGCGACCTCGCATTGCATCAAAGAAACAAGGCTATTATCAAGTGTACGGAACTTGGACACACGGTGGAATGCAAGGTGTTACCAGAAGCACCACTAGGTATCCCGCAGTTGCCAGGTACTTGAATGAGTTCGTGAAAGCTCATTCTCCCGATTCAGGTTTCACATGGACTTCAGTGGTGATTAGCAAGGACAACATGGCAAAGGTTCATGCTGATTCCCATAACTTAAAGGGTTCTAAGAACCTGATGGTTAGCATTGGTGACCACAAAGGAGGTGGATTGTGGGTTGAAGATCAGACTGTTTCGGATACTAAGGCGCAGTTCCAGAAAGACGCTCAAGGACGTTCCATCAAAGGGGATGTGCATGACACCCATTGCAAACCTTTTGTCTTTGACCCAGCCAAGAAACACTGCGTGTTGCCTTATACCGGAAAACGTTTTTCTATCACCGCGTATACCTCTCGTGGTTTTCCCAAGCTTTCCACAACTGACCTTGAAACCCTCAACAAACACGGCTTTAGGCTCGGGTCTGCGGCGGCCGCTCCTGCAGACGCCCGGCTCGCGCCGAGGCCGATGGACTTTTGCAGGGTTTTGCTTGACTTTGGGAACGCTAGTGAAACCACCTTGTCAGGAAATGGTTCCTGTCGTGTTGTCCCTGTCCCGAACAACCTTGAAACTATGAATCCGAAAGCAATGTCAAAAATCGCTAACAATCTTCGTGCCCTCTGCGACGAGGGGGGAAGCACTAAACCGATTCTCTACTTTGCATCGCTGCCGGACCACGAATGGAACAAATGTCTGAAATCGTTGATGTCGTTATGCCGATTAACCAAACGTCTTAGGCCCCACCTGCTGTTGGAAGCTTCAGCTAACAACGAGATGTGGTGTATGCCTGCTGTTGTTAAGTTGGCACACGATTTCGGTCTTGAGAAACACAAGAGCGGGTCGCTGATCTTTGCATCGTCTTTTCGATTGAAGCGGCTGCTGCTCGAAGCTACCCAGGACTGTGGACGACTAAGGACATCGAAAACCAAGGTTTCGGCATTGCATGCTGATTGGCAAGTGCATACCACTAAGGATAATGATGGACCTAAGGTACATGAAGGACTGGCATGCGCAGCTTTGTCATCGCTTTACTGTACAACTAAAGCCCAGCTAACGCTGAGGCCGGGTCCTAGTCCCGTGGTAGCAGCTGAGAGTAGAAGAGCGATGGCGACCTACGAAGAGCAGTTGGCCGATTTTTGGGGCCGCCAGCTTTGGGCGGCCGTCATCAGTCACGAGTCGATAGGCTTCCAAGAGTCGATTGACGAAGGAGAGTTGCGAGCACTTTTTCAGTACATGCCGGTGCAAGTGGCTGCTCACAACTGCTTTGAAACGGATCGATATCCAGGGCTCAACCGAGTGGCAGCATTGACGCAGTCTGGCATGTCGCAGCTAAAGCCCGATGAAAATCGAGGCCGAAAGCGGGTGCTCATCCTCCTCTCCGACTCTACGACTGTTTTCGTTGCTGGCAAGAGAACGAGGACAGACCTTTCCTCGGATTTGAAGGCAGCGAGCTCGGGGGTCTATCTGCAATACAGGGAGATAATTTACGAACCCCTGTGGGGCAAAACATTGTCCGAACTTCGGGAGAGGGCTCAGATCCTCTGTGACCAGACGGCTCTGCGCTACTCTGGCGACCAAGAGTTGCTGGTGGACGTGCAGATTGTCTGGATGGCGAATGAGATCGTCGGCAGATACGGGATATTTTGCAGCCCCGGCGTCCCGACGTGGTGGGACCATCAATCACCCATAGAGGCCCGCGGAGATTGGCAAAAGATCTGTCGGAGAGTTTGCCAAAATCTTGAAGCGCTTGCAGACCTGCAGCGCCGTTCTCCATATGTGGGGTCCATTGTGATCTGCACAGGAGTTCGCAGCTTCGTCTACGGGTTGCCAAAGCAGTTCGATGAATGCATTGCGCGATTCAAGGACGAAGCGGTCCGTAGAGGACTCGCCGCCTGTGACATCCACCCCTTCCTTGGAGATTTGGCGCTCTATAACGACAACGTCCATTTCCGCGAGGACAGTGAATCCCGCCGCAAGATGGTTTCGGGTTTAGCCCACATCATGCAGATCGAGATCGCCGAGCGCTACGCCTCCAGAGCGATAGCGAAAATGGGCGAAGCCGCCTTCCAATCACTGCTTGCTGAAAATTATTTTGATTCCCGTGGTCGCTACGCAGTCGATAACCATGTCCTGCAAGCGGCTCTTGCGAGGATGACGAGAAGCAAGCAGGTCAAGGCGGAGCCAACGGAGGAGGATCCGTGGGACGACGCATACTGGGAGGAGAAGCGTGACGAAAGTCACGCCGAACTGCCTGCGCCTGAGGTCCCCGACTTCCTCAAGGAGATGAAGATTCAGAATGTCATCAGCGTCGCACCCGGTGTTTTCGCAACAGAAGAGGAGATCAATTCGCCGGAATGGAACAAAGCCCCACCTAAGGTGGAGGCCGTTACCCCGGCGAGTACTGCAGCTTCGTCTTCTGGCGATATTCGACCGATGCCGATCGACGCATCCATTTATGGTGGAGGCATTCTGTCTGGCGACTCTGGCACCGAGCACGCTGCAAAAAGAGCTCGCCTTGCAAAGGCTGAGGCCGACAAGCAGCGATTGACCAAGCTCGCAGTGCAGGGATCGCGCGGAATGAGGTTCATGAACGACACCTATGACTTCGCCGAGATGACTGGCATTACCCTGTATGATTACTGGAACGAATGCCCCTCGCAAGAGGAGGCCGACCAGTACATCGAAGTGTTCCAAAAAGACATGACGCCAGGCCTACACTACCCGAGATGTGATCACAAAATGGTTACATTCGTCACTGGACTTATCAGAGGAAACTTCGAAAACAAGGGTAATCAATTTAAACTGCGATCGTGGAGCGGGCCATGGGTACTAGCCATGGAAGTGCTTGAGGTTGCTAATCGATGCAGACCTGGAAGCGACATTGGTTTAGGAAGCCTCCTCGACATGATCGCTACCGACAACAAACAGCGCCTTATGTTTCGCGGACCAATGGACAGTGCTGCCGATGCAATTGGGCAACCGGCTTTTCCGGTCTACGTCGGTTGTACGCAAGGCCACTCCAGCAATCTGCAGCTCGACAATGCCTCTATTGCAAAGGCATATCTTACGCTGCAGCGTTCTGAAGAGCTGGCTAATGCCGCCCGAGAGGGCAGGCCGTTGATCCCGATTGACAAGGCGCCGCCCAGGCTCTATCACCGCACAACACATGATGCGGCGTATGCGATTCTGGAAGATCGTTTGTTGCCGGGTTTTGGGGGTTCTGAGAAGGCGCATTGCTATTTTGCGCCGCTGCCGCTCGAAGAGCAGAAGGCACGTTCAGGACTCCGTGCAAGCGCACCAATCGAGATCGTCTTTGACACTCGGGAGGTCCTCGAAGCTGCTTGCGATCTATTCGTTACGGAATCTGATGGCATATTGTGTTCCGAAGCAGTGCCCGGCTCAACAATCCTGTTCATCAACGATACTCAACGCGATGTCGTACTCTGGTCCCGTGCAGGAGGCGCTGTACCTCCTGATGAAGAGCAGGGAGAAAGCCCAGCTAACGCTGAGGCCGGCATCGATATCGTTCTTGATGAACCCGAGCCCGAGGAGACGACTCAGGACAATTTCGCACTGCCTATTGATGAAGAACATGGTACCCTTCCAGCTGAGGAAACATCCCTACCGCCCATTCCAGATGTCGCTGATGTGCTTGAGGGATCGTTGGCTATCACCGATGCCCCTGCAAAGGCTGACGACGATGAAGCTCCTGATGATGAGCAAATGCCCTCCGTAGAGGAGAGGCCGCTTGTTGAACCAGGCACCATCATTGCACAGCCGGGTCCTCCAATCAGGACTGTGTACATCGGTGACGGAATGGCGACAACGGTGACGCTGGATGCTGAGGGTACACCAGTTGAAGCAATCCAGGAGCCGGTGGGAAGGCCAGAACCAGTACTTTATGCTGGTAGTGAGACCAAGCCATCCGCCGCGTTTTTGGAGAAGATCAAATGCTACCACTGCAAAGCTGAGTGTCTTCAAGGCCAAAGGATTTGCTCTCAATGCGGAGGGCCAGTTCGACCAGGTCAATTGAAGGCACAGGGCAGACGGACGCTGTTGGCACGTGGGCGTGAAGCTCTGCTTCAGGAGATGGGTGATGCCGCTGAACGAGTGGGAGTGAGGCCAAGCCTTCAAAGCGCATCGAAAGATGTCGCCGGCCGTGGCATGAACTCCTTAGAAGGCGAGGTTATTCGGAAAGCCAAAGTGGCAAAGCAGAGAGCCGTGAAAAAGGGCTACACTGATTGCGTAGCGAGGTTCAATCATGACAATGAATACGCAATTTCAATGGCCAAAGAGGGATACACACGCAGAACGATCCGTGCCCTCGACTGCCTCTGCTTCGCCTACCTTCCGAACCCTGGCCGCACTCGATCGCAACGCATGCTGGCTATTGGATCCTCCAGAGCGGCGAGTACCACGCACCAGATCCGCACGGACGAGGTTCCAGAGTGTCGTATCGTTTTCTTTACCGGAGACGATGGCATTGGCGGTAAGTTGTGCGCAGCGGGACTAACGTCCACGCCGGAGGATACGCCAGTAGCATTTACATGGTACGGAGCCATCCTTTCGTTCCAAGATTTCGCTCACAACATCGCCAGGCAAAAGGGGGGCATCCGTCTACAGACTTTTGGCCACGGCAAGGTGGATCTTCTCAACTACGATCCCGCTGCAGTGGGTGCGGACCTACAGACCGTTTTGGCAAAGGACCTACCCTTCATGGTGGAGACGGTTGATGAAACCATCAAAAAGGCCAATCAAAGTCGTGCTGCCCAGCCGAAGTATGCCCAGCAGCATCCGCCAGGTGGTGGCAAGGGCTCTACATATGCCCGAGCAGCAGAGAAGGGAAAAGGCAAAAGCCCGGCTAACGCCGAGGCCGCCGATCGCACCAACCGCGACTGGGACTGGGATAATCAATCCTGGTGGCAGAATTGGTCTTCGTCATCCTGGGGATCATGGCGCGGCCAGAACTGGGACAACCAGGACTGGCGTGAGTGGCGCAATCGCGGATGGCGTTGGAACTGATAAGCCGACCCAGTAGTCTGATTCTTTCGAGCAAGAGGGATGTTCACCCGGCCTGTGATATTTTTCAAGTGGCTGTGCGGCGAACTCCTATCGTCCTTGCTCCACGCTGAAACCAGCGTCTTGCATTTGAAGAAAAGCTTGCATGCAGTTTTCGCACCCTTCCTCGAGGCACACGATAGTCACATGTACTTTTGCTGATACAACTGATGACGCGGGAGGCAACTCCACGCCGATCGTCGAACTCCGAGCCGAAGCGCTCTTCCACCTGCAGGCGAAGGTATGCTGTGTTTTTGAATGCAATGACCGTGCCTTTAGGTGAGGGGGGTGTAGTTTTGCATCGCAGCTTGCGTAGGAGTTTGTATGGTCGTGTACAGTCATCATGTTGTGTACTATATACCGCTGACTATTGTGCCCAAGCCCTCTGAGTAAAAGGTTAGCGCGACCGCTCATGGCTTAACGGTTTTGGTGTATTCTATACAACTTAACAAACAAACATTCGGGAGTTTACAAAAATAGGGGACCCTAATCTAGTACCCTAAATAGTAGTAGGATCCTCATTATAAGGACTCCAAAACCCCCAATTTTCGGAAAATCCCACTTCATTCACGCAGGAGCTAGGTTTTTGATGCTCCAAGTCAGATCCTTCTCGCTCGCAGTCGCCTTCCAACCCAAGTCCTAAACCCTGTTTCTGCAAACCCTACTTGGAGGATCATGGGACTTAGTAAGTAAGGTTATAAGTACCTTAATTGGGGCTATATATATATGTATATATATATAGTTGCCCTAGTTATAACCCTAGTTACTAAGTCCCATGATCCTTCAAGTATACCTTAAAGATCCCTAAATCCTGAACCCAACCAAGGCAGATACCTCTTGCAAACCCTCACCCTAAGCCCTAAACCCCTAAGCCTCTAAACCCCTAAACCACCTGAAAATCCCTAAGCCCTAAACCCTATAACCTCCAAAGGCCCAAAAATCCCGATTTCCTAAACCCTACAACCTCCGCAAGCCCCAAACTCCCTAAATCCCTAAATCCTAAACCCCTAACCCCCTAAGGTAAAAGCCAGAAAGTTGGAATATCATTATCCTAAGCCCTTTTATGGTAAATTATAGGGGATCCTACCATTAATCCATATTCCAACTTTCTGGAGTTCCCTTTAGAGCCCCAAAGGCAGATCATGCTCTTCGCCTTCTTCGCGCTCCCGGCGCAAGCAGTGTCTTTCGCCTGTCGGCTCCTTGGATCTGCCTTTGATTAAAAAAAAAGGTTTAGGGTTTAAGGTTTAAGGTTTAGGGTTTAGGGTTTATAGTAGGGTTTAGGATAGTAGGGTTCAGGGTTTAAGGTTTAGGGTTTAAGGTTTAGGGGTTTAGGGCTTAGTGTTGAGAGTTTAGGGTTGACTCCAGAAAGACTAGGATGCCCAGTAGTACTCGTATTCCCTTTTTGTAGTCCCAAGGATTCAGGGTTTGGGGTTTAGGGGCTTAAGGTTCAGGCTTTTGGGTTTTGGGGTTCAAGGTTTGGGGGTTACAGGGGTTTAGGGCCCTAGATCAGAGTTTCAGGGTTTGAGAGTGTAGGGGCTTTCGGGATTTAGAGGGATAGAGGATCAAGGCCTTTGGGTTTAGGGTTCTATATGAGCCGAAAATAAGTTACCAATATGATTTCTTTGGGTTCCTTTCAGATTTCCGAAGGAATTGCTGTCACGCTCGGGCGCCGAAGCTTCCTGGTTTCCTCTTCGAAGGGTCAGAGGAATTCGAACAAAAAGGTTCCAATATCCCCTAATTAAGGAATAAACCTAGGGTTCCTTAAAAGGGCTCCTTTAAGGGATCTACAGGGTTTGGGGTTTGGGGGATTCGAATATCCCTTATAAACCTTGAACCCTCAAGATGTTATGAGCCCTCTCTCCTTGTGCCCTTGCGCCCTTGTGCCCGGGATCACTGGTGGACCTCTCTCCTGAGCCCTACACCCCAAACCCTAAGGCCCCAAAAGCCATAAGCCCTAAAGACCCACTTCCTCAACCTTAAATTCAAAAGCCCTATATCCTAAAGAGCCTAAACCCAATCTCTGAGCCCAGGAGTGAGCCACAAGGCTATGCATCTGGCTGTGGGCTCTTTCACATCTGGCACGCTTCGGCATTGAAGGTGCCGGAAATTGAAAGCTTGGGTTGTGAGAGCTAGTAGGAGAGATCCCACAACCCCTTTCTGAATCAAGGAATGCGCTGTTTATTACAGGGGGATCCATGTTGTGACTTCAGGTCTGTTCCCGAATTAGGGGGGTTTTGCAGTCTCTGGGTGTCACCCTGCAGTCGCTGGCGAGCTCCAACCAGATGGCCACATGCAGCCTGGGGCACCTCGAGTTGAGCATCCAGCGTGCGGACGCGGAGCCTTCACCTGTCAACACACTATCAGGGTCCAGGGTTAGGGTCCGATTTTAAGGGCTATTTTGGGCTCCCCAAGAGGAAACGAATGATGTCACTCTACGATACAGACCCTGAGAGGGATTCCAACTTAGAGCAGCATGCGCCCAGCTTTTCACTGCAATTGATGTTGTTGACACGCTGTTGTGTAGGATTCAGGGTTGCCTAACCGAAGCGAACCGAAGCATGAATGCTCTCGCAGGCATCGGAAACCTGCTTTGCGGCTTAGTAGTTGAGCAAAAGGAACTGAATAAGTCTGCAAAGCTTGGTCGTTTCCGAAAATTGTGGGTATCGAGTTTTGGGGTCCTCATAATAAGGACCCCACTGTTTAGGGTACTATCTTATACTATCTTAGGGTCCCCTATTTCCGGAAACTCCCGTTTTGTCGCAAAGCATCGAGGGTGATCATCGAGCGGTAGGATTGATCAAGGACTGTGGAGGGATAGGCGGGTTGAGGTCTTCGGAAGTGCCTCTGCTCTTCTTAAAACGCCCCATTTCAGCATCATGTTATATGACCAGCCGTACATGCTTTTGAGGATCATGGGACTTGGTAAGTAAGGTTATAACTTACGTTAATTGGGGCTATAAATCCTTAATTCTGCTAACCCTAGTTGCTACGTCCCATGATCCTTTAAGTAGCCCTAAAACCCCCCTCTTATAGAGCCCTTATAGATCCGTTTTTAAGGGACCCTTTAGGGAACCCTAGTTGCTAAGTCCCATGATCCGTTAAGTATCCCCTAAACCCTAAACCCCATAGATCCCTTTAAGGAACCCCTATACATCCCTTTTTAGGAGCCCTTTAAGGAACCCTAAACCTTAAACCCTAACTAAACCCTAAACACTAAACCCCTAAACCCTAAACCCTCAACCCTAAACCGTCCCGAAAGAAGGGCGCAGGGGGCGGTTTGTGCGAGAACATAAGGAGCTCTCCAACGAGAAGCCGGACTATCCAAGAGCACTCCAGATCCTCAGCATGGAGCTCCTTGGAGGGGTTTTATGCTGGTTTATAGGGGTTTATGGGGGTTTAGGGGGGTTTATGGGGGTTTATGAGGGTTTATGGTGTTTTTTGGGGCGGGGTTCTAGGGGTTTATAGGGGTTTTGTTCTTGAGGGTCTGGGGTTTATAGGGTGAAGGGTTCAGGATTTGGGGTTTTGGGGTTCAGGGCTTTGGTCAGGGTGGGGTCAGGGTTTAGTACGGTTTAGGGTCCCCGGTTCAGGGGTTTAGTGGTACGGACACAACTTCACAGCCGAGGCCTGAAAGCGCAGAGTATACCAAGCTTCGCAGAGCAAGCCAGTCGCAGTCGGGCTTCAACTTATGCTTCGCCGGAGAACCTGCGAGCTACATCGAAATCTACCTTGTGAAAACCGAAGAGAACTGATCCTTAGCCAACAAGCCGCTATTCCATAGCCCTCAAATCCCCCAAAACCAGGAATTGAACCCCTCAAGGCTCCGACAGCTTCTGCTACGCATCATCTGCATCAGCTTCATCACGAATTGCACGAAGCTCCAGGCGGTTTAGGGCTTCGGTTTGACGGTTTAGGGAGTAGGGTGCTGCTGCTACTACTACTACTACTACTACTACTACTACTACTACTACTACTACTACTACTACTACTACTGACTACGACGACGACGACGACGACGACTACTACTACTGCGCAGTATTTTATGCTGCTGATGGGCTTTTGGACGTTTCTTGGAGCATAGTTGTGGCTCCTCGCTGTCGCTGTTCAGCTGTTTGATTGGCATTCTTCAATGCTGGGGTCTTCAAATTTTGACGGTGGGTCTCTGATGCCATGCTCTCATATGCCTTGCTAGTAGCAGCCCACGGTGTCGCTGCTCAATGCTGCGGGATTTGAGGTTCTGAGCCTGCCACTGGCATTTGATTTCATGCTCTTGTTAATCCAGGTTTGCAGATCAGACCAGATCTCAGTAATTATCTCTGCACCCGAAATGCTGACCCCGACACGTTTAGGGCCTTCAGCGCTTAGGGTTTAGGGGTGTAGGGTTACTTAAAGGATCATAGGACTTAGTAGCTGGGGTTATAAGTGGGGTAACTGTACTTATAACTACCTATAACCCCAATTAAGGTACTTATAACCTGACTTACTAAGTCCCATGATCCTCCAAGTAGGGGATGTGAAGGGATTTCCGGTGACATCCTGCGCTCAACACCAGAGGCACGGACCACGGTCTTCGCCTTGAATCGCAGCTTGGTCGAAGGTTGTGGAGAGCAGTTCCGGGTTAGAGTTTAGGGGCTTAGAGTACAGGATTTATATAAACAAAATCCTTCCGACTTTCAGGATATGGTAATTCTAAACGCGTCACGGTCCATCAGCGGTCTGAGGTGGGGCTGTCTTCTTCGGGATGCGATTCCATCTCAGCGTGCCCATTATTCGGATGCATAGTTTGAGACCTCCGCGGGACCCTCGTATTATATAAGTGGAACATAAAAATGTTTGCAGCAATCGTTTGCCCATACCCTAAACCCGAAACCCTAAACCCGAGCTGAGGAATGGTTGGGCACGGCTCCATGGATTGGGAGGGTCTCCTCAGCATCGGCTTAGCGCATATCACCTGTGCCGTGGCACTGCCCCTCGGCTTCCTGAAGGAAGCTTCGGGCTTCAACTCTAAACCCCTATCCCCTAAACCCCTAAACCCCTAAACCCTAAACCCCTAAACCCCTAACCCCTATCCCCTAAACCCCTAAGCCCCTAAACCCTAAACCCCTAAACCCCTCAACCCCTATCCCCTAAACCCCTAAACCCTAAACCCCTAAACCCCTAAACCCTAAACCCCTAAACCCCTTAACCCTACAACATGGTTACTAAGTAGGCTTATTATGGACTTGGGAGCTCGCTCTTCTGAGTTCTATATGGGTTCCACCATGCCTACGGCTACTTCGGTTTAGAGTTTAGGGTTTAGGGGTTTAGGGGTTTAGGGTTTATGCTTTCGCGTAGGGCTGCAAAGTCCCAGCGAAGAGATTCGAAGACCAATCCTGCCCTGGCAACAAGCAACCCATACCCATCCCTAAGCCCTAAACCCTAAACCCTAAAACCCTAAAGCCCTAAACCCTAAACCCATGCCCAGGCAGACGGCAATCCAAGGTGCACGGCGGGTGCAGAGGGAAAGGCACAGTATACTGGAATCGCTGCAGGGGGCCAGCTTCTGTGACAAGGGCCAGCGAGTCTCGGCTGCGAGTTACCGATCGAACGCGGGCGTTTTTCGCATCTCCAAGGATGTCCCAGGTTTAGCATTGAGGGTTGGTGTACTTAAAGGATCATGGGACTTAGTAACTAGGGTTATTATAATTAGGGTAACTAGACTTATAACCCAACTAAGGTACTTATAACCTTACTTACTAAGGTCCATGACCCTCCAAGTAGGGTTCTGCGATGTGCTGGAATGCTACTGCCCCACCGCACGGCAAGCCTGCTGGTATTGGACCTTGAAAGTGTTCGGACAGGGTTTGAGGATGTAGTGCAGTCAGATTATATAAGTGCCTCCTCTTTGTTCGACGCATTGCTGCTAGCAAACCTGAAGCAGCCTCTGGTTTCTATTTGCGGAGGCATGTATAAGGGAACTGTTTTAACAACATGACTACAGACCCAAACATGACCGAAACCCTACGCCCAAGCTCCAAACCCGACATGTTCAGGGAAAAAGGTTTCTGAACTTCTCGAGTCGCATCACAGGAAACAGTTCGGAGCTTTGGAGGCAGGGCTTTGGGTGTAGGATCTTGGAGGGATTCAGGGTTAAGAGTTTGGCGTTTGGGGGTTTAAGTCTTTGGGCTTTGGATCCCAGGGTTCAGGGAATTTAAGGGTTTGAGGTTTAGGGTTTCGGGTTGTCAGCGTTTTTTTGTGAAGTTTCCGCCATGAGCCTAATTTTGAGTGCAGAAAAATTGGCAACAGGGTCCCTTCAAAGTTCACACCTAATCATGAACGCCCAGACCTTATTCTGACTGCCTCTACATGTCAGGTGAGTGGAACTTGATGTTTTGGCTCCTCTGCACCATCTTCTTTGTGGGCTTTGTCTGCGTATTGGTTCAGCAGCTCGGATAAACCCAGAACTTCCAAAATCCCTTAGTTAAGGAATATACCTTAAATCATATTAGGGATCCTACTATAGTTTAAGGTATATTCCTTAATTAAGGGATTTTGGAAGGTCTGGGAACCTCAGAATCAACGCAGGCGTTGGCTCCGGGATGGTGTAGAGCTTGAGGTTTTAAGGTCTAGGCAGGTCAATATGGAGGTTTCCGAAAATTGGGGGTGCCTTATTTTGGGGTCCTTATAATAAGGATCCTACTACATAGGGTACTATATCAGGGTCCCCTATTTTCGGAAACCCCCATATATAGACTTCTTTTTAAAGTTGGCCAGGAACTACATGATGTCCGTGGCCGTCCGGGTTGTTGCAGCCTCGGGGGTCATGAGGTGGAATCCCAGATTCCTAGACAGCAAACCATGTCATGAATCCCAGAAGACCCTGAATACTGAGCCTGCATCGGGAGGTTCTAAACGGGTCCTCAACCTCTTTGTGAAAACTCTTCTACAGTCCCCAGCAAAACTCACGGGACAAAACCCTTTGTTGGAGCGCTCCGCTGGAGGCTTCATAGCCTCGCCAAGCTGGTTGCGGCGTTCCCTTGGTCTCAAGAACTCGCTGGTTTTTTCCTGCTTCAGGGTCTCGGGTTTTAAATTTAAGGCTTATAGAGTTCAAGCGTCTGGGTTTTTGTTCCCGGAGTTTCAGGATTTCAAGGTTTAGGGCTTTATCTGCATCAGTGATTGGAGTTTAGTGTTTCAGCTTTGTGTTTTTTGACGTTTGCTTGGGTGTTGTCTTTTGTGGGGCTTTTGTTGCGGCTCAAGACCTAAACCGGTAACTCTTTACTGCAGCACTTGCGTTGAGCACGTGTGCTGTTTTGGTGTGTCAGGGTTTTTGGGCATGGCATTACGTGTTGGCGTGGTCCTGTGCAGTGTTTTGGTTTAGGCCCTATTGGAACGGCTGTCATGCCGAAGCCCATTCACAGGACCTCTCCACTCGTGCCTAGTCCAACAACCTGTGGCTATGGGCCAACAAAGTCTTGGGGTGGTGGAATGCCTCTAATTGGGCTGTTCATGCGCGCAAAGCGCTATAGCAACTGTTATAGAACCCTGGATAGTAGGCCTGCAGGTACATCTCGCGGCATGTTGAGAAGAGCCAACTCTTGTGTCAAGGTTTTATGGACTTGGGAAAAGAAAACCTAGGGTTTTGAGTTTGTAGGGGCTAGAGCTTATAGGGTTTAGGGCCCATACGGTTTAGGGTTAGGGTTGCGCTGTCTTCTTTTGACAGCAAGCCGCACTGCACAGCTAAGGTTCATTTGCAAGGATGCCGTGTGGAATTTCCCGAACAAGTGCGTCGATGTTCACGCATACTAAAAAATTCTCGTGCGCCGAAGTCGCTTTAGGACATGTGTTACGACATGTTAGATGTAGGAGCTGTTCGATCAAGAGGCAGGGTCCGCTGGCTTAGCTACCACGGTCTCTGCGAAGCATGTGCAAGTCTGAAGAGTCTAAGTGAGGTGTGGGCATGTATGTATGCAGGCATGTATGCATGTGCGCATGTGTCGATGTTTCTATGCATCTAACAAACCTGTCTACATACCTAAGTACCTACGTATCTATGTGCCTGTGTAGCTATGTACCTATCTATCCGTCCGTCTGCCTGACTGTCTAGTTATCGCTCCATCTTTCTACATATTCATCTATGGATTCGTCTATCTGACTACCTACCTATATAGCTGTCTGTCTGTCTATCTCCCTGTCTATCTATCTAGCTACCTAGCTATCTATCCATCAATCGGTCGATGCAGCTGTCTATTTATCTACGTGTCTGTCTATCTTGTCATCTATCTATCTATAGCTACGTATCTATCGATGTATATGCCTATCTGCTTACTTAGCTGTCGATCTATCTATCTATCCATCTGTCTATCTGTCGTTGCATCTATATGTATGTAAGAATGGCAAGATCACATATAAAGAGAGATGAATACATATAACTATGTATATATATATACATATATGTATATATATATATATATATATATATATACCTATGTCTGTGTCCATGTCTATGTCTATGTCTATGTCTATGTGTATGTATGTATGTATGTATTTAGGTATGCGTGTATGTATTTGTGTATGCATGTATGTATGTTACATGTATATGTGTCATCTACATATCGTATTCCAATAATACGTCTATAGTATAAACGAAGTACATGTGCACGACGTGCAGACGGCTAGATGAAGGGGTTCCCACAGGTAACCAAAGGCGGCACCGTTGGGGCTCAACACCAGGGAATGTCAGCAGGAATTCGGTACACCAGCCTGGAAGAGAAGAAGGGTCTAAAAGGATACCCATAATTTAATGGTACTGAAAGGGTTACGTGAGCACGACCCTGAATTGCAGCACCTTTGGAGGGTCCAAGAGTCGGCTCTGACCCTGTAGCCTGTAGTATGTAAATCACGTAGCCAGACGAAGGGTACTACAAACTACAGGAGCTATGTTTCTAGGCCGAACCCGACCCCCTTTCTGGAAGCATCTCGTCCAGCAGAACTGGAAGTCTAGTGCTTTATGATGGAACAGCTCCCGTTTGAGAATCGTTGCTCCTGCAAAACTGCAGAGCGACTCTTGCAAAAGCAATGCCCCTGGTTTCAAGAAAATACTATAGGGGCCTTAATAATGACCTATACTATTTTGGGGGTTCCGTATTATGATTATAGTATAACGGGCCCCAAAACCCTATTCTAATTATTAAGGCCCCTATATTAATGCAGTTCTGGCCGGGTTGAGTCCGGATGAGCGCTGTGACCAAATTCGTGCGCTTTGGTCGTTTTTGGTGCTTCGAGCTCCATGTTCTGAGCACAAAGCTTATCATCATACCCTTCTGGAGCCCCTCTGAACACCTTAACTGCAAGACTGTTAAATATTTTAAAAGCATGTAAGATCTTAGGGGTTGGAGATATTCTCGTTTCGCCTTCAGATGACCTCCTTCAAGTCGTAGCTGTTTGCATGAGGGGTTCCTTGGCTTCCTGAGGTGCAAGGCACGGAGCAGAGTTTACGGGCTTGGCTTGGGATTTGTGCTGTGAGCCATGTATAGAGGCTTGCATATGGGAGTTTCCGAAAATAGGCGACCCTAATATAGTACTCTAAATAGTAGGATCCTTATTATAAGGACCCCAATATAAGGTACCCCTAATGTTTGGAAACTCCCATATGGAGTATTTCTATCCTCCTGTATATTCAGCAGTTTGCAATCTGAAATCCCACTGTTTTCATTATTGAGGCCCCGGTTTATGCACCGAGAAATTTTGGCAAAGCCCCTTACTCGCAAGACACACTGAGCGGCAACAACTCCCCCAAAGCTGCAACATGCAAGTCTGCCGTGCCTCACTACCCCGGCAAACTTTCTTGAAAGTCCTCAATCGGCAGTCACAGTCTCAGTCCAGCTACATTCTCCGGGATCCAACGTTGAACTCTAAACCCTAAGCCCAGGACCCCGAATCCTAAATCCTGAATCCTAAGTCCCACAGACCTATAGTCCTGGAGCCCCAAACCCCCAGGCCCTAAGTCCTGGAGCCTTAAATCTTAAGCCCTAAAGACCCTAAATCCGAAGCCCGGAGCCAAATCCTAAACCCTAAACTCCTAAACCCTGAGCCCGAAGCCCTAAACCGTGTAGAGGCCCGAGACGCCCAGACGAAAGGAGGGTGGGGGGACCTGGCACCCAAGATGAGTGGGAGTTTCCGAAAATAGGGGACCCTAGGGTTCCGTAAAGGGATCTGGACGGGTCTATAAAGGGTTTAGGGATTAGGGTTTGGGGAGTTTCCGAAAAAAAGGGGACCCCAATATAGCACCCTAAATGGTAGGATCCTTGTTAGAAGGACCCCCAAATAAGGTACAGTACCCCTAATTATCGGAAACTCCCGAGTCCGTAAGGAGGGGTTGAGTTTAGATTCTGGTGTTGGGCTCAAGGTGTGGCGTGGGATTCTTGTGGCTGTCTGGGATTAGTTAATGCCTCTTTGGGGGTTCCTCGTTTCGGCAGGAGTTGAGTTGAGGGCTTAGGCTGGGGTGTGTAGGCTTGTTATTGGGTGCTTTGCAGGAATGTGTTAAGGTAGCGCGTTAAGGGTGCAGAGGATAGGCCCAAGGCTTCTTCATCAGGTTCCTACATTACTTCCTGAGGGTCCCGAAGGCTGATCCCCCAAAATCTTAACAGGTTCCTGTCCTGTCTAATCTCGCCATCAGTGACCCCCAAACCCTTATCCCGACAAAACTGAAACCCCAAAGCCCGAAACCCAACAATCTCTGACCCTAAACCCTAAGACTCTGGGACTTTAAAAGGTCTGAAGCAGTGATGATCTGCAGCCATGGTTCCGGCGACATGGCAATGGATCGACATGGACGTTGGAAGAAGCAATAGTAGTCCAAAGCTTCGAAGCCCGAATTGCGAAACCGTGGGCTCCTCATCAAGGGCGAGATTAGGGTCTAGGGTTTAGGGTTTAAAACCAGCTGAACGAAAAGCTCATCCACGCCCAAACCCCATGTAGCAGCAGAACAACTCCACGAGCCCTGGCTCAACCACCACAGAATCCCTGGCCGTCCAACAAAACACCGAGACTCCTGGTTTTTCAACCCGTCAACATAGCCTACAACTCGTAAGCCTTCTCAAAACTGTCCAACAGTTAACGTTCATAAAGCAGTTAAGATAGCCTCTTCAAGCCAACACCCGAAACTCAGCCACCCTAACAGCTCAAAGCCCTCTAAAGTTTGCCTTTTTGCTCGGCCATGGCTTGGGCAGTCCCGGGGGTCACTCCAAGCTCTGCTTCTCGGCGTCCCTCGCGAGGTTTGAGGGCTTAGGGTTTATGGGTTATAGGGCAGAGGGTTTTTTTGGTGTGTACAGGGTAGCAGCTTTAGGTGTTAGTGCTCACCGGTTATAAGGGTTGTGAATTGGGCTTGGGGTTTAGAGTGGGGTTTTGGGGGCTCTTGAGGCTTCGGGTTCCCAGCAAAGCTTAGAAGGAGCTTTTGGTTGCAGGATTTTGCTTATATGAGGACGTTTTGTCGCAACCTTGCAGAGATGTGCCTCACACCTGTTTGATGCTCTCGTTCCTTTGGCATGAGTCTTCCCACGGACTAGCTCCTACAACCTAAACCCAAGCCATTTATGCCTGGGGTCTTCGTGGGGGAGCTCAGAGTCGTCGTGCTCGTGGGGTTCGATCATGGCCTTTTCTTGATGCTCTTGGGCAGTGATGGCATGTAAAATGTAACTTCGGCTTTAGGGTCTATGGTTGAAGGTTCTGCTTGCATGCATGATGAATGGTGCATACTTATTTTCTCAAATACGCACATACGCGCATGCACACATGCATACATACGCTTACCTACCCACTTAGTTACATACATACACACATACATACATGCCTACATGCATGTATGCATGTGGTTGTACATGCATTCGTGCTCACACACACATGTATACGATTGCACTTGCATGCAACGTACTTACGAAAATATGCATATATGCGCATAAGCACACAGGTACACACACAGAATGGGACATATATGCAAGCGAACATACAAGCCGACAGGCGCACGGGAGCAAACACAAAGAGGTGAACAAGTAGTTACGCAGACATGCACAATGAAAGCACGCATGCTCCACGCCTGCTCATACATTGGTCATACACATTCGTATCGGCACGAACCACTGCATCGACCATGGCAGCAAGGAGATGAACAGCGAAGACTCCTCACAGCGCTGGGAGTTGTAAACGAAGGATGCCAACTAGTAGATGGTTGCTGATAACGGTGTACTCACACTGCGACAAGACATCAGAGTGACCATGACGATGTCGGCGACAACGACGACGACGTTGACGACAACTTCTCACGCCCAAATCTGTCGACGTCACGAGGCAAACGGGACCCCCCCCCCTGCCCCTTTGGATTCGTTGATGCCACATGAATCCTTGAGTCCGAGCCCCCTAAGGTAAAAGCCAGAAAGTTGGAATATGATTATCCTAACTCTTCTATGGTAAATTATAGGGTATCCTACCCTGAAACCATATTCCAACTTTCTGGAGTTCCCTTTAAAGGGCCGTTCAGGTGCGGTCCTTTCAAGGAGCGAGGAACTTCCCAAGACTGGAGTAGGGTCCAAGTGCCGGGAACTCATGTAGACTTCCCCGAATACTAACCTACTCCAGGGTTTAATTATAGTTATAGGGTCGAGGAGCCCAGATTACTACTAATCTACTTTAGGGTGTCGGGTTTGTAAGAGCCCACATACCCACATATACTTATCACTCGTGGACATGCTGACTAGGTCTCTGTTTCTGAGCCCTCTTCCCTACTCGTCACCCTGCACCCCAAACCCCTAAACCCTTAAACCTCTAAACCCCTAAACCCTACACCCCTAACCCCCTAAACCCTACACCCCTAGACCACAAACCCTAAAACCCCGCAGCATTCCGAACACCCCGGAGTCGCCTCTAAGTCCACCTACGTCGCTCACGTGGCTCCATCTCTGCCCCCGAGTGCCGTGAGCACCACGCTCGGACCCTCAGAAGTCTGCATCTTCGGATTTGGGCATTTCGAGGCTCCTGCATAGGACTTTCCTGTATTTCTGCCAGTGTTTGGCAGTTTTAGGGCGTTCTTGTCTGCCGGGCTTGACGAGGGGCTGACTATAGAGGCTTTGCGATTTATAGAGTCTTGTCGGCGTTGCTTTCGGCATGCAGGTGTGAATTTTTGGTTTTGGGACTGTCGGTTTCTTTCCGGTGCAGGGTTCGACACTTCAACCAAGAATGGGTTCACCCTCTTATACCACGTCTAGCCACATGCTCTACACGATGTAAATAGTTGGCCGTCTTGAATTCTACAGGTTTAGGGTCCAAGCTCTTGGTTGAGGGGTTTTTCACCTATGTTCCGCCTTAATGCAAGACTTGGAGAAGCCTCACCTCACCTTTTGGCACTCCTTCGCTTGGCCTTTCGGAGTTCCAGCCATTTCGAGCTGGGGCCACGTCCTGTAGTCCGTTTATGTCAGCGGTTCCCTCTTTTGCTACATATCCTCATTTTCTGGCTCTGCTGTAGATTGGGGTCCTTTTGGCGTCATTTTGTTGCATTTATCAGCGACGACTAGCGGATCTTGAGCTGTTCAACATGCGAGACCCGAACAGCAACTACATTGCAGCAGTGTGGGCCTGCCTTGAACAGTCACTGTAGGCGCAACGTCCTCGCGCTGGATGTGGATGAAGTGCTTTGCCGTTGTGCTGAGGCTTCCGGATGTGAAGTTGGGGTCTCATCGGGCTTTGGTGGGTGAAATTCGGACTCCTGAGAAATTATGAGTGGTGCATCTTTTGGGGGAGTCGAAACCCTGTCGCAGCGCGCTTCCTTCAGGAAGACTTCCCGACATGAGAAACTCTAAACTCGACTCCGAATGCATGCAGGACCCTGGTTAGTTCAGGATGCGGTTTCAATGTTCCTTGTGATAGCTTCAGTTCCAGGACGCCGAGGTTCCACTTTTGCAGATGCTCTCGGTCAACTACCCACCGAACTTATCCTTTCCTCCCCTGAACCCGCAGTGGTGTAACAGAGGGAGCAGCGACACTATGCAAGCCACATGTCGCACTCCAACTTCCCCATCAGCACGTCGGGATCCATGCTCTTGTTCTGAGCGACGGGTTCCTGCCAGAGGTTGGTGCCTTAGACTTCCTCAACTAGGACTAGGACCTCGAATAGGCCCCTATTCCCTCCTTTAGGGTTCAGGTTCCCTTATAAGCCCCTTTAAAGCCCAAAAGGGCGCCCTTTTTATTCCTAGGATACTCTTGGGTCTAGTCAAACACCGAGAGCCCGGAAAATTCCCGAAGGCCTAAACCTGTAGGAGCCTGGTACCCTGAGCTTCCCGTGAGGCCTTCGTGCAGTGGCAGTTTGGCCAGGCTCCCGGGGATCTGGTCGTTCCTCGCTGCAACGGGTCGGGTCTTGCGGTTCAGAGTTTTTTGGGATTAGGATGGCCTTAAGGGTTTGGGGGTTAGGGCGATTAGGGTTTAGGTATAGTGCAACTGTTGAAAGCTCAAGAAGCTTGTGCATCTCGTTCCTGTGCATCGTCTCACTTCGAAGTTTGCCCGCTAATATGGCAGCAGTAGTAGTAATAATAGTTGTACTACTACTACTACTACTACTAATAATAATAATAATAAGAATAATATCAATAATAATAACAATGGCCGCAACAGTCGTATATCGCGACCTGGCAGCCCGCTGATACTGAGGAATGCTTCCAGCGCTGCTACTCCTCCGATGCTTCTGCGGCAAGGGAGCAATTCCTCAGTTCCTCTGCCGCTGATTCTCTTGGTTTCGGGGTCCCCAAACCCTAAGCCCCAAGCCCTACCTTAACCCCAAATAGCCTACCCTTTTTTCAGGACTTCTAGAAAGAAACCATCTTAGGGAACCCCCAAAATAAAGGTAGGTTCTTTGGGATCCAAGTATACCCTAAACCCTAAACCCCTAAACCCCTAAACCCTAAACCCCTAAACCCCTAAACCCCTAAACCCTAAACCCCTAAACCCCTAACCCCTAAACCCCTAAACCCTAAACCCCTAAACCCCTAACCCCTAAACCCCTAAACCCTAAACCCCTAAACCCTAATATGGGGCCCAGGGCGGCCGGATGCCAGCTCTCAGTGAAATTTGGGGCTTCGAGCTCCTTGTGGGGGACTTCAGGGTGCTGGGGCTTGAGGTGAGGGGATAAGGGCTCTCTCTTGGGGTTTAGGGATTAGGGTTTAGGATTTAGGGTTGAGGGTTTATAGGGTCCGAGGGATGTACATGGAACATGACATCCAGACGTAATTTGCGGAGAATTTTAGAAGTGTTTGTAACCAACCGTGGTCCCAGAAGCACTAGAAGACGAGAATGCAGAGAAGATAGCCATGGCTCGGATGTTTTTTGCACTTTGCTCAACAACTGGAACTGACCATTGTGGCGGGAAGCTTTCTCTTTTTACTAAACTTTCTTGAAAGGCATGTCGTCTCGATTAACTCTGAAGATCCTACCTTTTTGAGGACTTACATAAGGGAATCATAATAGGGAACCCTGACAAGGTAGGTATTTCAGGGTTAAGGTAGGCTTTACAGGGTTTGTCTCGAGGAGGCTCGAGCCCTGACCCTCTAAGCCTTGACGATTCATGGCTGCGTGTCTTTGCACAGTGCCTCCAATGATGGACAGAGTGAGCTTTGAACCCCTAATCTCCTCGACTTCTATGAACCCCAAATAAATAGCAAGTAAATAACCATTCTGATGGCAATCCCTAGCTTTGACATTTCTAACCCCTCGATAAGCCGGAGCACTGAGCTTGCCGATTTCGGATGTGCGGCAAGGCTCTGACTTCGCGACCTTGGCGGAACCTGTGTCTCCTTGGTTGCACGAGGTCTGCAGGACTGTGGGGTAAACATAGGGGCCTGAATAACTATCTATGCTATTTTGGAGCTTCCTTACTGTAGTTATAGTATAACTATAATGGGCACCCAGAGCCCCATTTTAGTTCTTTAGGCCCCTATATTAGGGTTCAGGCCGTAAGTGTTTTGGTAAATCGCGTCTGGGATTATATATTAGATTCAAGAGTCTGAGCTCACACTTGCAAGGGAATCTGCACTTACATCCTATGGTCCTATAAGCCCTTTGCATCAGGTATATGGTATATGTTTTGTTTTCTGTATAGTATTTTTAATACAGACTATACTGTTAGATATTACCAGTATCCCTCCTTCCTCAAATAGGGGTATATGGTCCCAAATAAGTGGCATTTAGGGTCTAACAGAGGGTAGATTGAGGGCCTAGGTAGAAACCCTAAACTTAAACCGGTTTGAGGCTCAGGAGTGATTCTGGAGGGGGCGCGGCGGGGGACTCCTGAACCCAGAGACTCCAATACCCCTTAATTAAATTAGGGAATATTCCTTAAACCATATAAGGGATCCTATTATAATTTAAGGTATATTCCTTAAGTAAGGGATATTGGAGTCTCTGGGAAGCGGCCCAGGCACGGGTGCCCCGAGGCGCTGCAGCAGCTCAAAGCTTTGGGTTGGGAGGCCTCTGACTTGTACTTAAAGGATCCTGGGACTTAGTAACTAGGGTTCCTTAAAGGGGTCCTTAAAGGGTTCATCAAAAGGGATCTATAAGGGTTCTAGAAGAGGGGTTTTGGGGTTACTTAAAGGATCATGCGACTTAGTAGCTAGGGTTATATAGGGTAACTATACTTATAACTAACTTACTAAGTCCCATGATCCTCCAAGTAAGGTTTCGGGTTCCATTTAAAGGGTAGGGTTTAGGGTTTAGTGTTTAGGGTTCCATTTACAGGGTTCTGCAGGGTTTAGGGATTTGGGTTGAATTGAGGGTTTGGGGTTTCGGGTTCCTTCGAGGGTACCGTTGAGGCTTCTATAAAGGGCTACCATAAGGGTTAGGGTTTATGCTTTGGGGTTTAAGGTTTCAAAGGACTTCGAAGCTTTTTGTTTTTGGGGGGTTCCTTTCGGGGTTCCTTTAAGGGTTCTCTAAGGGCTACCATAAAGGTTAGCACTCACAGGCTTAGGGCTTTCTTCAGGTTAGGGTCTAGGTCCCAGAGTAGTGGGTTTTGTTCACATGAACTCTAAACCCTACACGCCAGCGCCCCAAACCTGCGCTTACGACGTACAAACTCACCACCCACCACTTGCCACGCAACGGTGATTTTGATTGTTTACGAGGCGCAGTCGAGCCACACATCATGTCGGTACTTGGGGGATCATGGGACTTAGTAAGTAAGGTTAGAAGTACCCTAATTGGGGTTATAAGTAGTTATAAGTCTAGTTACCCTAACTATAACCCTAGTTACCAAGTCCCATGATCCTTTAGGTATACTTGCAAGACTCCAGCCCTTGCTGTCAGCTTCACGCGGTGACATCGCGTCCAGCCAGTGCCAAGGCGAGTTCCTTGGCTGCCTTTGTGTTTTTTGGTTTAGGGTTTAGGGTCATAACAAATGCAGGCAGGGGGCTTTCGCAAGATTAGGGATTCCTTGTTTATGATGGGGTCCTGGGAGTGAGAATACCTTAGTTCGGATACATGGGAGTTTGGCAAGATTCGGATGCCTTGTCGCATGAGGGCCCTTGTGGTCAAAATATGTTTTGTCGCTTCGCACGAAGATGCTGGTGGTGTAGGGCAGCGGCCTTTGGTGAGTTATTGTCTGGGAGGTTTATCCTTTCTCAACAAAGGTTCTACTTGGGTCCACCCATTATGTTGTCCTGCATCCACAACTGTTCTTGTTTGCTCTGGTACTGCGGCTGGTTAAGGGATGAGCAAGTTGAATGCAGGTGATGTCCAGAAGATGGGTGCCTTCATTCCAACCTTCCAAGAGCTTGTGAAACCTTGCCACATCAGAAAGTCAGGATGGAATCGCGAAGCCTCTACAGCTTGCACAGCCGTGCGCGTACTGCTCAGCACTCATCACCGAAGGAACACTACAAACACTACAGCCGTCACTACAACTCCAAAACAGTAGTACAACCGTGACTACAGCCCCGAGCCCACAAACTTGTGCGCTACAAAGCTGCATAGTTAAGGCCCACCCACCCTGAACCCCAGACTCCCCAGACCGCCGTACAAATCAAGACGAAGACCTAAACCTAAACCTCCAGCTCAGGCACGGAGCGCTTCTTGGCCCAGCGCTCCTGGGACTTGTTAAAAGGGCTTTAGGGGCTTTAGGGCTTTAGGGGCTTTAGGGGCTTTAGGGGTTTTAGGGGTTCAGGGGTTTAGGGGTTTAAAGGTTTTAAGAGTTTATAGGGTTTCAAAGCACGCTGAACGCGGGTGATTCTGGATCCATTGTGGACTGTCGATTTCTCCCATCGGGTACGAAGCAGCTTCCGTGATTCTGTCCTTGAAATTCGCATCAGGACCAGACTGCTTAGCTAGCTAGTGGCCGGTCAAGCAACTCGCAATCCGCTTTGAACGTTTAGCTTTTAAACCCTGTAAAGCCTACCTTAACCCTGAAATACCTACCTTTTCAGGGTTCCCTATTATGATTCCCTTATGTAAGTCCTCAAAAAGGTAGGATCTTCAGGTTAAGGTAAACCCTAAACCCAAACCTCGAACTGTAAACCCGAAGCCTCCCTCTGTCGAGGGTTCCCTGGGCTCATCAGCGGCCTGCACTTCACCTCCTCTGCCCGGGAAGGCTGGATTGCAGAACAAGGGTTCGCACTTTCACCTTCAGAAAGCCCGCTGGCGTTGCTAAAGGGGCTTGAACACCAAAAAGAATGCATCCTTTTAGAACCCTCGAGAACATACGTACATGCGTATACAAACAAACACACACACACACACACATAAATGCATACATGCAGCAGGGTGAGGGTGCTGTTTGGCTGAGGTTCGGACTGGGAGGTTTGAGGCTCGTCGGGCTCAACAGCTCGGGCTGCATCATGCCCTTCAACTGACTCTGGCCCTCAGGCATTCTTCGGTGAAGACGCAGAACGGGGTAAGCTTGCGTAGGGCTTCGCGTTTAGGTCAGGGTCAAGGTTTAGGATGCAGGGTGTTCCTGTGTTCAGGTTCTAGGGCTCACAGTCAATGTTACGGCTCAGCAAGACCATGAAATCTACGCAGTAATGTAGGGGCCTTAATAAGTACAATAGGGTTTTGGGGCCCATTATGCTATAATTAGAGTAAAGAACCCCCCAAGTAGCACAGGTCATTTTTGAGGCCCCTACAATACCGTTTTGGGTCACCTGCAGGGACCCCAAGGGTGACGTGTTGCTGACAATCCCATTGCCAAGAGCCCTCAGTCGATTAAGCCCCTGAAGCATTAAATCCCTCAAACGAGAAGACCCTATTTGGAGGGTCATGGGACTTAGTAAATAAGGTTATAAGTACCTTGATTGGGGTTATAAGTATAGTCACCCTAATTATAACCCTTGTTACTAAGTCCCATGATCCTTCAAGTAAGCTTCCTCTAACTTCGAGGTCTAGCTGTATGCCCTATCCTGCCGTCAGGACCCTCGAAGGGTCAACTCTGCTCTGCTTTGGGTGCCCGGGCGCTGGCGCCTTGGGTCGATATAGGGCCACCGGTCTGGAGCCGTGGTTTCGGCATTCGGAGTTCAGCATTGTGGCCGGGAGGGTCTTTTCAATGGCTTAAGCTGGTGCTTGAGATCCATTTTAGGGGTCCTTGGCGAGAGTTTTGGAGCTGGGAGTCTGGCATCCGACTCAGCGGGCGCTAGACCTGACACGGTGTGAAATATTGCATATAGTCACATAGATATATCAAGCACACCCGACGCCAAATACTTCCAGCCAGCACCAAAAATCACTTGACAGCTCCTGTATACATATAATGGATGTTAGCTATGCGCAAGCGGAAGATCTCCAGAGACTATGCTCGAAGGTAGACGACCAGCTGCCCAACGTCTACGATGCCGTGGCACACGGCCGGGACATCTTCAAAAATCTAGTTTAGGTTCTTTGGGGTTTAGGGGTCTAGGTAAACTCTAAAGTCCACGACCTGGAGTTACACACTGAAGCGCAGAAAGCTGCAAGATGGGGGATGATTAGTACGAGAATTCCTGGTACTTTACTTATGGGCATCAGGGTAGGGGTATTCCAAATTTCTGGAAATATCATACATGGGGGTTTTGATGAAGTAGTCACAGTACCCTCATGTAGTCCCTTATTATAAATACTTCTATTATCTGCTGTAGCATATATATGGCCCTCCCTGGCTGCCATACTTGTTGTTAGAAGCCTGAAGAGTTCCTAGTACAAGTCCACAGGTTTCAAGTTTCAGTCAGAAGTCATAGTAGCAGAGTCCCGTAACCCTTCTTCTAGCTGTTCAGGGCCCTGTTTGGGAAGTTCGGTCCAGGGGTGTGCGGAATTGAAGGAAACGGGAGGGCGAACAATGTGAACTCCCCGGAGGCATTCATGCATCCAGGGGTTTAGGGTGTCATGTGGCCTTTCGGACTTGTAGGTATGCAGGTAGGGTCGAACAGAGGGTGGATGGAAAGCCTCTTCAGGGTCTAGGGCGTAAGGTTTGTAGAGATCACCTAAAGACCAGAACACCTTGCCACGGCCCCTTGAGTAGTTAAACCCGACCCCTTTTCCAAAGCTTACAAGCCCTAAACCCCTAAACGCGAAAACACGAACCCCCCTAAAGCCTGAGCCCTAAACCCTAAACCCCATAACCCTAAGCCCAAGCACTAAATTCACTAAATCGCCAAAGTCCAACACATACTTTGTTGCCATTCACAGGGGTCTCCGCTGTGGTTTTGGATCTGCAAGGCAGCTACGTGGCTTGTCTGTGGTGGAGGGCTGTGGGGTTTTCGGGTTTAGGGGGACTGGAGCGGGAATTGTGGAGCAGCCATACACTCCAGAGCAAGTCTTGGTCTTGGCTACAGTTTGATTACAACCCTCAACTAACTACCGACACAAGATCAAACAAGGCCCAACGAACAAAGGTAGTCAGTATAATGGCTGTATTGTCGCTCGGGATAAACCTCTGAGGTTTACGGTCAAGCGTCAGGGTTCGCCAGCACTGGATTGAGTGTTCCTGTCATTCATATTCGTACCTATAGTCTCCATTGTAGTTCCTTTTTTTGGTTAGACCAATTTCATTAGTTAGGATCCTACAAGGTAACCCTAAAAAGGAACTACAATGGAGACTATAGGTAAGCCCTGTTTCCCACCACGGCTCTTGAAGCAGGGAACCTGTGCTCGCACACTTCCGCGGAGCCTTCTTGGTAGAGGGTGTGGGGCCTGAAGCGCTTGAGATTGCCGGAGATTGGGGTCAGGGTTCAGGGTTCAAAGCCTCAGAAGGCCCTAAACACTAAAATCCCTAAACCCCTAAACACTAAAATCCCAAACCCCTTCAGCCAACACGCACCCAGCCCTTGAGGCAGCCCTTTCACCCCAACATCCTAAGCACCAACGCCCAATCCAGACCCTCGTAAGGTTTAGGGTTTAGGGTTTAGGGTTTTAGGGTCTAGGGTTTAGGGTTTAGGGTTGTTAGCTTCCTTTTCTGCGGCTAAGTTTGTTCGTGACAGTGAGGCCTGGAACCACAGCGGAACGCTGCCCGACGGCGCCACGCGCGCCCGGTCCTGGGCCGAGGTGCTCGCCTACCTGAGCCGTGGCATTGCAATGGCTGATCTCCCCTTTCTGTCCCGATAAATGCACCGCAGGTTAAGTTGCATAGTTCTATGATCATAGACCCCAACTATCGGTGCTTTCAGTGGTGTTCGTCCTGGGGCGCGGGACGTGACTGTTTTGGGCCTTGGATGCTGCAAAACCATGAGGGCTGGTTTCGAAGGGTTGTGGCTGAACGGCCAAACTCGAAGTATCTCGAAGCCTTTACTGACATGCGTAAGCTGCAGGTTTCAAGTATTTGGATTGTCTCCAGCCACAACTCGTTACAAAACTGAAGTTGTCCAGACTCGAATCGAAGTTTCCAAAACCGCCAAAGCAATGCTAACCAACTGCCCGAAACAAGGGCCTAGCCATGTGTAGCTGTTCTTCGGGATATGTCTGGAAACAGTTCAGCTGGCTAAAACAGATCCAATAAACCTCGTAGACATACAAAAACCTTACCCTAATTCCCAAGGCCCCCCATCTATGACCCTTGGCCCAGGACTAGCCCACCCGCAACATCTGCCAATGCGGGCTACACACCGCGAGGGTGGGCCGAAATTATAGCCCAAAGGGTCCAAGGATCATTATGGTATATACTTATAGGGTATTTTGGGGGTCTAAGTATCTACCAGAATGATACTTGGACCCTTTGGGTAGGTTAAAGTAGGATCATTCGGGGCTGTCTTGAGGCGGCATAGTTGGTTTGGTATAATCGGGGCTTCTTGTTTCTCATACCCCGGCTTGGTGGGTTTTGGAGTTTTCGGTGGTTCGGGTCGCAAGGTTTTCCAGACCTGCGAGCTGTGAGTCTGAAACATCATTCCAAGGGTAAAAGGAGGGACCCTTAATAAGGACCCCTAGGTATATACGCTTAATATAGCTAGTATTATAGGGTAGGGGTCCCCATTGAGGGTCCCTCCTTTTCCCCTTTGAGTCATGGTGTAAGTTTAGGAGAGTTGAGGGCTTCGGGTGTCCGAAGAGCATTCCTGATCGCGAGTCCGAAAACTGAGATCCCCGAAGCCGCCAGCCTTGCTCCACCTGAAGAGCCTCAAAGCCTTCTCCATATATCTTGTGCATGGCGGCCTGCTTCGTGGATTGCCAGTCGGGGTCCAATCGTCACAAGTATGTGCGGGAATTTGTCGTGGGATCGCAAGGTAGCTCCTATAAATCAACAGCCAACAACCTCAAACCTGCAGCCTTCAGACATGTCGTTTGGGCTACTGTAGACCCGGTACAGATGTCTGAAAGGGCGTTGGATTCCCACGGTAGTCCCTGACTCCAACTTGGTTGAACCTTATATAAGCCCCCAACCCACCAAGGCTTCAATTCCAACCTTAAACTCCCAAACCCCAATCCCCTGATTTCAAGTTCTCTGAGTTCAACCTGTCTGTACAAGGGCTCCGAGCCCGCCGGCATCAACAGCTTCTGCGTACCTCCCACGGTCACAGCCGCTCGGTGTCAAGGTCTCGGGGGTTGTTAGGATGATGGGGCTTGTTGGATTTTTGGTCTAGGGTACTGCGTTTGCGAGAGTTTTTGTTTGCGAGATTTTACTGGCAATGGATTGTGTCTAGAGAGAACATGAAAGGCTCAATCGTGCCCCATTCGGTTATGCCTATAATCTGCCCCCAAACCCTACATCAAGGCCCCTGCGATCCGAATGGTCTGGAGATGCCTGCTTTCCAAGCAGTAACCGCAAGCTGGCTGACATGCCAGGAACTCATACTTCTGATGCTATGTTGCCAGTTGGCTTGCTTGTGAATAGAGACCTGAAGCAATCTCTGATTCAGTATTTAGTTACTGAGCAATGTTCTCGCTCAGAGTCCTTATTTCAGTCATGCCTCCAAAACCGCTTTCTGATTATAAAGGCCCCTACATTCTTAGACATGATGTCACATGATCCAATCCACGGTAGTTGCGGTCGTGAGTCGGGGTGCTAAGTCCTAAGCGAGACCCTGTACAGCACGAAGCACGGCGAACCCTTCCTGCCCTAAACCCTCTAATCCCGAAAGCCTGTAATTCCTATAGCTTTCATAACCCCTCTTCCCTCAACCCCCAATCCCTAATCCCTAAACCCCAATCTCTTATCTCGAAACCCCAACTCTCGTTTCAGCTTTCCCCAGGCCCGATGCCGGCTCGGTGCCCAGCTCACAAGCTGCAGCATACATGCCCCAGACGATGCAGCTCTTCGCTTCAAATTTGCTGTGGTACTATAAGGGTTTAGGGAGACTTAGAAGGCCCCTCGTGAAAAGATCTTCTAATCCCTCTATAAATAAAGCCCTACTAAGTCCCTTCAAATCCCATAAGTCCTCAAAAATCTCTAAAATCCCTTTGAGTTTGAGCCCTACTAAGCCCTGAAACAGAAACCTGGAGAATCCTGTAAACCTCTCTACTTCCTTTCTGAAGCCCTACTAAGCCTACTAAACCCCTTTAAATTTCATAAGCCCTCAAAAATCTCTACACTCCCTTCGAGCCCTATTTAGCCCCTGCGAAGCCCTTTTACATCCTTCAGGGCCTCAACAGTCTCCATAATCCTGTTGACTTTTCAGCCCCACTCAGCCCCGAAACAGAAACCCTTAAGAAATCCGAAAAGCCCTCAAGAACATGTCAAAAAACCCTCAAAAATCTCGAACACCCTAAACCCAAAGCCTCTAACCCCTAAACTCTTTTGAGCCCTACTTCTTTTTAAAAGAACATAGGTTTTGTTTAAAAAGAACCTATGCCCAGGAAGGCGCTCCCGGAGCTGCCGGATCACAGCCGCTTGGCCGCTCCGCAGCCGGAAGCCCCGCCGAAGCCTCAGCTGGAAAGTCCGCCGGGCTGACTTAGTAACCGGGGTTCCTTAAAGGGTTCCTTATAGGGTCCCTTCTTATTATAGGGTTCCTTAAAGGGTTCCTTATAGGGTCCCTTCTTATTATAGGGTTCCTTAAAGGGTTCCTTATAGGGTCCCTTCTTATTATAGGGTTCCTTAAAGGGTTCCTTATAGGGTCCCTTCTTATTATAGGGTTCCTTAAAGGGTTCCTTATAGGGTCCCTTCTTATTATAGGGTTCCTTAAAGGGTTCCTTATAGGGTCCCTTCTTATTATAGGGTTCCTTAAAGGGTTCCTTATAGGGTCCCTTCTTATTATAGGGTTCCTTAAAGGGTTCCTTATAGGGTCCCTTCTTATTATAGGGTTCCTTAAAGGGTTCCTTATAGGGTCCCTTCTTATTATAGGGTTCCTTAAAGGGTTCCTTATAGGGTCCCTTCTTATTATAGGGTTCCTTAAAGGGTTCCTTATAGGGTCCCTTCTTATTATAGGGTTCCTTAAAGGGTTCCTTATAGGGTCCCTTCTTATTATAGGGTTCCTTAAAGGGTTCCTTATAGGGTCCCTTCTTATTATAGGGTTCCTTAAAGGGTTCCTTATAGGGTCCCTTCTTATTATAGGGTTCCTTAAAGGGTTCCTTATAGGGTCCCTTCTTATTATAGGGTTCCTTAAAGGGTTCCTTATAGGGTCCCTTCTTATTATAGGGTTCCTTAAAGGGTTCCTTAAAAGGGATCTGTAAAGAGTCTACAAGAGGGGTCTTAGGCTGACTTAAAGGATCGTGGGACTTAGTAACTAGGGTTCCTTAAAGGGCTCCTTAATGGAGATCTACATGGATTCTATAGGCTCTACTTGGAGGTTCATGGGTAGTTATTCGTGGGTTATAAGAAGGGTAACTATAGTTATACCCATAGTCTCCAGTGCAGTTCCTTTTTTGGGTTACCTTATAGGATCCTAAGTGGTCTAACCCAAAAAAGGAACTACAATGGAGACTATTAGGCAACCATCAGTGGACTTATAACTCAGTTATAACTACCCATGAAACTCCAAGTAGAGCTGGTTAGGGTTTGAAGTTTAGGGTTTGTAGTGCTGCTTAGGATGCCGGGTTTAGGGATGCTTAGGGTTTAATTGTTTACAGCATACAGAAGTTTCGGGTTTAGGGCTGTTTAGGATGGATTTAGCGCTCAGGGCTTCGCAGGTGGGGTTTTGTGGTTTCGGGTTGCATGAGAGTTTAGCCTAAAGTCTGTCTATATCTATCTGTACCTGCTGATTTTTATTTGCTTGTCAATCGGCATGTTATTTTGCATCTAGGTTTCTGGACACAACAGCGCTTTGCCTCCCAGGGATAATGCCACAAAAGCAGCAGAATTGTAATGCAGGGGGATGCCGGCGACGCAGTGTATGCGGGCGCAGCCTCTTGGCTTCAGACCGAGCAAGTTGCTCGAATTCCAAGCCTGATACCGGAACCCTAAACTACACCTGAACCCCCGCGTACCGCACCCCATCCCGAAGCCCCAAAACCCAAACTGCAGGGTTCAGTCACTTGAGGGCACAAGAAGCCCCTTGTTTCAATCGGGCTCAACTTGTTCTGAACTTGAACCCGGAGGTGCTGGACAAGTTTCGGCCAGAACTTCGAGATTCCCTCAAGCTGAGGGGCACAAGGCCCTGAGCATATTACAAGAGCCCTACATAGTAAGGACGGGAAGGCTTAATACTGAAGCTCTTTGTCCCTCCACATGTGATGCCCTGCACATCCAGGCAACCCTAACGCTGAAGCGTAAAGCTTGTCAGCAACTCCCGCCTCCCTCCCAACAAAAAAACTCCCCGAACACCTCAGCACTGCCCCCTTCAACAATGAAACATATACTATTGCACGCACTACGTTCGCTTAGAAGGGCTCAACATCCAAACCAGCAATCGGCTCGCATATCCATCTACCTTGAGCCCCACAGCTCTAGCGCCAGCAAAAGTCCTTCAAGAATCTCTATTCCCCGAACCCCTAAACAAGCCTAAAGCCGAAAGCCATAAACCCTATATAATTTGGTCCTTCAAGGACTCACAGCTGCCATGAACTGCGCTAAGCCCGAAACCCTGAACCCTGTAAGCCTTTAGAAACTCTGAAATCCTACAAACCCCGACGCCACCAAATTTTATGGAACCCTTCTAGATCCCTATTAAAGGAACCCTTTAAAGGGTGCCCCTATTTTTCGGAAGCTCCCTTAAAAGTTAAGGCCCTTGATTTCGAGCCTAGGAGCCCTCCACTAGAAGCCACTCCGGGCGAAGTGCGCCAGGCTCCCTTTTTGGGGCTTTGGGGGTTCTTGGGTTTATGGATTTGGGGTTCAGCGTTTCGGGTTTGGGGTTTTAGCTTGGGGTTTAGGGTTGAGGGTTTTCGAGTTTGGGGGTTTAGCTTGGGGTTTGGGGTTTAGGGTTTTCGGGTTTGGGTTTTAGCTTAGCGTTTAGGGTTTTCGAATTGGGGGTTTTAGCTTAGGGGGTATACCGGTATACGGGCACGAGTCGTTTTTGGAAGCTGCCCATCAGGTGACCTTCGCTCCACGCCAACCCCTGGGCATCTATGTGGCGGACGTCACGCATGGCCGGGTAACGGAGGCCCGGGGATCGTCACCAAGCATGATATACCACTTTGCCGCACCAAGCTTTGTGGCAAGGTCCCTGCATCCGGATCATCCTGCCCCCACACCTATGCTGCCTCACATCACTCCCAGTCTCAGTCTGTCTCTCTCTCTCTCTCTCTCTGTCTCTCGCTCTATCTCTCTCCCTCGCTCTCTCTTTCTCTCTCTCTCCCTCTCTGTCTCTCCCTCTCTCTCTCTCTCTCTCTCTCTCTCTCTCTCTCTTTCTCCCTCTTTCTGTCTGTCTCCTCACGCATCTCACATGCACTTGAAACTTGATATGTCTACGTATCTGTGTATCTGTCTCTATCTGTCTCTCTCTTGCTCCCTCTCTCTATCTCTGTCTCTAACCTGTCTTTATCTCGATTTCTATGTCTATCTGTATCTCATACAGCCGAAACCCAAAACCTGTAAGCCTTAAAGCCCCCAAACGAAAACAAAAAACTATGTTGGCCAACATCGTAGCCTCCAAACCCATGGGTTCCAAAAACTGAAACCCCAAACCTGTAAACCCTACCCCCCCCCCCCCCCCAAAAGGCCACATAGCCTCCAAACCCATGGGTTCCAGCCGTCTCCCGAGCCCCGGAAGCCTCAGGTCTTCGAGGGCCAGGCCAAGGACTCTCCGAAAAAGCTTTTAGGGTTTGGGGAAAGTGTTTGTGGATTTGGGGTGTAGGGATCAGCTGCTTTTTTGTTTTGTGAGTTTGGGGTTTAGGAGTAAACATTAAGGTAGATTTTTTGTTTAGTTTTTTTGAAGGGGGGTTAGGTTGTTCTTTGGGTTTTCCGACCCAGGGTTGAGGGTCTCGTTTTTCATTTTTGTGAGCCAACGGTTGTTTAGGGTTTAGGCGTTTTACGATTGGGGGTTCAGGACTGAGGGGCTTAGGGCTTCGAAAGCCCAAAGTTTCGGATTCCGTAAGGGTCCTTGAAGGTTGAAAGGAGTGCAAGGCATAGCCGAGTCGAGGGTCTAGGCTTTCGGGTCGAGGGTGATGGAAGCATGCAGGATTTTGGGTCTGCATCTTGGATAGTGAACGGGGAACTTTAAACTTTGTGGCATCATATATCAGCTCTATCATTGAAAGTTTGAACTTTTGGGGGCCCGGTTGTTGAAGAAGAGAGGCATAAGAAGGATCCTCAGTTACAGAGTTGGTACCCAACTGACCAGAAGCTACCTCTTAGAGGCAATGCAAGTGGTGGGTAGGGTCTAGCATTTATTAGGGTTTAGGGTGATATCAGGACTTTACCGCAAGTCTGTCTGAATGCTTCAGGACTTGGGGGTGGATCCGCATCTTGGCCTTTGCTGGCACAACCGAAGTTGCCAATGCTTGTATTGAAAAGTTGAACTGTGCAACAAGAGCGCATATTTTGTTTCTTGGACTGAGGCGCAGCTGTTGCCAGGCGGTTCTAAAGTCAGAAGGCGTATCACCTGAAGCACACAGCATAACATGCGCTAGCTAGATGGAATGTACAGGAATCCAAAAGCCTGCTTGGTTTGCGCAGATCCCAACTAGTTACACCCTTGAGGTGGTCAAAGCATGCTCTACATCAAAGTCGGCATTCACTCGCACACCCCAACGTCCTATTCTCTAAACCCTAAACCCTAAACTCTAAACCGGAGTTATACGGTTGATGATATAAATCCTGCATTACCTCAAGGACCCTAAAGTATGGGAATTATGGTATATTCCCTATTATGGGTAATGCACGATTTATATCATCAACAGTAGGGGGGGGGCCCTATAGCTCCTCTCTGCTACAGCCAACCGACCAACCTTGAACGGCGACTTCTGGGCTCCTCAGCCCTGAGCAAGGCTGCCCCGCCCTCTGAGGTAAGGGTTTAGGATTTAGGGTTTTGGGTTCAGGATTTAGGGTTCAGGGTTTAGGTACTTCATGATCCTGTCCATCGACGGGCAGCCGTACAGAGACTTCCCTGCATTTCAGAAGCAACGTGCGATTGAGAATTGAAAGGCTCCTCCAGACGACAGCAGCTCCAACTATGACGGCCAGAATCGCTCACACAACCCTAAATTCCTAAATTTGTTTTAAAGCCCTGGATCGTGCATGGAGGAAGTCGTGAAGCTCCTGCATTGTGACCCAAAGATAGGCTGAACACCTCGTTCACACTTGTACGATGGCATCGCGTTTAGGGCTTCGGGTGGGGTAATTCTAAGTCCTGAGCTCCAAATTTGTGGTCCAAGAAGATCGTCTTCGTGTTCGTCAGTTGCTGTTTGGTTTGATTTCCGTCTGAGTGTTGAGAACTGTTTGTGTCGCCCTACACACGAAGCTCGAACAAACCTCAAACTCTTGTCAGTTCACCAGGTGAAGCGCTGTTGGAGCAGAAGAAGAGCGGCAACGCACCCTACTCGGTGGCTTGGCTGACTCCTGGGATTCAGGGTTCAGGGTTCCCAGAGACTCCAATATCCTTCAATTAGGGAATATACCTCACATTAAAGTAGGATCCCTAATATGATTTAAGGTACATTCCCTAATTAAGGGATATTGGAGTCTCAGGGTTTCGCGGGCCTGAGCTGCTTCTCATGCAAAGCAGCCCAAAGCCTCCTGCGGGTTGAAACCGAGAGCGCAAAAGCCTTGCGGATGACTTCACAACCAGCTCTGTCATAGCTGGGTAAAGTTCTACATGTTTAAGGGTACTTAACGCCAATGAGGAATACAAATTAAAAATTTTTAATCCTATCCCAATCATGAACTAGCCAGCTTGACACCCCTCATCCCCGTAAGCACCCGCACAAACGGCCCACTAGACTCGACCTCTCCAAGGCCCTGCAAAGCCCTAATGTAGGAACCTGATTAAGAATCCCTGGGCCTATAACTCCAAAATAGCAGGATTCATCTACGGAACCCTAATATAGGCCCAAGGTCTCGAAATCAGGTTTTCTACATTATAAACACCACTATGAAGACTCTCTTCTGAGCCCTGTGATTAAGCGCGCCCAGATGATGATCCGCCATGTCGCACCTCCGGATGCCGAGATCGCCCTGGAGTGTGCCAAGGCGGGCGGGGAAGGCTTAGAGTGCAGGGTATAGGTTTCAGGGTTTAGGGTTCAAGGGCGCCAGGTTGAAGGGTTGAGGAGGGGTTTATAGAGGCAGGGTCGGTTTAGGGCTTAAGGTCCAGGCTTTAGGGTTTCGGGGAGTCCAACACAGTGTAGTCTCAGGATTCACGAAGTTCCAGCTTCAGGCGTCTGGGGTTGGCGGTGTGGGTTCAGGATTTGGGGTGGTCAGGGGGTTCAATGCTGTAGTAAATCTCCAGAACCCTTTCTAGTCAGTAAGGCCCTGAGCGGTAAGCCCTCTTGGAACCCATTCTATACTAAGTTTACTAGCCCTAAACCCTCAACACTAAACTAAACCCTCAACCCTAAACTCTCAACCCTAAACCCTCAACCCTACACCCTGAACCGTGCCAGGTGGTGGGTCAAGACGTCTCCGTCTTGCCCATGGAGGTGAGGCGGCTGGCAACTCGGCGGGATCAGAGGTTTAGGGTTTAGGCATTAGGGTTTTAGGGTTTAGGACTTAGGGTTCAGGGTTTAGGAATTAGGGTTCAGGGTTTAGGAATTAGGCTTCAGGGTTTAGGGTTTAGGAATTAGGGTCTAGGGTTTAGTGTATGAAATTTAGGTTCAGGGTTTAGAGAGAATGCTTAGGATTGGGGGCCTTGGTAGTCTGGGGGCCTGGAGCTTAGGGTTTATAACTTTTCTAAGGCTTGCCTTCGGTTTTAGGATCGGGTTTGGATCCTCTTAGTTTAGTTTTTTTGGGGGGTTGGGACTAGTTAAAGGACCATCGGACTTAGTAGCTCAGATTATATTTAATTAAGGTAACTAGACTTAGAACTATACTTATAACTCCAATAAAGGTACTTATAACCTTACTTACTAAGTCCCATGATCCTTTAAGTAGTTCCAAGGTTTACAGGGGCTCGGGGAGCTTCCCGGACTAGGAGTTCAGGGTTTAGGGTTTGTGGGGTTTAGGTTTCAGGGTTTCAGGGTTTGTGGTGGCTTAGAGGAAATTGACATTCACTCTGACAGCCTCGTGGAGTGTTTGGGACATCTCGGGAATGAGCATCGCTGATTCTGACGATGCCCATGGCCTTGTCCATGATGTAAGCTGGCTACGTCTGCTATTTTTCGCTTGTCTTTGAATGAATGTATCATGTTTATGAAGTCTGTGCATGCTTTTTCTTGGTCGGCCGACAGAATATGACAGCAGTCTCACAGAACGACAGGTCGACCTTACGAACGTAGAGACAAAGTGCCGGGATTGATGCCTGTTCAGTGCTCTTCTGGCGAAACGGAGGGCCAATGATGCAGCTGATGCTGCTGACGGGTGCCCACTGTAGGCGGCTTTTGCGTTGGTTTGTCAAAGCAGACGCGCCAGCTTTATAGGGAATTGGAGTTTCCTCGACTAAAGCAAGCCCGCAGAAAGCTTCTTCATGTCGGTAAATCGGAGCTTCCAAAAGAGCCAGCGTGTATCCAACGAGTTGTTCATGATGAATAGTGTTCCGTTTATAAAGGGCTCCAGTTACATAAACCGTATGTTACTACTGTAACCATATATTATATTTTCCAGTAGCCTACTATTTAAGTAACTGGAGCCCTGGGGGTTTTATGAGGGAGCATGGTAATCATGATTAGAGGCCTTGGAAACCCTTAGACCCTAAGGGAAGGGGGGACTGGATCCCAAGAGTAGTCCCTATAAAATCCCGAATAACAGTCCCCATAACCCATTACCCCAATCCCTATTAAGAACCAGACTGTAAGCCGCTTATCGAGTGCTCAGGAGCTGGTATTGACGAATGGCGAGCCTGTCAACATCGGGCGCTCTCACCAGGCGTGTCTTTCGCTGGTAGACTGTTAAAGGTGCTCTGTAGGCATGTATGGGGATCTTCTACAGCTTTTGTGAGGGTAGAGGCATATGTATATATATATATATATATATATAGAGAGAGAGAGAGAGAGAGAGAGAGAGAGAGAGAGAGAGAGACAGAGAGAGAGAGAGAGAGTTAGAGAGAGACATGTAGATGTATCGTTTGTTAACTGCAAACTGCATATATATATATATATATATATTTATTTATTTATTTATTTATTTATTTATTTATTTATTTATTTATATTTATATCAAGATATAACATATACAGATATAATATACATATATATATATATGTGTACAAACAAATATACATAGAGAGAGAGAGAGAGACAGACAGATGTCTGCGGAGTTTGGAGATGTTTCTGAGATTCCGTGATGATTATACAGATCGTTGTGCGTAGCACCTTGTTCAGTTCATCAGTGTCAGGAGCAACACTCAAACGGGGTCTCCCGGAATTGACGCCGAAACCCAATAGCCCCAAGCCCCTAAACCTCAATCACGTTGAACGCTGAACTAGTCACACCTCCATGACTGCCAGACGAGCAAGCTGTTGAAGCCCATGCAAGGTCCGACCGCCCCCCCCCCCTATTTCTAGGGAGTAGAATGCAGCCACACAGACACAACCGATACTTGTAGGTCACTGCAAGAACCTCCTGTTTAGGATACAAAGAGCCTTTAAATCGTCCTAACTTGCCTTGGGCCCTCTTCTCGTGGCACAGGCAGAGTTCTTCCAGAGGCTCCTGCCAGACGAGGAGTCGCCAGCGCTCCAAAGCTTTCGAACAGGGCTTAGGGTTTAGACTTTAGGGTATATAGGGTTTACAGGGATCCTTCCTTTACGGTTTAAGGTACGTTACCGAGAAACATCTTCATAGGGGATCCTCGTTCGGCGATTTCAGGTAGACTCCTAGCTTTGGAGCCTGGAGCCTCTGGGTGTAAGGGCTCAATTGTTCAGGTCTGGCTCTGTTCAGGGTTGAGGATCTTACTGTAGGGTGTGTTGCGGGGATTTGGGGGTTCAGGGCTTCAGGGTTTAAGGTTCGGTGTGTTTACCCAAAGTCGCCATTGTACTTCCCTTTTCTGGCTAACCAATTTTATGGTTAGGATCCTATGCTCTAATTTGGTGTTACCGATAAATCATAGCCCTCCATACGCATGCTGCTTCAAGCTGCCTACTGCTTCGATTCTGGGTGCTGCTTGGAATGTGTTAATCAGCTCTGCTATTGGGAGGAGTGTTGCATAGTCATCCTGATTGAGTGACTGTTAACTCAGCAGATCTGCAGGTTGAAAAGCAATGCTCAGGGTTCCACTACCAGTCAAAGACAGAGGGGACTAGCAGGATAATCTCCCAATGCAAGTAAACCCTCAATCTCATGTCGGACAGCAGGAAGGATTTCTTTCACTCGCGCTTCCTCTTGTTCGATGGCTTCATTGCTTCCATCACCCACCGGTGCACCATGAACCATGCCTGCAGCTGACTCCTCTGGCGGGCCACTTGCATTGCAATCGATGTCAAAGATTCATTCAGCTGATCGACCGGCAAAACGGGATTGTAAGATGCAGATGTAGAGGCCCTCAGCTGAGCAAGTTTATGCTCAAAACGGAATGGAAAGCTGAGAGAGAATGAAACATCAGGTAAGGACAAAAACCTGGTCTAATTGGGGCTCCCTCATTCAACAATCATGCACCGACTCTGCATCGAGGTTGCTTGTTGTCATGAGTCAAGCCCGCCGGCAGGCGAGCTTGAAAGTGCGGAAGCGTCTTTGTGCGATGCTGCACATGCGTCACCACGATCTCGGAAGGCATGGCAAACTTGTCCTTCAAGAACTGCGGGATCGCCACAGCATTCGAGATGCTCCTTCTGCTTTCCCCCTCCTGCTCGGCATTCTCCGCTGGCGGAGCTGGTGGCTGCTCAACTTGGGCATTGTCCTGCATGTGACAGGAATCAAAATCGGAGGAGGGAGTACCACGGTTTTTTGTGAATCTCCAGCTGGTTATGATGGCAAGGTGCAGCAATCAAATCCAACTGCCGAAACAACACATCAACCCTTTCGGTTCCTTAGTGGCTGAAACCCAATGTGAACTGGAAGTGGGAGGTTCCAGGCGTTTGAGAACTGTGCAGAACTGTTTCAAGGAATGCTCCAGGGTGCATGGGGGTTGCAAAAGAAAGGCCTGGTCGTCAGGAGAAGCATTCTGCTCCATTTCTCGGACGGCGGCAGCTGCAGCCTTCATCACTTCGTCGCCATCATCTGGCAGCATCTCCTGTTTGGGCATTGCCACATGAAGCACCGTTTCTACATTACAACACCTTGACAGCAATGTCGGTCCTCTTCTCCCTCTGCCTGCTCTTTGTCTTCCTCGTCAGCGTTGTCATCCGTTTTTCTCTTTCGCCTCTTCTCATCCATCATCTGCAGTGTGGCCAAGATCTCTGTGATTCTCTCCTCGGGGATGGCCTCCTTCAACGACGGCTTGTCCATCAGTGCCTTGATCTTGGCACTCTTCGTGGCATTCTTGCGGCAGGAGATGTCCTCGATCTTCAGCATCTTGGACAAGGAGTCGTTGGTGACTTTGAGGATCTCGCCGGTTAGGATCAAGTCCAACGAAAGGCTTCGACCTGCCACACCCCGCCGAAGGATGCAGCAGCTCCCAATCTTCGTGGCAAGAGAGCCTTCCAACCAATGCGTGGTGTACTGGAAGACTTGAACCTGCAATCTCTTCCGATCATGCAGATGGGAATCTTCTAGAGGCAGACAAAAGAAATCTCACTAAATTAGCACCCAGCAATCCTTCTCGAAGTCAAGCAGAATCTCACGGATGAGCGGCCTTGCTGGTTAGGTGCAGATCGGTTACTGGAGGCAAGACTTGTCATTGTCTGCAAGCCTGACTGACTACCACTTGCTGCTAGGATGCTTCTTGGCAGCGAAGACGAGTGCTTTCACATGATCACCAGCATTCAGCGGATCATCGATCTTGAAGCTGTGCCCTTGGCCAGCCACGGCGGTTTCATCCACCGCTTCGGGCGGCAATGGGCCCGCAAAAAACATGTGAATCTCTGCCATCTGCAAAGCCTCACGTCTGGCACGAATGTTATGCTGACAAGGAATAAAAACAATTCACATTTTAGGTTTGCTTTCTTGAAGTAAAGTTGCGTAGAGCAGGCCGGGCGTGCTGCCGACCGCCAAGAGCCACTGGCCATCAACCAGCAAGAGGCGTCCTGGGGCAACCAGGTTGGGCACCCACGTCTTGGATGCCATCTCCTCCATGCACACACCGTTCCTTCGGATGTGCCAGGCTCTATGATATGCTAGGACCAGTGTGCTCAACTCGAATGTTTTTCTATTAGAAGCAGCCGAGTGCATGCCGAGCATCTTCTTGCCCAGCAGAAAAGCTTGCATGAGATTGAGGTTCATTCTTGTGTGGGCATGAGCGGAGGTGCTGCCAAACTTCTTGAGGATGTCGTCAAGTCGGAAATGCGGACCTTTGGAAATCGCTGCTTGAAGTTGTAGTCGTACAGCGGTTGGCGTGCGTATGCTTAGGCTGCGAACCAGAATACGTCTACCGAAAAAACGCATCAACGGCGACCGTCGCATTGACATATTGTTTAGGGTCTTCTTTGCACGTACAGGAAATTTGTGCTTTATTATTAGTGTTCTGCCTGCCTCGTGCCTGGTCTAGACATAAACAGCCTGACATTGCTTAATGTGTCTCTTGCTCTCTCACATCTTGCTTCAGCGTCCTTGCTGAAGAAGCGTTATTTTCTCGTTCTCCTGGGGTTTCCTTGGTTGTTTTGCTTGCGTATTTCTGCTCGGGTTTTGCTCAAGCCTCTGCGGTTGTCTTTTTCCTCAGTGTAGTGTAGTGCCCAATGCCGTATTTTGCTTGTTCCTCTCTCTGCCCCTCTGCGTTTTCTATCTGCTGCGTTGGTGGCATCACATCTGCTACTTGGTTTGATTTGTTGAAGGGGTGTCTCTTTGCTCAATATGAACATTCCCTGTCCAGACTGTCTCTCTGAAAATGCATTGTGCTGTGTACGAGATGGATCAGCCGAGGTGCTGTTGATGTAAGAATCAGCTCTCCAAACATTCGGCTTTATGGCCCTGATTTCGTTTCCCTCGAAATCTTCCGGAGAGAGACTGATAGCTTCTGCGGTCTTCTCGCCTTGGCAGACTTTGTTGGCCACGGCACGAATGCCGAGGCACTGAACATTGGGCACACTGGAAGAGTTGGCTTTCGTGGCTCGCTTGATGCTGTCCTCCATGTGGTTGAAGCATTGCTCAACGTTGCAGGAACTGCCGAGGCGTGGGAACCAAGCCCTCAGGAGGGACTGCGTGGCGGAGTTGAGGACCCAGCCCTCTTTCTCAAAGACACTCATCACCTCTCTGTAGTACACGAACCGTGTGTGGGGGCAGGATGATCGCATGAGGTGATGAAGCTTCAGGCTGTTCTCAGCCTCGACCACCAAACTCCACTCCATCTGCATGGCCCGCAGGATAGCGTTCTTCACATCCTGCTCTGCAGAGCCTCCGTCACACTCTGCCAGCAAGGCGGCTGCTTGGTGGGGCGAGCTTTGAAGATAGACTTTGTACTGCCTAAGTTCCATCAAAGCAGAAAGCCCTGCGTGAATGTGATCGAAGAAGAGCTCCTCTTGCTCTGCTGATCGTCTCTTCTTCACCTGCAGCACCTCGGATGCTGTCCCACAGGCCTTAAGCTTTGTGGTCTCAGGCATTGCACTCCGGAAGGAGAAAACAAATAGAAGAAATGTGCCCTCCAACAAATCACAAAACTCGCTTAGATCTTACTATACTTGTTTCTCTTGAGAGTGTTTTGAAGCCGGGTCAGGGATGTGAGTCCTGGTGTCTGTAAACATAGCACTAGCCGACAAGATATCTACTGGCACAACATGCTTGCGGATTAGGCCGCGATTAAGACCCGTGCGGATTTGCCGCCTATAACAAACTCCGGATTCTGTAAACAATTCCTTTTTTAATGGCTCAGCCAATTACGTGAGTATTACAAGTGAGCGGCTATGCCGCAGCAGACAGGCAGAAGAAAGTAAAGTCGCGGTTTAGCCGCGGCTGGGGTGTTGACAAAATTAGGCGAGCATTGCTGGGTGGGGCGTGGTTTTTAACAAGTTCCTAGCTGATGTCACGTCTTATTCGAACTTAGTGAATTTAAAAAACCCTTGGCTTTTACTCACAATGGCCAAATGAATGCTTAGATTCAACCCCCCTCTGAATGATTGCTTCCCCTCCAGGATGCACGGTCTGGTCAGCACTTGGCAATATTTACTACAAAAAGTATATGCTAGTTGAGAATTGTTTACTTCAGACTTCACATCCCTTAGAGTTACAACAGTTCAAATTGTGTTTACCACCTCACACCCTTGCCCTTGGAAACCGCCCTCTTCAACCATGCCTTGATGAATCTAATGAGTACTTTAAGCCTTCCCTGTAAGCACTGGTTGCTGAGTGCTGTACCCCAAGGGATGATCTACCCTTGCTTCCCCCCTGTTCCCAAGCAGACGAGCAGCTTTCACTTTGATTGGAGGTAGTATAGCCGTACAGTGTTTAGGGGTTTGTCAAGATTCTTGAAGTAATGGACTACACCCGCGGCTATTCCGCGACTAAGTTGCACAGTGAACAAAAGTCATCAGTGTAGGAAACAGATTTTCGACTCTATTATGACTATGCTTGATTAGCTTTGACTGCACACACATCTACCGCATATATTGCACTTGAAACGTGGACACCGAGCGGCAGTGCGACCCTCGCTGTCCTGGGCCGGCGCGAGATCCGAGGAGATGCCCAGGTTCTCAAGGGCCACTTCGCCAAAGGTGACTCTCATGAGCCTGTCGTACTTCAGGTCGTACTGCGGGCCACACACGAACAGCGTCTGCTTCTGCAGAGCATCAAGCTGTTTGGAGTGCCGTTCCTGATCGTGCGAATATTGCAGCAACAGACACTACATGCACATACAGTTGGACGTTGCAGGACTGCAGCTTAGATACCAGCCAGAGACACGTGTCTGTGAACGGCTCCGACATGCACGAGACACTCTTGAACAGGGCGGCACAGGATTCATCCAGCAATGCCTCCATGCACCGTGGACCGGATAAGACATGCGTCAGAAACTGGGTCCTCTGGCCTTGAGGCACAAGTCGACAATCTTGTCGTACATACCCGTGGCCGTCTTTGTGCTCGGGGCTGCAGCCATTGCGTAGGGGTTCTTTCCTTCCTGAAGTGCAGAGTGCTAGAGGCCAAATTCCTTACTGCATGCAGCGAGCTTCTCTGCTGGGTTCCCTACCTCAAGACATGCCCACATCACCACCAAGAGCTGAGCAGAATAGTAGCATCGGAAGTTTTGACTGCAGAACCCCCAGCTGCACCATCTCCCTTGCTCGTAAATTGAACCTGTTCTCCTTGCAGGAACAGCAAACCGGAATGTCTGGGGATATGGACTGGGGCAAGGCAAGTCCTGCTCATCTTCTGCAGCACCTCTACCACTCGGGCAAAGTTCAAGTCTGCATCGTCCGAAGGCTTCCAGCCCTGCCTTTGTGTGCAATGATAATTTCACGAATGTTTTCTACCGATTCCAACTAAGATGCTCAGTGAAGCAAAGGCACTCGTGCAAGATGTGCTCGCTGAACATCTGCATGAGGACATCGTCCTTCTTAGCCTTGCGAAGCAGGTAGTAGTCAAATCACCACTAAACTCTTGCAACCACCACCACTGTCTTTCCGCGGATGCCACCACACAACAGACTAGTTAAGGAACAGCCGGGGTGCGATCTGCAGGTATCTCCTGCAGGCCTCCATCCATGTATTTCCCACCGCGTGTGTTGCCCAAGGCGATTTTTTGGCTTTCATCAGCCAGCTTGTGAGCATCTGCATGCCTTGGTGTCAACGTCGGCGCTTAGTCCTAAATCCGAAGCCTCGGCCCCCTTGCTGTCGGGACTCGCCGCACTCCAGGCGTGGCATGCAGAAAGCGGAGGAAGTGGGTCTGCAGCTTGTGCCTCAGCCACAAGATTTCATGTGGTTCTTACCAACGACACAGATTGCAGCTGCTGCCGGTTTTACTGCCTGCAAAGTGGCGTCTCGTCCCGGCAGAAACCGACCGGCAAGTCGAGAGAAGCCAGAAACTGCCAGGCACAGAAGAGAGGTCCGCCCTCGTCCGGGTGGAGCGTTACCCGGACCCCCGAGTCCGCTTCGCTGCCGTCCTGGTCCGGCGAGCACACCCACTCAGCGATGCCGGTGTCGTAGTTGAAGAGAAAAGCACGGTTGCCGTACATCTCCCGAGTCTGATGCTTTTCGGCATCTGGTGCCCGGTAAGAGACAGGAAGTGGAGCAAGTTCCAAGTCGAGAAGGTCCAAGCTGTGTAGCACAGCTCGCATGTGTTCTCTGCTCTCCTGCCTCAACCGACCAACGGCACGAGGCCTTGGTGTCAGAGCTGGCTTTGATACATACAGCAGACTTTGCGAAGAACCTGATGCTCCAAGCCGAGGCACATCTTGGTGGCGGCTGAAGCATCCTGTTGGAGCATCTTGTCAGCCAGGGACTGCAGTTCCTCCTGTTTTTGGCCGCTGCTGGCAGTGACTGGCAGCAAGTCGGACAGTCTCTGGACTGTCCAAGCGATTGCATAGTGACCGATGCCTAAGATTGGCTGCCAAACCTAAGCTGATCTGAATCGAAACATACACTGGGAGACAGATTCCTGCGAGTTCGTACAGACAAGTTCAGTTGCCCAGCAGCATCCATGCGAGCTTTCGGGGAAGCATCGCACAGGAAAGCAATGCCTTTGACCGGCTGCTTGGCCAATTCCTCAATCTGCTCAACAACAAAAACTGATGTGCAGTGCGTAAGGACTGTTCCTAAGTCTTACCTGAACCACACGGGTGGCAAGAATCTTCGTGCACCACTGAGGCTGCCTTCCTCAGGTACCGGTAGCTGAAGTCACTCGACAGCCTCACCGGAAAGGCTTACGAATGTGTGGGTTAGTAGTGTGTTGCTAAATGCACTGCTTGCCTGTGCGGGTGGGTTGGGACGAACTCGCTCAGCCCCAAGTCTTTCAGGGTTCCGTCGTCGGAAGCCGTTGCAAAACCACTTTGTCTGGCCAGAAAGCGCTGCAGCGAAACGACGTGCTTTGGCTTTGCCTCTTTCTTTAAGGCGCGACCGTCCCTTGGCTTTTCTTCGAGCAAAACACACAGACACACAAACAATCCTTGTCATGAGCGAAGTGGCACTTTGCAGGGGTGGAACTCGTCCTTGCTGCTCGGCATGGGCATTTCTGGGACCAGCCGCTGTTGCAGGTGTGCTTCTGCAAACTGAGCAAGCAAGTGCAGAAGCCGTGTCTGCAGCCGTCCGGAAGGAACTCTGCCCTGCAGTTGTCCCAGGACAGTCATTTCTCACGTTGAACGATGCTTTGGCTTTCAAAACAGAGGCCGGAACATCGCAACAGGGTTCTTTGAAACTCGGTCGCATGATGAAGCAGACGGCTGTCGACAGCCGCACACCTGTCGCATCTGCAAATGTTTCTACTCAAGCACACAGGCAGCATGTGGGCCTGCGTTGAAGTCCTGCTGGGCCGGCGAGGCAAGCTTGAACCTCTGCCACCTAGGCCAAGAAGCAATCTGACAAACCCCGGGAGGCTCTCAGTTGCAATTTCCGCTGCCTCGGTAGCCAGTCCACAAACTTGAGGAAGGTCTCCCAGGATGCTAGATCCACATCGTGGCCAACACACTTCAACTTGCCTTGTTCATTGCCACATTTCTTTCCACCGGCTGGGACAAGCAAGCTTCAAAGCACAGTCACAGACTTCCAGCCGAGCAGCAAGCCGCGACGTTGGGCAGAAGGTTCAGCTGCATGTCGGGCGGGCAGGCGCTGGCAAGCAGCGTCTCGAGGGATTTCTCTGCAGCTTTCTGCAGATCTTCTTTGCAAGAGCGAATCTGTAGAACACAGGTTGCCTTGGCATATCACAAAGCAGCAACCCGGGTTTTGGGGCACAGCAAGTACTCGTGAGAAACACAGCTTGCGAACCGCGTTGCTGCAAACAGACATCCAGGCAAGGTGAAAGCGTCGCAAGGAAGCTTCACTTTCTGGGACTGCACGTCTACCTGCCTGCCCTTGTACCCTAGCTTCCGGATGATGTGCACATCCAGGTTTATTCGCCAAGCCATTGCAATCTCGCATGTCAAATTGTCCCGCCTGCCATATTGGTGGGCACAGCATGCACGTGGCGGGTTTGGGTTGCTTCACTGATGCAGACAAGGTGCAGCTTGGTGTACCAGTTTGTGAAAGCTTGCTTCCTCCGAAACAGTTTCCAGACTGTGCTTGCCCGGAAGTAGTGCTTGTAGCCCTCGGAGCTCACATCTCCCTCAGCCTGCGGGTGCTGGCCAGGAAACTGCCAACAGACACCAAGCAAGCAGATGCCAAGCACTCACTTCAAGTCCCTTTCCTGGCCTTGAGGACCTCAAAAACGCCGGCAGTCCCGGCTTGGGTCTGCAAGAAGAGTGTCTTCGTAGGCGTGTACTCCATCCGCTCCGTGGAGTCAGCTGCCGGAGGCTCCAAATCGGCGTCGTCCAAAGCCACAATCTGCTGTGGCTCCTCGGGAGCTACAGCAGTTGCGTGAAGTCGAGGCCTCAAAGGCAAGCCTGCAGACGCTGCCGCTTGACGGCAGTCATCCAGAAGTGCCTGGCCAGGGGAGGGTTGCAGAAAAACGATATCCAATGTAGGCAAAAGACTGACCCGCCTCCCAGTCGGACATCACTATTTGCTTCTCTGCTGCTACCGGCAGATTCTGCAGACTCTTCCTATCCACAAAAGCAATCTTCTGGAGGAAGAGCTCTTTGGACTTGCGGATATCCGCATCTGTACTCAGCCTCACAGAGGTACGCAGGATGCAAAGACTGGGCTTTCTTTTTCACCCGAAGCAGCACGCTAAAGCGAAGCAGCACGTTGAACTGCAACTGAGGAGCTGCCGGTGCTCCTCCAGCTTCTTCTGGAGCCAGGGTCGCAGGTCCGCCTGCAAATGACAGTGCTGCTTGTGGTTTCGTGCACATCAGGGTGCCGCTTCGCGCGGCCAGAGTTCTGCTTGAGACCTGCTGCGTTGGCCACGTGCGCGCACGTGGCCGGTGTCGTAGTGTTGAAGCAGCACGCTAACCCTACTCGTCCATCCTGCTCGTTAAATGAGCAGGTTCCCAACCTGCTTAAAAATCACGCACGTTGCGCCAAAGCCTATTTTTAGGGTTCTTCAGCCGGGGCTCAATAAAGCTACAGAAGCAGCAGTGGCATTGCTCATTTTTCCCTTAGGGATTGTTTAGGGGCGGGCCAAGGAAGCTGAAGAAACAGCAATAGGACTGCTCATTTTTCATTTTTTCTTATGGGGGAGTTCACGGAAGCTGGAGAAACAGTTGACCTCCTGCTTCACTGCTGGCTTGGCTTCATCCTTTTTTCTTGTCATCACCATTCTTCGGAGCTGCCTCCTCATAGGCAGTTCCTGCCAACACATAGATATCATTTATATTGTTGTACATTATAGCTCTATACTAGCATTTATAAATAGCTCCAGTTGAACAAATAAAACTTCTACATGTACACAAATCAATACATATTGATTCGTCGCGCCGTCCTTTCAGAGCTCTCTTTCGTAACTCTTCAGCAGCAGCCAAAGCTTGTTCAAGGCTGAAAACATCCACGGGCATGTCTAACCACAGCAGGGATCTAAAGGGACGGAGCAGCATAAGCAGGGCCAGACCTAGAGATCAGCAGGTCGTTCTATGGTCGATAGTATGTGGGATCTGAGAACCGGTGAAGCTTGGAGCCACCCAAAATTCTCGCTAGATAGGAGAAAGGCTGCAGCCGGAAGGCACCAGGCTCAGGTCACTCTAGAGTCACGCTAGAGTCACGCTGCAGTCACGCTGGCTGGTCTCTTATTTATAAGCAGAGTCACGGAAGAATCACGCTAGAGTCACGCTGGAGTCACGCTAAAGTCACGCTCCCCAGGTCCTTGCCTAAACTTTGCTATTTGTATTAAAATATTGCAAAAAAGATTGCAAATGGAAGTCGGAATCGAAGGGCTCGGCGCATTTGATGGGAGAATCATGCCGAAAAGGAAGCACAAGAATCCTACATGGGATGGGTTCCAACCCTTGCCCCGAGTCCAAATTTGAGAAAGTTCTTACAAATTAATGTCGTCCAATGCAGAAAAGATCCATGCTCAAACGAGGTTTGCCTGGGTTTGCGCCCTTTCTCAGAGCGGCTGAAATCTGTTGCAAAGCCAGCTTGAAGCACTAGCCAGACATTAAACTACAATCTACATCTGATGTAAACCGAGCTCGAACCTGTAGAATGATCGTAGAAAGCCCATCTCGAAGCTCCAATTGAAGCACTTGCTCTAAGCCAAAACCCATAATCCTGATAGTGACCCACTATATATCTCTTGTAAACCTCCTGTAAACCGTGCTTGAAGCATTAACGAAATCCTCGAAAAACCCATCTCGAAACTCTACTTGAAGCAATTCACACCCGATATGGAACACTATAATCTTGGCTGAGCCGGGCTTGAACCACAAGTGGATCGTCCAACAGTCTTCTTGAAACTCAGCCTGCAAGGGACATGTCTCCGACCAAAAAAAATAGATAGAGTGAATCGCGCAGGTTGCGTCAAAGATATAACAGGCGTGTTAAACGAGCCCGTTGACGTACAGGGTAAAGCGCCACGAAGCAGCACGCTGAAGCGAAGAGCTTTGTAGATCTAATTGGTGGTTTAGGAGGTTAGTCGTTTGAAGGTGCTGCTTCGCGGCTGCTGCGCTGGGCACGTGCGCGCACATGCCCAAAAAAAATTTTCCAAGCAGCACGCTAATCTGCAGAGCTAGGGGGTGTTCTGGGCAAGCAGAACGCTAAAACGAAGCAGCACGCTGAAGCGCCAGAGGCCCACTTTCTCTTCCCTAATCATTGAAGCAGAACGATGATCTCGCAAAACTGGCCGGAACCCTTCCCAGTACTACTCATGAAGGAAACACAGGGTCCCAAGCAGCACCTTCATCTGCCAAATCCTGCGGAACCGGCTCCCAGTACTACTTTGTACTACAAAGGAGGGACCCCAAAACAGCGGTCAGACCCGGCCTTCGCGGACGTTGGCCCAGTGGATCCAGCATTTTCACTCATTGGCTTACAAACTGCTCCCCACTGCTGGCACAGAGCTACGTGGTTAACTTAGATTCTGCAAAATCCTTCTGAGCAACAATCCAAAACCTCCGGTTGTGCATCAGACGTGTCTGCTCTTGCTTCTTGTGTCTTGCACTTCTAAAAGCAAAGGCATAGGAGCCTCAGCAAACCAAAACGCCAAATCCAGATTTCCACTCACCAACAATTGCAGCCATCTGCAGCAGGTCAGAGCAAATGCCAACAGGCCAAGAACCATCAAGTTTACCTTTTCACTCCCTGCCAGAGAAACTGACTCCTGCCACGAAAGAGGCAAAACCATGATCGATCCTCCATGGGCATACAGAAGCACAGACTTCCACTAGCATCAACTCCACGAGATGAGTCCTTTGTCGAGGCAGCCCTTGCCCTCCTAGGATTCCTTCTCAGTATGCTCCTCATGGGCAGGCAGCTCACCCAAGTCCAGCACAAACACAAGCAAGGCAACAAGACTGTCCTTCAACTTCTTCGGCCACTGCAGCACAGCTCTGCGAGCCTTCAAGGTGAGCTTCTTCGCACAGAGCCTAGCCTTCTCCCCCAAGCTCTCCAGCAACTCACCTGCATGCAGTCGGTTCGCTGGGCTTGGAAGCTCAGTGCATTACCCGAGAAAAGCTAGCCAAGTAGGACATGAAGCATTTCTGGCCTGCAGGAAGATCCGACAACAGCTCCGTAGCATCGGACAACGAGGTGATGTCCTCGCACAAAAGGAGGTCCAGGCAATGATCGGCATCTGTCCTCAAGCTCTGCTGCATGAAATCCGACTGCAGCCAAAGAAACAAACAGAGGAGATGCAAGCAAGCTGCGAAGACATACCGTCCAGCAAGAGCTTCAAAAGCTCGGGCTCAAACTTGGATCGCACATCCTGGGCCTTGCTGTCACGGGACGGCCGTGGTACCGATGCCTCAGTAGCCTCAGCATCGGAAGACAGCTCTGGCTCGGATGGTTCCTGCACTGCTTCCTCCTCGTCAGGCTTGTTGTCCTCCTGCTTGGGGCTGGCAGCCTCGTTGGAGGACTCAGGCTCTGGCTCAGCAGGGGCCTTCTTGCGAGGCACCTTCTTCCGAGAGCTCAGTTGCAAAGCCTTCCTGTCCTGCTCGAAGTTGCCACCGAAGAGGTCATTGTCATCCTGCGGATCATCATCCTCCAACTCGTCCAAGTCCAAGGATCGCTTCGATCCAGCCTTTGAGCCTTCCTGGAACAGTCGCCTGGGCTTGAGGCCTGAGGTCTCCTTCTCAGCTCGCGGTTCTTCAGCTTGCGGCGACCTCGCTTGGGACTGCAGCCAGGGCTCAGGAGACTGAGGTCTGCAGCAGAGCCCTCCGTCGTCGCCGGCTTGCGAGGCTTCGCAGCCGCCATGTCCTTCAGATCCTGCTCCGCTTCCTGCAAGCAGAGATGATAGGAAAAGAATGCTCAGGCAAACAGTGCTCGCAGTTGCAGTAAGTCTTGCCGGCAAAGAACTAAGAGCCCACCTTTTTTTCTCAAGTGCTGCCAGAGCGGAGTGCTAAAGAGGCCATCTGATCAAAACAGGCCTTGTCCATCCGCGCTTTACACGTGTAAAGCACATGTCACAAAACGGATTGCTCACCAATCCTGCTGGTCGTAGTAGTCACCATCCTGCCAGTCCAAGTTGCGATCCTGGCGGTGCTGTGCTCCGCCCCGGGCTCGCTTGCAGCCATACTGCATCTTCTCGATGGCCCTTTTGCTTACATGCCTCAGAAATCACAGTAGACACCGAGGGACAAAGCTCCGGCTAAGGCCTGAGTGACACCAGCTAGCACCTAACTGGGAAGCAATGCAGTCAAAGAGCTTCCTCGGTGGGGTCTGCGGGGCAGAGCTCTGGGAGGCCTCGGGCTGCTCCGGAACGTTGCCGTCCTTGTTGGAGTCGGCCACCTCCTCACACTTCTCCAGCACCTCGGAGTCGTTGACCTTCACCGGCTCCTGAGGCAACGGATTGCGGGCAGCCGTTGACTCAGAGGTCACTGCAGCAGGCACCGGCTCCAAGGTGACTTCAGGTGCCGGTGCTGACGGAGTGAACCTGGCGTAAATCTCCAGAGTTCCGCCCAGCACTGGAAGGGTGCCCACCCGCTTAGGACGAGTCTTCTCTACCTTGGGCCTGGCAGGAAGCTCCTGGTCCACAGCCTCAGAAGCCTGAGAAGAGGCTGGGGCCTCTGGCTTCACCTTTGCCGCCGAGTTGTACTTCGGTTTCGGAGCCAGGACCTTGTTCTGCACTTTGGAAGCAGCAGGCTTCGGATTCGAAGCCTCACCCACACCGGAAGGAGCCCCACCATCACCCTTCTCGTCACGAAGCAGATCCGCAAGGTCCTCCTCTGGCGGGTGTGCTGCTGCGACCTTCTGGGCTGACTCACGTTTCCTGTCCTGCTCCAGCTCGTGCTGCTCCCTCAGCTGTCTGAGAAGATCAGCTCTGAAAGCCTCCGTGAACTGCATAGGCATCGTTGCCGGAGGAACCGGCATAGGCAGAGGCGGTGGAACAGGGTTAGGGAGAGGTGGCGGGGGAAGCAACTAAGGGTTGGCGGACCATTGGTTGAACATGCCACCGACCAAACAGGCTTCAGGAGCCCTCCGGGGTCAACAAAAGCACTCGAGCAAGAAAGATCACAGAAACAAAAGATATCAAGCAGGAGCACCAGCTGAGGCTGCAACACTCCGACATGTGGGCATGCAGACATGGACTGCATCAACCCCTCGGCCCGCCTCGTCAGGTTTTCTCTCGATGTTTGCAGAGACTCAGACATCACAAAACTGCGCTCCGTGCGGCGTCCAAAAACACCGAGCACAGAAGCTGGAGCTCAGCTGCCAGAAGCAGACACGGAACGTTGGCACTGAAAGGCTTGCTGTGAGGTCTAAAGCGCTCCGTCACAAGATTATTTCGCTCAGGAAGTTGCTTGCATGAGCCGTTCATTAAGCAACTGCATGCCAGTCTGCCTCAGAAATTCCGCCCTCGGCCCTTTGAGCCCTGCTTCCAAGCAACATGGCACTGGGCACAGCTATGATGATGGGCATCAAAACCATTCTCATCATAGCACAAGGTGCTGCGACTGCACCAGTTACCAGCATTGCAGCGTCTGCAGATCGCCTTGACCTGTTGGCGACTGCGATGAAACTGAGCCTCCCTCCGTTCAAGCTGGGCTTCCTTGGCTGTCAGCCGTTCCTCTCTCTGAAGTAGCAGCCGCTCACGTTCAAACAGGAGCTTCTCCTTCTCAAAGAGCTCCCTCTCCTTGGGGTGAATCTCTTTGTCCAGCATGTCCTTCACCTTTCCCATGATCTGCTCCGTTACAGTCTCTGCATCTCCCAGGGCAGGATGCTGCTGCGAGGCGGAAGCCATGGTTTGGAAAGACGAAGGAAGAGGGCTCTGCAAAGGATCTCAAGAGGAAACACTGCAGAAAATAGCAGCTGAAATGGAGTTGCTGTCACAAACCTCTCTGCAACGACTGACAGACAGCAGCAGAAGTAAAAGTACACCCTGCACTTCTCGGTCCTCTCCAAGCTTGGCCAAAAGCTTGTCGTACTTGTCGTTGAGGTCTGAACTGCTAAGCCCGTTGAGCCTGCAGAGTTGCAGAGCAGCAGGGTTCAGCAAAACGTGAGGCGAACTTTGCTGGCAATGTGCAACCAGGCCTTTTGTACTTCTTCATCATGCTCTTGAGCAGGGTGGATACATCATCCAGTGTCTTGCACGTGGATATGCTGACTTGCGATGGGGACTTCCCAGTAACTCGGTTCATCAGAGATAGGAACAAAGGCATGCAAGACACATGACAGGCCAGCAGTTGCCGGGAAAGCCAAGGCACAGAGGCCCAGAATCTGACTCAACCTCTTTCTCCAGAGGACTTGGGCGGTTTTCACCTGCACAAGCACCGGAATTTGTTACGGCACGGGCAGCCTGCTGCCCGGCAGAATGCAAAGATGAAGGTCATCAGGAAACACCCTCCCCCTTCACTCCGGAAATAAAAGACCTGCCTTGCGAAGGGAGGCGTTTTCCGCCTGCTTGTCCTTCTGCTTCTTCGATCTCTTGAGCGAGTCGGTGAGCAAGGACTCCTCAGAGGTGGTTTCCCATAGCCCTCGGGCCCTAGGACATCTGCCTAAGCTGTCTAGCAGCCAAACAGAGACTTGTAAACAGCAACCCTCTTCATGCACTCTGCAGTCAGTCAAACCAAGGCACACTCTCGCCCCCCACCTGCAAAATGTCGGAGGCCACCACATACTTTGTCAGTCCAGACAAAGTGTATGCGAACTGCTGGCAGCTGAGGTCCTCCAGCTTCGTCTGGTCGAGGGACCTCGCAAGTTCTTTGTTGAGCAGGCGGAAGAGGCCCTGCTTGTCCTCCGTAGCCTCCTCGCTGTCCGCATCAGAGCTCTCGTCCGACTCAGAGGAACGGCCTGCATTGGCACGGATACAGCAAAAGTTGTTGCAACAATCCTGGCAAAAAGACCCAATCCAGAACTGAACATGCTCCCGTTCTCAAATCACAGAAGCACGGTCCTTTCTTGCTGGACTTCTCCTTCTTCTTTTTCTCTTTCTTCTCACTCTTGCCAAGCTTGCCGGATCCTGCACAGATGCACATCGGGTCCCTGGCTCTGCCATGCTCGGCCTAAACCGGACTAGAGAAACTGCAGCAGGAGGCAGGCCTGTTAGGGCCTTCTCCAACTCTTGGTGGGCCGTGTTCATCAAGAACCGATGGGCATTCGGAGGGCTCGAGGAATCGGCCCCCGTCTCCGAGGCCAACGATCGTGTGCTCTGGGTCCTGGACAATCATAAGGAAAATCAAAGCTAAAATTGCAGAAGACTATATAGGGAATAAGGATTACTGGGCACATATATCTAGTCTAGCCTCGCATTCTGCTACTGTTTCGGCGGCTAATCCGCCAAGTCGCGGGCTATCCGCGATTTCGCAGCAGTCGCGTTCTATCCGCAACTTTCCTACATTACCGACTCTGATACAGATGCCTAAGTCGCGAGCTATCCGCAGGTCTTCTACTAACTGTACTGTCAATCGCGGCTATTCCGCAATTCGCCGCGCTATTCCAAGAATTCGCGGCTAGTCCGCGACTGGCGGCTAGTCCGCGAAACTCGCAGATAGCCTGCTCATCCTATGGCTTCGCGGCTAGTCCGCAATTCCGCCAGTTAATGAGTTACTGCGGTATAGCTACAGATCTCAAATGAGCTTGAAGCCCTAAACCCATCATCCTACTGCCATTCAAAATAATCGCTTACATTGGCCACACACTAGATCGCGGCTAGTCCGCAATTCGCAGCTCATCCAATAATTCGCGGCTAGTCCGCGATTCGCGGCTATTCCGCAAGACTCGCAGTTACCATCCTCTTCCTGTGGCTTGGCAGCTAGTCTGCAAGTCCAGTACTAAAGGCGATACTCAAGAATAGCTACACGTGTCCAATGAGCTAGAAATCCTAAGGCCATCATCCTACTGCAATTCAAAACAATCACTTACAGTATCCATCTACAAAGGTAAATAAAGCTTCTGACCAGCCTTAACATGACAATTCCTCCCAGAGTGTCCTCCTCACCTTGCCAGCCACCATGACAACGAGGAAAGGGGCTGCCCACTCCCCAAAAAAACCAAGGAGCTGCTGGCATGGGCAATCTCCAAGGCACTCTGCCAAAGAAACAGACTTGCAATGACCTCCCTCAGCACTGCCCACTCTGCAAATCAACTGGCATCCTGCAACCCAAGCCTTACCTCGCCCTCCGGGCAGTCAAGCTGTTAAGTACTAGCACATATTCCGAAATCAGGACATCGATCAATGGATGAAGACAACCAGACAGTCTGGAGAGCAGTGACAGAAAGGCCGAGGAGGCATGGAACTGTGACCTTTTGATCATCATCCGGGTTAGTCCAAGAGGCTTGTGCCTTTCATGCACAAATTTGATGATAACTAAGACTAGTCGCTCGGCCACCATCTGGTTTAATTACCAATTGAGCATCTCCGCACAAACGCAACCACGATGAGCAGCTTCAGCCGTGGCAAAGAGCCTTGCCTCAGCAGCTGAGGGGTGCTTTGTATCAACACATCGGTAAAGCAAAGACACCGGAGCCAAAGCTGAAGTGCCGTCCATGCTGCAACGAAGCACTGCCCCAGAAAATGAAGCCAATGAGAATATCTCGGCCTCAGGCAAACATTCGGCAAAGCAATGAAGCAGTGCACAATTTTTCGCAAAGACTGAATTTGCCGCCGGAACGGCAGCCACAAGCAAAGCTTTGTTGTTGTTCCAGAGCTAGAGAGATGGAAACCGAATTTTGCACCACCAAAAGAACGAGGTGATACATGAATCACATAGACTCAGAGCAAGCAAGTGCACAAAGTTCAAAGCCAGAAGCCATGTATCGTTTGAACTGCTAGTGTGCAGACAGGATAGGGGATGTATTGCGATTGCAGCACAGGCACGTCTAGAGCACTTCCCAGACCTCCCCGTCATGGATCACGACCGGTGGGGCCAAGGCATCGTTGCCAGCAGCAAGCCGGCCGCAAGGGCAACGAATCAAACGAGCCTCTGAAACAGAAGAACAAGCGCATCAGAATAATTCAGGCTGGGCCACTTCTTTTACAACAGGGCCTAAGCCAGACTGATGCTACCGATACAAACCCAACAATCAGACTTGAGGCAGGCAGCAGGGATGTCTGGCACCATCAGTCTGCGTCTGCGAAACACGGGTAGGAGGTCCACACAATCATCATTGCCTTCAAACCGATGATCGTTGTCCTTGATGCAAACACAAAATAATGACAATCGGGCAACAGACCGAATCATGGCATGAACCATGCAAGCCTCTACTTGCATCGGGCCGGCCTCGTGCACCAAGGTCGTCAAGACGGTGTCCAATCGTTCGCCCAAGGAAGCACGAAGTTGGAACACGGGAACAGAGTGTCGGAGCGAGAGCAACAAAGCCACCTCGGTGAAACACAATATAGAGTGTAATTCTTCAGAAACCCTGTGGAATCGCAGAAGCTAAAGCCATCGAGGCTCGGCACGACCGAACGTGTGCGGATATGCCTGCGAGGCTGGCATAGACCCACGTTTGCCCCGATAGCCACCGCCAGGGGTGCGATGGCAGAGCCTCTCTGTGGCACGGGACAGAAACCTCAGAAGCATTTCGAATAAACAGGCATGCACAAGACCTCTACTCCAGGTGAACAATCCGAATTTGCGGGGAAGCATCGCTCGCTCCAGCTCAGGATGAGTTCCAAGGAATCGGAGGCAAGTCAAAAGGAAAACATCCGACCCGATGAGCTGTGTCGGCTTCCTCGGCAAGTCAACAAAGTAGGAAATCGCAGCGGATGCGAGCAGGAACAAATAACAATCAAATAGCAGTCCAGCAGCGGTGTGGGAGCTCCGAAAGCACCCATGTTGAAGGTTATGCGAAGGTGACCACACTGGTGAAAAACATCCTGCAATGGACAATGCATAGAAGCATGAAAGGCATCCGCTTCACTGGCGTCTGCAACTGCTCATTACATGCAGGTCCCGCATTGCCCTGAGCTGCGGCATGTAAGATGCCAGGGGCTGCTCGTAGATGCAGAAGATTCTTGCATGCAAGCAAAAGAGCTGGCAATGGCTGTCAAACTCCTAGGCTGCGGAGTTTACAGCAAAGAAGGAAAGCATTTGCCACACTCCAAAACACTCGTGCAAACACCCAGCATTGCAACCGAGCTGCAGCAATCTCGTTGCCTTCAGCAACAGCTGGCAGTGCCAAGTTTCCCGAAGGATCGAGGTGCCTCTCCCTTGGCAACTGCACACACCCTTTCGCTTTACGAACCTCTGGCAGGAAACCGCTGCCCCACAAAGACATTTTCTTTAGGTGAGTTTCGTGCTTCCGACTGCGCAATTAAGAAAGCTGCTGCACTTCGGCGCTGAAAATCGCACACCACCCTGCTTGACGGCTGCCAAAAGCCGTAAGCCTCACGAGATGTGAAATGAGTTACCTGCCTGAAAAATCTGCTGCCCGACTCACACTGCACAAAGGCAACACAGCCCATCAAAGCCAGGACACAAAGGATCTTGCCCCTGTGGCTTAAGACATTCTGCATGGGGTCTCGGGCGATGTCATACACAGCCACCATGAACCCGGCCTGAGATTCGTGTGTGCAACAGCCAACAATACTGAGACAACTTGCTGTCCAGTTCTAATGAACACAAGGACAATGTCCAGAACACTTCTGATTGTGCCAAAGGAACTTCCTGAACGGCATTCGATAGCCTTGCCCGACCGGCGAAGCACTCGAAAAAATCCACATAGCGAAGCGGCGAGCCCTCGGCCATGTACTCAGCACTGAACACCTGTGGTGCTGCCTCGTCCAGCAGCTCGCAGAAAGAAGCCGGCAGTGCCGAACGGTCGACCATTGCTTTGACTAAGCCAACTAAATCGCCAAATTATGTGAACACATCACCCGCTAGGTCTGAAGATCTCATGTTGCCTGATCTTTCCCAACTGCAAGGCAAAAGCCTGAAGCCATAGGGCCGCACGATCACGAGCACCTTCTAATATGGAACTGATAACCAACATCCGAAGCAGAACGCTGAACGGTACAAGCACGGTACCCCAAGCAGAATGGCAATGGAAACCTATGAATAAAAGGAGCCACAACGGAGACTGTTCACTACTTGGAGGATCATGGGACTTAGTAGATACGCTGACAAGTACCTTAATTGGGGTTATAAGTATAGTTGCCCTAGTTATAACTCGAGTTACTAAGTCCCATGATCCTTTGAGTAAGCCTAAAACCCTTGTTATAGAGCCCTTATTATAGATCCCCTTTAAGGGACACTTTAAGGAACCCTAGTTACTAAGTCCCATGATTCGTGATCCTTTGAGTAGTCTGTGAGAGGTTTAGCATTTCAAATTTTTCGAGACGAACAACTCGGCATTGCGGCTACATTGGTTCCGGGCTTCGGGTATTTAGGGAGACCTTTCGGCACGAGTTTGATTAGAAGCCAAGTGTTTTGGTAAGGTTTTGAAGAAGAATCGGGCGGCTTGATGTGTTCCAGCCCCTGCCACTCTCTGCAGGAGTTGCGGAAGTGCATCTCCCGAAGCTTGGCTCTTCTTGGTAGTCAGGGGCCAGGGGGACCTGGAGTAGAGGTCTTTAACATAAGGAGGCTACTATCTGCGGAAGTCTATGTAAGTCTTGAATCTCTGGAGCTTCACGTCCCCACATCCCCACAGCTTTCCGCGTTTTGTCATGGCTTTTGGGCTTCTCCGTGCGACCAATAGAGGCGGCGTGTGACACGGAAGAAATCAGAGGCATGATGCCATTTCAGAGCAGTTTCGACTGACCTCCTTTCTGAAAGCCGCAGACTCAGTGGTCCAGGCATCAGTAATTAGGCGCGTTGGCAGGCGCACCGGGATGATTATGGCCCTGTTTTTGCTACATTTGGACCCATATGTCGTCAGCCCGGTGCTCAAACTTTCTTAAAGCCGAGCAGCATTCCGGAACCCTACATGCTGTCACTGTAATAACCCGCAGAAGTCAACCTCGGCATTCGAAGCCTTAAACCTTGAGCCCTACCTGGAACCTAAAAAGCCTATCTCTTTAGGGTCCGGGCGATAAAGAAGGAACAACACATTATAATCGTTAAATCCCTAAACCTATAAAGAGTAGGCCCGATTTTTTCTTATAAAGACCTCGGACGACTCCGAGGCAACCACTTCAGCCTTTCCTGGGCCGGCGCCCTGCAGTTCACCCGGCTGTCGGCGACTTGGGAGCATCTTTACGGGCGGCGGTTTAGGGTTTAGGGTTTGGGGTTTAGGTTTAGGGGGGGTTGGGGTTTGAGGACAGGGTATCTTTAGGGGTGGGGGTTTATGGTAGAAGCCCAAAAGTTGGAAACCCAATAGCCTCAATCCTCAAGAGCAGTGCATAGGGTTGCCAACTTTATGGGGTTTATTGTAGGGTTTTTTGTGTATCTTTAGAGGTGGAGGTGTGGAATCTGTCTCCCTCTCCGTCGTCCTCACTGCCTCACCAAACCCCAGGCCTAACCCCTATAACTTTGTTCCCTAAGGCACCCAACCGCGAACCCTAAATCGCCCCCCAGGTGAACTCCATCTTCGTCAACCAGGCTTGGAAGGATCTACATATGGTCTCCGGTGCACTTCCCTTCTGGGTTAAACCAATGTCAGACCTAGGATCCTATAAGGTAACCTGAAAACGAACCCATGATGGAGGTTTTTTGTACTAGCTTTCAGGATTTTAGCCTCATGTTAGCGAGCTCCTATATGGGCACCCTAGTGACGCAAGTGCTGAAGCTCGAAACATTTGTTCCTTACGGGTTCTTTAAGAATCCTGCAAGGTTCTATTGCTAGGATCCTATACGGCTTCTTCGTCTATGCTGGAAGGTGCTCGAGGGTTCGCATGGAACTTGGAACCCCAATGCTGATCGCCAATGCTGGTCGGTTTCGGGTTTAGGGTATAGGCTGGTAGCTTCGGAGCCTCATCCAGCCCTCCACAGAAGACATGAAACCATCAACCTGAGCATTCCGGGTACGACCTTACCAACCTCCCGCGCCACGCTCAACTCTACAGCGCTCGCAGCAATTTTCGAAGCTTTCTTCAGCCTGTAACTTGTCATTTCGTATCCTTCAACCTGAAGTCGTAAACCGTGCAAACCCCTTGATCTATCAGTGGCCTTCAGTAGCCTCTCACTGTCTTCCTTTGCCAGATCTTTGCACCGGTGAACGGCACCATGCCACTGCGGCTGCAAAAGTCTTGGGTTTACTTGGAGGATCACGGGAAGTAGTAAGTACGGTTATAAGTACCTTAATTGGGGTTATAAGTATAGTTACCCCAAATATAACCCCAGTTACTAAGTCCCGTGATCCTTTAAGTAGGCTTTAGGTCTTCGGAGTCGGAGGGATGCAGTGCAATTTCGTACGACTTTGCGTTTGAGCTTGGCGTCTGGGCTGAGTTGCTGCTTGTTTGGACTCATCCTACGCTCCGGGCCCCAGACCAGACCAATGCCCCAACCTAAACCCTGTAAGCCAAAGAGCTCCTGAATCCTATACATCCCTTTGAAGGCACCGAAATCCTAAACCCTAAGCCCTAAATTCCCGGAAGCAATATAAACATATAGACATCAACTCTCGACCAAAGTGCCCGATGCAGCGCGACGCACTCTTCCGAGAGGTTTATGCCACCCGGTGCGATGCTTTACCTCTGCAGCAATACGGACGATGCCTTCAAGGCTCCCTCTGACATAGCACGGGGGCCTTGATTTTGGGGATTGGGAGGTGGATGCAATTCGTAAGTATTCCGACCGATATATATATATATATATATATATATATATATATTTTTTTTTATTTATATAAATATATATATATATTTATTTTTGTATATATATATACACATATATATATATATATATATATATTTATACATATAGTGAAGTTGGGAGCTTGTAAAGGGCGGTTTTAGGTTGTTTCTGGAGGGAGTTTGGCGGGGTCAAGGAGCCTCGGGTGTGAAGGCATGAGGCATTCAGGTTGGAAGGGGCCCCCACCCTGTAATAGTGGTATAACAGGAATATAATGGGGCCCTTATAGTGGTATAATAGGAATATAATAGGGCCCTTATATAATCCTTATAGTCACTATTTCAGGGTGGGGGCAGCTTCTAACATTCAGGGCTTGAGAGTGTCTTCCCTATAAACATAAGGGGGTTCTTGCGGAGTGAGATATGGTTGGTCCAGAATTTCGTCTCCAGTGATTTCTTCATCTGGTATTCGGTGGCACTGTCGGGATTCAGGGTTTCGGGTTGATGTTGAGTCCTTGCAGTTTGCACAGGCGCTCCACTCCGCGGCTTGTTTGCGAATTCGAGTTTCGCCTGCAAATCTCCTATAAGCCTTTGTCTGTGGTCATAGGCCGAAGGCATTCAACGAAGGTGCTTTCAACAACCCTGCTGCAGAACCCGTTATGCAAAAACTACGGAACCTTGCTTGCAGACCGTCTTCATTGAAGCAGAACCCTCTCAAAAACCTTCCAACACTTTCATTCGAAAAAAGCGCTGCAAGCCCGAAGCCCAAAACCCTGAAGCCAAAACCCCAGTATCCGAAACACATCCCTTGAAGTAACCCTGTAAGGACTCCTTCAAAGGAGCCGTATATAGAACCCTGATATCCGGAACATATCCCTTGTAGTAACCCTTTCGGGACCCCTTAAAGGACTCTTATAGAACCCTATACCCCCAAAATCCCAAGCCGGTCTTCAAACTCCCAGGCGCACGCGCGGAAGCAGCGAGCTCCCTGTCGGGAGCCCAACAGGGGGTCTCTGTCTCTACTATTTGCTTAAGAACCCCCAAAAAATAAAAAATATATTCCTTATGGGGGTAATATAGGGATGATTATTTCTATTTTTTGGGGGGGTTTCTTAAGCAAATAGTAGGTCTGGGTTCTTCCTACCGGGGCCATGGGTTCTTTTTAGGGCATTGGGTTTGGGGCTCTATGGCTCCATAATCATAAGGGTTACTGTAAGGATGCTATAGAGGTCACTAGGTCACCATAAGGGCTCCATGAACAGAACCCAGCTGTTGCAGGAGGCTTGGAAAAGTTGGGGTTTATACAGGTTTTGGAGTTTCCGTCATTTGGATTAAAAATGTTTGCTTAGAATTCTGCTTAGGGTATTTTTTGTGAATTTGTGCAAGTTTTTCTGGCTCTTGCTTCAAGGTTTAAGGTGTGCAGGGTTTAGCAAGGTAAGGCTGAAGGGTGCAGACCAGAAGGGGCGACGTCTGCAGGCGCGAACCCGCTCGAGATGATGTCGTTCATGGAGGAGGACACTCGAAATCCAAGGTTGCCTTTTGAAGGGTCCAGGGCTTGGAAGTCCTAAACCCTAAACCCTGGGGGGTGTATGAACCCTACTATGGATCCCCTATAGACCCCTTTAAAAGGACCCCTTAAAGGAGCCCTACTCTACCTACTTATTTAAAGGACCCCTTAAAGGAACCCTATTCTAACTAATTATTTAAAGGACTTTTTGCAGGAACCCTATTCTAACTAGTTATTTACAGGACCCCTTAAAGCAACCCTATCCTAATTATGAAGGCCCCTATAGGAGGCTTCGACGATCTATTTTGTAGGAATCCTGGGCCTTGGATCTTCGTCAAGAAATGCTGCAGCAAGGGCTCGAACCCCGAGTCACCTTCGGCCCCGAAAGTCCCACCTTCACCCTGAAGAACCTACCTTCTTAAGGACTTATATAAGGAAATCATAATCGGGAACCCTAAAAAGGTAGGTTCTTCAGGGTTAAGGTAAGGTTTAGATGTTTAAGGTTTGCAATAGAACAGGGTTTAGGGTTTTGGGTTTTTCGGGTTTATATCCCGAAACCCTGATGAAACCCTGAAGCCGTAAACCGCCAAACCGACGAAAGGAGATCGAGGAGCAAGTGCCGGTGGCAGCCGCTTTGGCAGCTTCCATTTTGGAGGAAATGTACCCGAAACCCGAAACCCGAGACCCTAAGCCCAAAGAGAGTTTTGTAGTTAGGGGGCCCGGGAACTTTGAACTCTTGAAGCAAACACAGCATTGAAACCCTAAACCCAAAAAACCCTAAATTAGCATGCACCCTGCTCCTGAATCCGAAGCCTCTTCTCACAAACCCTTGGGCAGCCCTGAGAGCCCTGAGCCTTAAACCTGAGTCTGGAAGTCTCTTCCCAGCGTCCTTTACAATCAAACAGGCTGGGCGCAGATCCTAAACCCTCAACTTCTAAACAACTCTAGGCCACAAACCCCGGCAGCCAAAATCGCGCGAAACCGCAAACCCCAAAGCCCAAAGCCGAAGCCCCAAAACGGCATAAGGCCCCAAAATTTGTCCACCCTCTCAAGGTTTTCCGGGTGCTGATGATCAAGGTGGCAGGAAAGGCTGAGGAGCCGCCGAAAGCTGCCTTTGCGGGGGGCAAGATGCATCTGCGCTTCATGTTGGGGTGTTCTGTGGGGTTTAGATTTGCTTTGTGGGCTTAGGGCTTACGGGGTTCAGGGCTTTTAGGGTTTATGGGGTCTAGGGTTTGTAGGATGCAGGGTTTATGCCTAGGGTTGATATCGGGCTTAAATCAGGGTTTGCAGCATTTTGGGCAATTTCTGGGGCTTAGGGTATTCTGGTTCCAAAAAGTGTGGTTATACAAACTATGCGGCATAGATGCTACTGTTCGGGTTAAAGCGATTTGATGGGGTAGCCGTGCGATTTTTCTTGCCGTAGTTTAGTAAGTTAACTTCAGGGGCGTTGTATCATAGGTCTTAGGTGATATAAGGTTGATTTGAGGTTGTCGCTTCCGCGGAGGTTTGAGTTCTCATCAAGTGAACACGGAAGAATAGTAGGTACCTCGATATGAAAACGACCCCTCAACAAATTAACTACAAAACAGAACTACGCACAAAAAACAAGGTTCCGTATATACTAAATACTAAGAGAACTACCAGGTCGGCTCTGTAGAGAAACCCCCGAAGCCCCATATCTGTAGTCTCTGTTGTACGTCTTTTATTCGGGCCAACCAACCTTAATGTTAGGATCCTATGATATATATATATATATATATATATGTATGTATGTATAGCTTTTTAAAAACCGAAAGAAGGAATCCAGGAACTACAGAGCTTATTTTGAGCAGACTAGATAAAATTTGGTTGAACAGAAAGAAGGAACCACAACGCAGAGTTCAGACTAGCTACAGCTTGTTTCGAACCTCTTCGCTGCCTAGGAAGCTAGGACCTGGAGTAGGCCCGTAATTATTCTTTTGTTGAGGGTTCCGGTTTCCTTACAAGCTCCTTTAGAGCCAAAAAGGGCAGTCTAGCAAGGCTTCGAAGCCGAAGCTCGAGCTTGAGACCAGTCGTGGTAATTCGTTTTCAGCCCTACGCCATACCTTCACCCCACCCAGAAAAGCTCAAATATTGAGGGTTAAGGTATCAATTTAAGTCTGAACCCAAGGCTCCAAAACTTGCCCCGAGCCCCAAACCCTAGAGTTACTGGGCCTTGGTCATTAGGGTTTAGGGTTTAGGGTTTAGGACCATTATAGGCACTCTAGATTAGAGTGCCTATGAAGGCCTTGGCCTACGGCACCAAGAAGCCCTTATGGAATCCTTCCAGAGCCCCTAAAGTAAAAGCCAGAAAGTTGGAATATGATTATCCTAACCCTTCTATGGTAAATTATAGGGTATCCTACCATGAAACCATATTCCAACTTTCTGGAGTTCCCTCTAAGTGACCCTAGTATAGTACCCTAAATAGTAGGATCCTTATTATAAGGACCCCCAAATTCCCTGAAACCATATTCCAACTTTCTGGAGTTCCCTGTATGCCCTGATAGAGTATTTGATCGCAGCGCACCTGAGACCATTTGCGCCTAGACTCGACGAAATCGGGGAAAACCCTTATAGAGACCTAGCGGTTTAGGGTTTGGGGGACTTTTAGATTTGAGGAGTTTGGGGGGTTTAGGAATTTAGGGGCTTACTTGGAGGTTCATGGGCAGTTGTAAGTAGTGTTATACCGAGGCCTACGCTCATCTGCACTATGTCCAATGGCCGGGAGATGGAACGCCTACCGCTCTCGGGCAGAGAACAGACAGGGAGGCAGTTAAGGGGGAATGGACCCCAAAATGAACTACAATGCAGACTATATATGTGACTATAGGAAGGGCTTATAGGGTTTATCTGGCTTAAGGGCTTAAGGTGTGGGGTTTTGGGGATGGGAATTGCGCTCCAGGGCTTCAGGGCCACTGTAAGGAATGCTCCATGCCTCACCATATGAATTGATGGTAATAGGTCCAGGAGTTTGATTCTCTGGGGTTGTATTTTCGTTTCACTGCAGCCGTAATTGGGAATGCTGATTTCTTCTTGCGGCTGCAGCCCTGAGCACGATCAAGTACGCAAAGTGGGATTTCAGATTCTCCGGGCCCAAATGCTGGATTTTGTTCCAGCCGCAGGGTCCACGCCGCAACTCCATCCCTTTGAAGTTTCGAAAAGATTTGAAGTCCAAACCCGAGAAACACGCAAATCTTATGACCCGCAACTCTACAACCCTAAGCCCTGAAAAAGCTTATAACCCTGGAAGCCTCAAAAAGCTCTATAGAAGCCTTAATTAATGCAATATAACTCTTAACAAGATACTCTAGGAACCTGAGTAAGAAACCTTGGGTCTTAATCAGGTTCCTACATTGAAGGACATCCGTTTCGGGGCCCCTTATACTATAATCATAACAAGGGACCCCCCAAAATAGTATAGGTATCTATACATCCGAAACTCCCTAAGGGTCCAAAGTACTGTTATGGGGATACTTCCCCAAATCACAATAGTAATTCCTAATATAGAAACCCTACATTCTACTATATCGATACTTTGGACCCTTTGGGACTGCCGGAAGCGATGACGAGGATCTCCCAACGCTCGCTCCCACTGGGCCCGCAAACAACGGTGGGCCGAGAGCATCAGCAGGAGCCCGATAAGTCTTCCCCATAAAGGGGATCCTTTAAGGGTTTAGGGTTTGAAGGGTTGAAGGGTTTAGGGTTTGCAAGTGCACAGGCCACTTGGTTCTTCCTGCTCATGTCTGGCATGCAGAACGCAGCGCAGGCACGTATCACAGCTTTTCGGATCAGAATCATAGAAGGGAACAGCGGAAAATAGCGCCGTTCGACCGCGCCATTCAATCTGCCTGTAACCTGCGATTCGTTGTGTCCGCTCACTGCTTGGGAACAGAAGCTACCACATCAGAGCTGCCATCACTTGCATGGTAGCGGAGCCCGGTCTTTGAGGACCGGGTTCCAGATCCAGGGACCTTGAACAACGCTTGGACCTGTGCTACCGGTCCGAGACTCCAAGGATGGCAGCTGCATCTGTGTCACGTGGACGTGACGGGATACCAGCATGGGACGGGACCCCGTCCAGTTTTGAGGAGTATTCTGAGCAGTGTTTGATCTATGAGCAGAGCACCCCGACATACAAGCGCTACTTGGTGGGACCCAAGCTGATTGGGGAGCTGTCTGGCGCAGCCAAGCGGCTGATAGCAGGCCAACCGGCCACCTGGCTATCCCATGATGAGGGAGTGAACACCCTGCTGCGTCACCTCAGGGCTTGCCTGGGACGTCCTCAGATTCCAGAACTGACAGAACATTTGAATCGCTACTTCCGCCAAGGACGGCGCAAGCCACAGGAGTCGATGAATGAGTACATCTCCAGGAAGTGCGAAGTGTATCTGAGGGCATGCCAGGCCATGCAGCGTGTGGCACCCTATCATAAGGACTCCGCCAAGGCCACCAACCAGGCCACGACGACTCCGCGGACCTGGTCTCAAGGTGGCTACGGGGGATATGCTGGGACAGGCTGGTCGTGGGGCGGCTACCCGGGCGGCTACGGCTATCAGGACTGGCAGGATCACCAGGCCTGGAACACAGCGAGTCGCCGGAACAGCACGGACACCAATGCCTCCGATCGGGGAAGTGAGGCAGAGGCTCCCGCAGCCACACAGGCAGCGGCACCCGTGCCATCAGCGGCCACCACCAATACCGATGATGATGCCAGCGAACGCAGTGATCACAGCTGGCAGCAACGAGAGTGGTGGCACTGGCAATGGGCACCATCGTGGGGAAACAGCTCGCGCACAACCACTCAGGCAGCGGCTCTACCTGAGTTGCTGCCCGAGTTCATACAAGGGTGGTATCTTCTTCAAGATGCCGGGTTGACCCCGGCAGAACGGAACCTCATCCAGACCGCGGTGCAGAACGACTTCTTGCTGCAGCGAGTGGCGCAGGAACTTCGTTCACAATTTCATGACATTGATCAGCACCGTCGGGACCACCGCCCGACAAGTTATCTCGGCACCGTGGACGAGGAGGATGAGCTTGAGGAGGAGGGCGCAGCGGACGATGGCTTCGCGGCTGAGGACCTGGACCCCGAGGACCTGGCGATGTGGACGGAGGCCGCGCAGGACATTGAGCAAGCCTGCGCAATCATTCAGAATGCAAGGCGTACGCTCAAGGAAGCGAGGGCCAAGCAATCGGCAGTACGCCTGGCCAGGAAATACTACAAGCCGGGAACCTACCAGAAGCCACGTGACGACTCACAGATGATCTGTCTGAAGTGTGGAGTAAAAGGGCACCGGGCAGCGAACTGCACAGACAGTTCGAAGAGTGCCTCCTCAGGTGCGACCCAATCCGCACCGTTCGTATGCTTCTCCGATCAGGCACTCGCCACCGGCGAGACCGAGGAGCAGGCCCTGCTGAGCACGCGTGAAGCAGTGAAGAGTGGATACGCGGTGATTGATGGCGGTGCCACAAGAACCTTAGGAAGTGTAGCCGCGATCCAGAACGTGATGGATATCAATGCCCAGAAGTATGGGGAATCAAGGGTGCTATCGGTGGACCTGGCAAACCAGCCAGTTTTCGGCTTTGGCAACTCAACGGAAAACCGTTGTGCAAGCACGGTGGAGCTGGGCATCAGCGCCGGCGATCGGGCCGGCCAGCTCACCATCCACGCCCTTGATCGTGGGGACAGCCCAATCCTGTTATCAGTGGCGTCATTGCGCTCTTTGGGCGCAATCATAGACTTCTCGGAGGACCTGGTTTGCTTCCGACATGTGGACCCAGGTCGTATCCTCTCCGTGGAGCGATCCACGACAGGCCACCAGCTGCTTCCCCTGACGGAGAACCTCTACAAGAATGCCAAGCCGACAAATCGTCCCGTGCCAAGTTTGGCAGAGTATGTACAGATCTCGAAAAACGAGTAGGGACAACGCGCTTCCGACTGTTCGCCTGGCGGGAAAGAAGCGACAATGAGTTTTTCAGGCAGTGGGGGCGTTGCAAAGCAATGCCAACTGAATCCGAGAAGCATTTCCAGTCATGATGATTGTGTGATGAGTGAGGGTGATAATGATGAGGGTTGTAAATTAGATGACATGAGGAACCGTGGACTTGAGAGCCGCCGTCTCTCAAACGAGGGCCCATCGAACAAGTCAGCAGGAGCTCGGAGGCGTGTCTCGTTTCTCAGCTCACATCATGGCGATCCAGAAGATGAAGAAGGCCGAGCTGCAGAGCAAGCTCCGGGAGTTGGGCGAGGAACCGCCCATCAAGTGGACCAACAAAGAGCTGGCCCAACGGATCCTGGAGCTCGAGCCGTCTTTGGGGGAGAAGAAGGGCAAGCAGCGCACCGATCTCCAGGCGAAGATCAAGGATCTGGGAGTGGCAGCGCGCAAGAAGAGCACGCTGACCACGTTCTGCAAAGAGATCGGGGTGGACCTCAGTGTGAACCACAACATGTGGTCCATGGAACAGGCAGCCCTTCGCCGCCTGTACGACATCAGCACGCCTGCAGCCGACGATGTTGTGGGTTTCGGCCAGCACAGCGCCCTGCTGTACCGCGACATCCTGGTGCTCCACCCGACTTACAAGGATTGGGTGATGAAGACAGCGGCGAGCACAACCTCGACGTCGGACTATCGCCTCCTTCGCCTCGCGACCTGGTTGGAGCAGCAGACCAACGAGGAGATCGAGCTGTACAAAAGCCAGGAGCAGCCCAAGAAGGCAGTTCCCAAGGCCAAGGGATACGCTGGCCCGGCAGCCAGTTCATCAACAGAGGTGCCGATGGAGCTCCTCCAGAGCATGATGCAATCCCTGCAGAGCCTACAGCAGGAGGTGATGGAGATGCGCGCAGAGCGGCCACGCAAGGAGGTGCGCGGCAAGAATGCGGAGACCAAGCCGATCGAGCCGGAGGGCGGAGCGAAGCCAACGTCGGGTTGAGGACGGGGCCAGCGGTCTCGGCCTGTGATGATGTATTAGCCTCAGAGCTTGGGCCGGGGACCGAGGAGACAGGTCAGTACCTCAGTAAGGAATCTGCCTCCCACTTAGAAAACAAGGCCTGGACCCTAGTTCCTCAGATCTTTCAGGACCTGGTTTCTCAGTCTCGGCCCATGCTCCTAGAAGTGACCGGCCCCACTGAGGGCCAGTTAGCACGTACAGTACAAGACGAGATGGGACAGGCCAATGCGGCCATCCAGTGCGGAGACTGGAATGGTCATGATCTCAGCACGGACGCTGGAGTCCGCAGTCTTTTGGAAAAGATTGCCACGCTACAGCCGCTACATGTCTGGTTGAACCCTCCTAGTGCAGCCTTCAGTCCCTACCAAAACGCGAACCAAAGAACGGAGGCCCAAACCGAGGAGTTACAACAAAAGAAGCAAACATGCATGCGTGCGTATGTTGGAAGCCAAATCGTCATGGACGCGTGTATACAAAGAGGCATACATGTGACATGGTGTATGTATGAGCACTCCAATGCGTGGCGACTGCCCCTTTTGCAGAAGCTTAGCAACCGCCAAGGTGTTCATAGCTGCGTCACTAAGGGTTGTCGCATGAACCTCAGAGGGCCAGACGGCCACCAACTGTCCAGGAAGGGATGGAAGCTCCTTACGACGCACCAGCGGCTGGCCGAGCTGCTACACGCGCCCTGTGCGTGCCACAAGGGCTACCGACATGCTGCCGTGAGCACGGCCATCGGGGCTGGGGTTTTTACTTCGGAGTACTGTAAGAGGGTCGTTCAGGCTTTAGCGCAGGAGCATAACTACGTGAGTTTGTTGAGTGAGCTGCAAGGGAAGCCGTCGCTGCCGGAAGAGTTTGGCGGGGGTTTGTTCTGCGTTTGTGATAGGAACGACAGAAACTGTCGAACGACGCCATGTCACATGTGTATGTGTCAGGCAACCTCAGAGGGACCCAGCGCAGAACTACAGGCCCAGGCTTCTAGTGAAGGAAAGCAGCCTCCAGAGATTCAAACAGGCCCCGAGAAGTGTAAAGAACGCATGGAACCCAAAACCAACGAGGACCCCGACGACGACACAGGAGACGACGACACCGCGTTGTATTGTCAAGCCGAACTGGAGCAAGCCGAAGCCTGTGCGGAACGGCTGCTTGAAGCGAGAGACTTTAGCTACAAGGGTTGTGAGGAGTTAGTGCGACACCTCCCACAGCACAACACAGCCCAGAGGCCTATGGTAAAGGCTCCCGAGGACCCCAGGAAGCTCCGTGGCTACTTTACTTTCGGGCTGTACTCGTACGGTAGCTTTTCTGGTGTCACCCGCAACACGTACCGTATGGCGAAGTGTCACAAGTACTTTAGTCGTTTTCTCCAACAACAACTGCCCAGGGAACAAAAGTTTACGTCGTATGTGATAAGCAGGAACATGCAGATGCCCTTCCATAAGGACAACCACAATGACGATGCCTACCCAAACTGCGTTCTAGGCCTAGGCAACTACACCGGAGGCCGACTGTGGGTAGAGCATCTAGGAACGGAACCGGTCACCAAACCTGTCAACAAGGTGACGCCAGATGGTCAAGAACGAATTGGCCAGTGCTGGAACACCAAGCACCAGATGGTGCACTTCCCACCCAAGGCCTGGCATGGGGCCGAAGTGTGGCAAGGAGAGCGGTTTGTGGTATCGTGCTATGTGAGCAGGGCACACCGGAGCATGAGCGAGCAGAGTCGACGTCAGCTTGTTCAGGGAGGGTTCAGGGTGCCACCTAGGATCCCGAGTAGGCCCCAGATCCTGGCCGCCAGTGAACAGCCCCTGAGCAAACAGGAGCGGGAGAGAGTGAAGAAACAACTGTATTTACTGCACGCTGCGACTGGTCATGGTAGCAACCGTAGCTTAATCGAGGCCCTCCGAAGGCGCAAGGTGCACCCCGAGGTTCTCGAATTGGCCCAGAGTTTCCAGTGCCCCGTGTGTCAAGAACGTAGGAAGGTCCAACCACGACACCTTGCCTCCCTGGAACCCCTTCCCCCAAAGTGGCAGTGCATTAGTGCGGACATAGGGCATTTTTACAATTCTGAGCGGAAGGAACATGTCCAGTTTATGATGATCGTGGATGAGGGATCAAGATTTCGAGCTGCTCGAGTGCTCACATCTGGGCTGAAACAACAGCCCTCAGCAGCAGCATGTCTAGAGTACTTACGCGATGGATGGATACCCTACTTTGGAAGTCCACAGACCATACGCCTGGACCCAGCAGGCGCCTTCCGGGGATCCGCACTAGAAGATTTTTGCGATCGCCACCAGGTGTATCTGGATGTGATTCCAGGCGAGGCCCATTGGAAGTTGAGTGCAGTGGAGCAAGCAATTCAGGGTGTTAAGACTTTGATGGGCAAACTGGTGGCAGAAGATCCAGAGCTTGAGACGCGAGAGGCGCTAGCAACGGCAGTTCGAACATTCAACCAACGAGAAATCATTCGAGGGTTTTCCCCAGTACAACACGCTCTGGGCCAGAGCCCCGATGCTTCAGGACGATTAGACTTCTCAGGCAAGGCAGTGCCGCCAGAGCTGTTAATCGAGAACCCCAACGGCGAGTTCAGTCGCAACGTAGAGCGTCAGCGCGTGGCTGAACAAGCCTTAGCAGACTGGCAGGCGCAGCAGCGACTGTCAAGGGCTCAGAGTTCTCGAGGACGCAGGGTGCTGAACTTCACTCCAGGGGAGCTCGTGTTCTTTTGGAGATCACAGGTGAGCGGGCAGTCCCGCAAGCAACCGGGGGACAAGAAGGGACAGTTCCTCGGGCCCGCCAGGATCCTGGCGACAGAGACAAAGCGGAACGAGGACGGCACCTTGCAACCCAGTTCGTCAGTGTGGCTGGTCAGAGGGCGCAGCTTGATTAAGTGTGCGGCAGAACAAATCCGCCGCGCGTCCAGCCGCGAGGAGCTCATTGAGTCGCTGGACCAAGACAATCAAGTGCCCTGGACGTTCACACGAGTCGCTGAGGAGATCGGCGGAAACCGCTATCAAGATGTGACGGAAGCAGTTCCTGAGGAAGAGTGGGTTCGAGCACAGGATGTTGAACAAGTCGAACCCCCAGTGCGACGGAGGCTGGGACACAAGCGGCCCTTGGAGCAGGCCACAAGCCACAGGCCTGTGGCACAGGCTGCGGCAGGATCGCAGCCCTCTTCCTCAGTTCGCGCACGGCCCTATCCTCCCACGAGTTCGGAGAAGGGTCACCAGTGGTGGTCAGAAGTACAGGACGCCATGTGGGGCGATGAGGTGAGCTACTGGTCCGACGAGGCGGCAGCGGTGAGTGTGGAACTGGAACTGCCGACGGGCCCAAAGCAGCTACAACAGGCGTGCCGAGACCTGCCCACTTACTTCGTCGGTTGCATGAAGCGGCGAGCCATAGAAGTCAGCGAGAAGCGGATGTCCGATGAGGAGCGCAAGCTCTTCCGGGAGGCAAAAATGATTGAGGTGAAGAACTTCGTGGCGGCAAAGGCGTTCGAGACATTGCCGGAGGCCCTTAAACCACCCAAGGAGGTTGCAGTGGGTATGAGATGGATCTTGACTTGGAAAGTGAAGGAGGACGGAACCTCCAAGCCGAAGGCCAGGGCGGTCCTGCTTGGGTATCAAGACCCGTCGTATGAACACCGTGCCACAACGGCACCGGTCATGACGCGGCAGACGCGTCAACTGGTGTTACAGGTCGCAGCCAACAAAGGCTGGTCCGTCGCCAAGGGCGACGTCTCTGGAGCATTCTTACAAGGCCGGGAGTATCCAGACAAGCTTTACTGCATACCTTGCCCTGAGATTTGTGAAGCACTTCAGATCCCAGCAGACTCGGTCACACGCTTGCGTCGCGCATGCTACGGCTTGGTGGACGCGCCACTGGAGTGGTATAAAACAGTAGATGAGTTTTTGACCGAGCAAGGCTTGGAACGATTGTGGTCAGATGCTTGTTGTTGGGTCTTGAGAGACAATGGCCAGGTGGTAGGCCTGATATCAGGCCATGTAGATGATTTTCTGTTTACTGGTTGCGAGAGGAATGAAAAGTGGAAGCGAGTCATTGAGGCCATTCAGAAGCGCTTTAAATGGGGAGACTGGGACCGGGACGAGTTCGTCCAATGTGGGGTGCAAATCAAACGAGTGAGCGATGGCTTTGAATTGACCCAGGTCCGCTACATTGAAACATTGAAGTGCGCAGCAAATTGGGCCACACCTGAGTGCTGAGGTCAGCTTACTCTTGTCTGAGGTGTCTCAGAGTCAGGTCTCCACGATCGGCAAGACCAATGCGTGTCTCAGACGAGCGCGGGCCCACAAGGCACATGCAATGAAGATTCACGCCTTCACACAAGGCGAAGAGCTTGGCATGTTTGGATGGGTTGATGCTGGGAACCAGAATAGGGTTGATGGTTATAGTACCCAGGGAATCTTCGTAGGCCTGGCACCAGTGACGATGCTTCAAGGTGCACTGTGTCGCGTCACACCAGTGACGTGGCACAGTAATCGCATCGACCGCGCTTGCCGGTCTCCTGGGGCCTCTGAGGCCCAAGCGGCGGTGAACGGAGAGGACGCTCTGTTCTTTGCCCGCTACCAATGGTACGAGATTATGCATGGCTGTGTAGATGCAAGGGCCCCAGCTCAGGCGGTGCGCCAGATTCCTGGTTGTCTCATCACAGACAGCCGGAATGTTTATGATCGCTTAAACACTGCTGTACTTAGCATCAAGGGCGCTGAGAAGCGGACGAACATTGAGCTGATTGCACTTAAAGAGAGTCAGGAGCAGACCGGACTCATCATGCGATGGGTCCACTCCGAGGCCCAACTTGCAAATGCTTTGACAAAGGCATCTACGTGTCGAGAGCTGGAGTTATACTACGGCATGAATCACTCGTGGAAGATCGTCGAAGACCCCCAAATGCAGTCGGCCCGACGGCGAAAGGCTCAGGGCAAGGAACCTCTGTCATCTAATTAGAGTCGAATGATGATGAAATGACTGGAAATGCGACTCCGGGGAAGCAGGTGGGATGCAAGTGCACAGGCCACTTGGTTCTTCCTGCTCATGTCTGGCATGCAGAACGCAGCGCAGGCACGTATCACAGCTTTTCGGATCAGAATCATAGAAGGGAACAGCGGAAAATAGCGCCGTTCGACCGCGCCATTCAATCTGCCTGTAACCTGCGATTCGTTGTGTCCGCTCACTGCTTGGGAACAGAAGCTACCACATCAGAGCTGCCATCACTTGCAGGGTTTAGGGTTTTAGGGTTTAGGGTTGAAGGGTTTAGGGTTTTAGGGTTTAGGGTTTTAGGGTTTAGGGTTTTTTAAGGGTTCCCATACATAGAAGGGATCCTGGAACGGTTGTTTAAGGGTTCCTAAAGGGGAGTTTCCGAAAGTTAGGGGTCCTTACAGCTATTTAGGGTGCTGTATAAGGGTCCCCTATTTTGTGAAAAGCCCATACAGACCCTTTTAATGGTTCCCTTGAAGGATCCCTTTTGTTTGCTTTAAAAGTTCGTTTTTTGGGGGTTCCTTTGAGGGTGCACAGGACGTGTCTGAAGGGGTTCGTATCGAGTTCTTTAAGCGTTCCGCATGGCTTCTTTCAGGGATTCTTCTAAGGGTCCCGCAGCCGCAGACCCAAGAATTAGATACTTGGTTCTTGAATAGTCGTTTCGCAAGGTGTGTTGGGCCCTTAGTGAAGGGAGAGTTTTCGGGTCGAGGGGAGCAGTCGTTGGGCCTTCGTACGCCTTGCCGCCGCATTCGAGTTTCCGCCAGAATGTCTCGCCTTCTTGCCCTCTTTACCATGTAGCGAATTTAGGGAAGGGGCAGGAGAATCCCAGGAGTATACAGTGCTTTAGGGGTTCAAGGGGTGTAGAACACATCCCAGGGCATGGGTCTCCTGTCTCCTTGCATGCTACTGTTTGTGTGGCACTCACTACACCTTGAGCTTTGAACAATGAAGTTAAAACTCGATGAAAGCACCATGGAGGAGTTTTTCGAGGCAGTCCTTGGCCATCACAGTCCCTACTGGACGGATGCCCAGCTGCATTGAGGATGTCTCGTGAACACTTGAGCCAGGCCACGACTATTAGAGCCTGGTTCGACTAAATACTTCCTCCCAAAAGCAGCATGTCATGATGTCGTGATGTCATGACATATCCACAATCCCGACTGGTGCACCAAGAACCACCCTAAGGCCGTAATGACAGACAGAAATGCAATGTCACGGTCAACAGACCTGAGGCTCTGAGCCATTTGCGGCTTGAAGCCTGAAGTCTGAACACAGGGTCCATTGACCATGGACAGCTTGCCGAGTTTGCAGAAGGATTTGCCTGCGAGGTTCTGGGTTGTTTTACTTTGATTAATATGTACGGTTGAGAGTTGAAGGTTGGCATTTCGTATTTAGGAACGTAAGGTTAATCATTTAGTATTTAGGAACTAGTCAGCAGAGCTGAGGCGATCTCCCGCAGCCACCTGGAAATCGCCCAAGTCGCCGACACCTTCCTCGTCCGGCCGCTTCGCTTGACATGGATGCAGAACTGCAGACCCCAAAGCTTTCAGAAGCTTTCATCGAAGCTTAGAGCCGTTGAAGGATGCGGTATTATTTTGGGACCTGAAACGGGACCTTACCTTAGAGAACCACATGTATCGAGGTTGCAGTTTCGGTTCTCAGAGCGATCCCAGGAGGGAGCCGAAGTCCCGTCCTAGCCTTGGTTTAGGGTTTAGGGCAATTGTAGTACCTCGTGTGTTTTGGTCACCTTATTCTCGCATTCTAGGAAGCCACACTTCAGGGATGGAAAGTGTGGTGGGAAGCTTTCTTATTGTGGCCCCAGAGACTGCGCCCCGACAGTTTCTGAAGCTTGCGAGGAATCTCAGCGTCAACCACGTGATGGTTGGTGCCTGGTCACCGATTGGGTTTTTTTGAGTTTAGAGTTCCAGGGTTATAGGATTTAGGGGGCATTGAGAGGTGAATCAGCGCCACCGGCGTCACCTACTCCTCGGCATTTTTGTCCCGCAGACCCCTGTTTGATTCACTCCCAACCCGCAAGACGCTGGTGTGGTTTGTTGCAGGGAATCCCTGGTGCCGAGCTTGGGGGCCTTTGGGTTATGTTGCTTTGGTTTGCGATCGCTGGGCTTCAAATGACGGGTCGCACCGAGGCGGTAAGCAGCTGCAACGCGGGGAGCAAGGCACTCTGCAGGCACTGCCCGGCCAGATCTTGAAGGTTTTGGGTTGTGGGTTGTGGCTCCAAAACAAAGGAGGCCCATGAATCCTATGAACCATGAAAGAGAGTTGCAGTCTGCAGTTAAGTGTGTGTAACCCTCCCGGCATGCAAACCTGAAGCAACACTCCTACATCTGACAGAACCGCAGAGTTCAAGGCCTCACGGAATCCTGCGTCACCTTCTTGAAGCCTTCGTAATATAGGGACCTAAATAATTACCAAGACTATTTTGGAGGCTCCTTCTTACAATTATAGACTAAGGCCCAAAACCCTATTCTAATTCATAAGGCCCCTACATCAACCTTCGTAAGGCCTCGTTGCTTGAAAGTCTGCTGGCTTCAACAGCATGTGTGGATCTTCGGATTTCCCGACTTCACCCTCAACCCTATCGTGACCCCGACCACCGAGACCCTACTGCACCTACACCCTAATCTTGAAGCCTCTCTCCAGGGTTCAAGGGCACGGAAATCTAAGGATCTAAACCCAAAGCCTCTCCAAAAACACCTTGGACACCCCATAAGCCCTCCATCCCAGTCCCCTTTCTCAAGAAATATAATTCTTGACAACCCCGTCATCCACACATACACAAACACAAACGGTCAAAGATAACTGCTGGAAGCCAGGCCAAGGGGCAGATCGACTTCCTGGCCGTGCCTCCGGGCACGGGCGGAAAGGTGCACATAACGTCGGAGCTGCAGGGCTTAAGGGGTTTAGGCTTTAGGGGTTTTTAGGGTTTAGGTGGTTGGGGTTGGGTATCAGGGGCGACCTTAACCCGGGATAACCTACCGTTTTAGGGACTTATATAAGGACAACATAATCAGGAACCCGAAAAGGGTATAGGTTATTCAGGGTTAAGGTATGCAGGGTGTGCTTTCAAGGGGTCTGTCATTAGTGTGTCTATAGGGGTTGGGATTTGTTTTGCGTTTTGCCTCTGCGGTCCGGGGGCAGGGATTATTCTCTGGAGTTCCAGCGCATTGTGCTTTAGGCGTTTGGGCTTTGAGGCTTCCAGGGCGTCTACATGTAATTTTAATAGCAGAAGACTATAGCAGGCAGTTCAGAGTCTAGAGCACGGCGGCTTCCAGGGGGCATCTTGCCAGTCAGTATTCATTACGGTACTTTGTTTAAGGTTTAAAGGCTTTGGGGTTGAAGGTTTATATGGTACTTGAGAAATAGTGCACTGAACCTAACCGACACACCGGGCACCGCGAAGCGACGCAAACTCTCAAGCATCCTGCCGCCCGAGAAGTCGGGCTCTTTACAAGAAGGACCAAACACGCCTACGTCGGACCACGTTTGGGGTTGACAGTAATTGAGAAGTGCCGAAGTTGGTCTATTTGCAGCCCAGGGTCGTCAGAACAAGCTTCAGTACGAAAGAAAGCCTTTCTGATGAAGGTGCCCCAGTGCTTCTTGCGCTTGGAATTAGCCTCTTGGCTGCAATTCTCATATCTTCTCATTTTGGGGCTTCACCTGAGTTGGCTTCACCACGAAATTCCTTGCCCTTTTGCGCCGAACCAGAACCACAAGGTTTAGATCAACAAGCCTTATATGACAAGAACCCAAGATCTTATTTTGTTAGTGTTTGGCTTTATTTGTGTTTAAAAGTTGTTTTTGTATTCAAAAGTTTTTTGTATTTAAAAGTGTTTTCGTATTTGAAAGTTTTATATATTTATTTTTTTTGCATTTTAAAGTTTTTACAAGTCTTTTATTTTCTTTTTGGTGTAAAAAATACATTGTTGTGAATTCTAAGTTTTTGTTTGTGATTGAGTCAAACGGCTTCCTGTTGTTCTACCTGGTTTCCTGCTGCTGTATGTCTACAAATTTGTTGTTTATTCGTGTTTGAAGTTAATATTTAAGATTTCTAAATAGTTTTGGTTGTGATTGAACACAGAAGGGAGGCCGTTGTGACATGTTGACTTGCCTTGAGACCTTGCAACCTTACCCACACGGATCGACTGCCCATCTCGGTTCGTGGACACCGTTGGCCGGGTGTCAGGTGTTGTCGATGGTACCTGGACCGCCTTGGGGCCAACGTGCCAGGGCAGCGGTCTTTCAAAGTTGTTTTTTGTATCTTACAGCTTTTAAAAGTATTTAAAAGTTTTTTATTTTAAAATTTTTAGAAGTCTTTTTTTATTTTTTGTATTTTAAAGTTTTCAAAAGTTTTTATTTTCATTTTTTATTTTCAAGTTTTTACTAGTCTTTAAAAGTTTTTTGTATTCAAAAGTTTTTAAAAGTCTTTAAAAGCCAACTCTGTCGAAAAAGCCCTGTGGATCTAAACCTTGTGGTTCTGGTTCGGTAAAAAAGGGCAATGAGAAATCGGAGAGCAAGACATCCCCAAATGCATACCTAGACATCCCCAAACGTGTACCCAGAGTAACGGTAAATGTAGCTGGTTCTTAGGGTCATATCCCATCTGTTAAATGGTACCCCGAGGGTCATGTATTTTTTCAAAGGTACACCGGCTGCTCTCTAGGTACATGAACATTTCAACATATAAGAATATTACTATTATTGAGGGATTGGTTATTATTATCATTTAATAAGTCCGTTAATATCTTTCTCATTGGTTAATCCATCTTTATTATTCTTTTTCAACCTCAAAGAGCCAAAAGCCCCAATTCAGAAGGCTCCGGGTTTTCAAGGTATGCGGGCCAAGTTCTCCCATGTGCAGGAAGTAGAGATGCTGTGCAGATCCATTAGGGTTTATGCACCCGGTAGGGCTTCGAGTATTATAGGGGCCCAAATAAATACCAATATTTCTGGGGTTTCCTGATTATAACTACGTATAGTATAGTGGGCCTTAAAAGCTATTCTGAATATTAAGGCCCCTATAGGAGGTGGATTTGGAGAATCCTGAGCCCGTCACTCCATGAATTTCTAAAGATTCTAAAGTCCACTTCCCTAAGCTCCCCAGTTTGCGAAGCACAACTTGCCGGAGCCTGCGGGTTCTCCTTGTGAACAGTTGTTGTTTACATAGGGGCCTTGTAAGAGTCGGGTACGGGGTTTGGGGTATATTATGCTATACATGCAGGTAAATATATACGGACGAAGAGATACTGGCAATGTTTCTTCTGATGCTTTTCAGGAGACAGCTGATGCCTCTCCTTCCAAGCCCGCTCCGCGGCGGTTCTGGCTGGAGCATGCCGGCCTGGATTTATCCGAGGGTCGCTTCGTACGGTTGTGCGGGTTTAGGGGTTTAGAGCTTACCTTAACCCTGAAGAACCTACCTTTCCGAGGACTTATATAGGGAAATCATAAAAGGGAAGGAACCCCAAAAAGGTAGGTTATTCAGGGTTAAGGTATGGTTTGGGTGGCTTTGCACGGCTTTGAGGGCTCTGAGGAGGGTGCGCCTTTCCATGAGCGAGTGCGCTTGGCAAAGAAAGGCAGCTGAACATGGCCGACATAGCCATAACATCTGCATATCCCACGCTCCAAAGAGAGAGAAACAAAAGTCTGAGTTTAGATGATTCTGGGTGTCCACAACCTTCCCCCAACATACAGACCTACACTGCCATTTCCTTGGGGTGCCGATTACTGGTTACTTTGGTCCCGTTGGGTTGGGCTGCAGGGGCTCCTGCCTTTGTATCAGAATAACCCTAAACCCTAAACCCTAAACCCTAAAAACTAAACCCTAAACCCTAAACCGTTATCAGAAGCAGCCACTGCCGCTGTCCTGAGAGGTTGTCGGGATCTGCTGTGACGAACGCGCCCGACAGGAACGCTCTTGGGACGAGCAGTCTCTAACTCAAGGTTTAGGGTTTAGGGTTTAGAGTTTAGGGTTTCGGGCTTAGGGGCTTCTGGGTGGTATTAAGGCTTGCAAGATTTCAGCGCTAGTAGATTGGGATTCCCGATGTTAGCTGGACCTACGTCGGGGCACAGAGCTAAAAGCGTGAACGATGCAAGCAATTCAAAGGGTGCTTACCGGGTGCTTTGTTATCCTCTTGCTGCAGGTGCTGTATCTACTGCAGGTTCCCCCTAAATAGTAGGATCCTTTTTTTTTAAGGACCCCCAAATAAAGTACACCCAATTTTCGGAAAATGGGCTTCAAGAGTTTGCAATACTGTTTTTTTGTTTTTTTTAGGAGGGGGGCTCCTTATTACAATTATGAGAATATTGCCACCCCCCCCCCCCCAATATACTAAACCCCTATCGCCGGAGCCACTCGCTTGCCAGGCATCGGGTTTGACAGGTAGGACTGCCGGGTCTTCAGTGTCAGAAAGCAGTCTAAATATGCAAGAGGCCTGACTATGTGCACGACAAAGGTACAGGAGTGGTTTACTCCTGCAGTATGCTTCCTGTTCTTGGTAGCATTCCAGAATCAGCTTTGGAAGCAGGTGAACTCATGATGTTTCAAGATGACCCCAGTCAAAAAAACGGAGCTGAAACACGGATCCCGACCTAAACTCGCAACCCTTAAATTTCCAGACCCCGAACTCTCTCTCTCGCATGCGGACGATCCGGCGCGAAGCGTGCAAGGCCAAAAACAGCCGAAGCTGCAGCCAATTCAGTTAAACACAGAAAACAGCAGCGGGCACCCGGGGGGAGCACATCCAAGCAGCCGGAGCGCGAGGAGTGCAAACAGCCCCCGAAAAGGCGCCGCAGGACCAGAGCTGACAGGAGCACATCAGAAGCGCTTCATGCCTCAGGCGAGCGCAAGAGCGGGGCAACGAGTGCTACACAAGCCGGCACAAGCCAGGGACGAGGCCCAAGGACACAACCAAAAAAGGACAAAAGAGACCACGCTCGCAGAGATGGGACCCTCGCGGCAAGCGTCCTGTACACCAACACATCTCACCAGTGCCAGATGGATGGCCGAGCCGAACATCCGGCTAGTAGTGAGACAATCAGAAGAAAAGCGCGAGTACCAAACAGGTGGATAAGCTGCGACCAGCACCCCACACAGATGGCCAGTCCGAGACAAAAGGCCCAGTGTGGACCCACGTACGAGACGGATGGCCAGCCAGTAGGTTGACCAGCACTTTAACACCACGTAGCAGCCGGATGGCCAGTCCGAGACAAAAGGCCGGTAGAAGGTTGACCAGCACCGTAGCAGCCGGATGGCCAGTCCGAGACAAAAGGCCGGTAAAAAGTTGACCAAAGGCCGGTAGAAGGTAGGCCAGCACCACGTAGCAGCCGGATGGCCAGTCCGAGACAAAAGGCCGGTAGAAGGTTGACCAGCACCACGTAGCAGCCGGATGGCCAGTCCGCGACAAAAGGCCGGTAGAAGGTTGACCAGCGTCCGAGACAAAAGGCCGGTAGAAGGTTGACCAGCACCACGTAGCAGCCGGATGGCCAGTCCGAGACAAAAGGCCGGTAGAAAGTTGACCAGCACCACGTAGCAGCCGAATGGCCAGTCCGAGACAAAAGGCCGGTAGAAGGTTGACCAGCGCCACGTAGCAGCCGGATGGCCAGTCCGAGACAAAAGGCCGGTAGACGGATGGCCAGTCCGAGACAAAAGGCCGGTAGAAAGTTGACCAGCACCACGTAGCAGCCGGATGGCCAGTCCGAGACAAAAGGCTGGTAGAAGGTTGACCAGCGCCACGTAGCAGACGGATGGCCAGTGTCCGAGACAAAAGGCCGGTAGAAGGTAGGCCAGCACCACGTAGCAGACGGATGGCCAGTCTGGGTTAAAACAGTCTGTATACTGTTGACCAGCGCAGCAAGCGGATGGCCAGTCCGAGACAAAAGGCCTGTAGTTGGTTGACCTCCAAGCACCACACGGCCAAGGGGAAAGCAGTCGGCCTAGCGAAAGACAGCGACTGAGAGCGGTAGGACCACTGAGAGGGTCTGCCGAAGCAAACACCCCGAGACCAGGCGTCGGAGCCAGGGGCTGGAGCGTGAGACCACCTGGATCACACGCGGCGCGAAATTCGAGGAATGTCGCTGGGGTCTGGTACCTAGCAGTCAGCCGGTGGAACACAATGGGACCACGAGCTGAAGCTGCCTGAACCGAGACGCCTTGAGCCAAAATGGCTACGGAGAGACCCCGAACGCCAAATCCTGAATGCAAATCCCAAACCGTAGACCCTCGTAGACCCTAAACCGGAGTTCCATTGACCACTCCCTGCCAGGAAGGTGTACCCTGGGCCTGACAACGCCATCACCATTGGCCGAGCCTACCAGCTTGAGCTTCACCAAAAGGCCACTTGGAGGAGTTGGGATTTTTCTCAATGTCGGATCCCTTGGGGTTTGGCTTCCGGGGTGGTGGGGTAGGGGTTGAGGCTTCAGTCTATGGTTGTGGCGTTGGAGCTCTGGGTCAGGGCGTAGTTGGATGAGTGGGTGTTGACCCTAAACTCAAACACGAGACCCTGGAGGTTGAGTGGATATCGAAAGTACCTATCGTCTCCATTGTGGTTCCTTTTCTGGGTTACCTTATAGGATCCTAACTACAAAATTACATGGTCTAACCAAAAAAAGGAACTACAAGGGAGACTATAGGTAACCCGTGGTAGTGGACTTATATCACTGACCGTTTGCACCGAACCGGAACCACAAGGTTTAGATCCACAGGGCTTTTTCGACACAATCGACTTTTAAAAGCAAATCAAAACAAATAAAGACAAATAAAGGCGTTTAACGACAAATAAAGTAACACAAAGACAAATAAAGACGGGTTATAATACAACCCAGTTATAACTACCCATGAAACTCCAAGTAGAGCTGGTTAGGGTTTGAAGTTTAGGGCTTTTCGAAAGCAGGAGCTGATAAGAACTTTCACTTTAGCTTTAGCCCTTTCTGGAATGAGTATCGCCTGAACGTGCACGGGAGACCCGGCAAACCTTGGTGCCCTGAAAGGAGCTACCCAAAGGGTACTAAGTACCTATATGGTAGAATGTAGGGCTCCTATTTTAGGAATTACTACCATGATTTGGGGAAGTATCCCCTATCTAAAGCCTAAAACCTAAACCCTAAACCCACTGGCTCGTAGAGGAACGGCCAAAAATCGCTGCAGGCCTTGCCGGAGGAAGTGCAGAACTTCGTAAGCCGAGAGCACTTCCGGGTGGAGGCCAGGGTCTCCTAGGGTTTAGGGGCTTAGGGGTTTACGGCTTAGGGGGTTCATGACTTTGAGGGTGGCTTTCATGACGTTGAGGGTGTTGATGGCTGTTTTTGCTGAGGATTGTTGTGGGTTCTTGAGGGTTTCGGGCTTGAGTGAGCATGTTGATTCTGTGAGGGTTCCTGGCTTTTTGGGTGATTGTTGTTGTTCTCTTGACGGCTTTGATGCGTTGAGCTGTAACTGCAGTTATGACTCATACTTCTTCATATAGTAGAGAGGTTCTTAGGCGTTTCCGCAAATTAGGGGAAATTCGGGTCCTACTATTTAGGGTACTATATTAGGTTCCCTCTTCTCGGAGACTCTCATATGGGCGTGCAGGCGATTAGAGCTTAGGAGGTCTTGGGGTGGTCTACTTAAGCTCCAGAAGATGCCCTGTCACGGTTTGGCGTGTTATTGAACCCTCCCAAAATGAAAGTTTTATCTAAGTGACATCACACGACACTGCATAGCATGATATCATGCCACATATCACAACATAGCAAGGCAGAATACAGCGCGACATCATCTAATATACAGTGGTATAATATAATTATGATAGATATCACAACATATCATATTGTTATACACTGTATTTCAACAGAACATCATACAACGTAATATAGTGTGGTATACTATAATACGATTTAAGACAGGTCTTACAATGTATTATAGTTATAGTGTAACATAACTTGATATAACGTAAGGTAATGTCATACAATATAATGTCGCATAATGCAATGTTATATAGCATCGTGCAATATATCACAGTATAATTCAAGATAATATACTAATATATTGTAACATATAGTTGAATACAGTGCTATATCATGTAAAGTCCAGTACTTTGATGTAGTATAATGTAATATACTGCACTAGAGCATACCATACGATGATATAGCATAGTACAATCTGTATATATATATATGCAATACAAAACATTATAATGCAATATAACATTGCAACCTAGCAAACTCAGTCGGGACCCACTGCAGGAGATGCGCGAAGAGCGGCTCAGCTGGTTCGGATTAGGGTTTAGGGTTTGCGGGGTTTAGGGTTTAGGGTTTAGGGTTAAGGGTTTAGGGTTTAGGGTTTAGGGTTTTGGGGCTTAATCCATGGGAGTTTTGAGATCCAATGCGAGTCTGCTCGACCCGTTTCGGGTTTGTGGTGTTAGACACGTTCGTAGCCTAGGGGTCAGGGTTCTGCTTTATGTGGGCTTCGCAAAGACAGTTCTGCTTCCGCAAGTTGCCGAGTGAGTCTGCGATCCAGTCTCAGGCATGGCAGGGTTTAGGGTTTACTTGGCGGATCATGGGACTTAGTAAGTACGGTTGCAAGTACCCTTATTCGGGGATATAAGTATAGTTAGTTACCCTAATTATAACCCTTGTTACTACGGTTGATGATATAAATCCTGCATGACCCATAATGAGGAATATACCGTAATTCCCATAGTTTGGGGTCTTTAAGGTAATGCAGGATTTATATCATCAACCGTAAGTCCCATGACCCTTGAAGTAGCGCTTAAGGTGCAAAGGAAAGAGGGAGGTAGAATCCCCGATGCTGGAAGATCCCACACAAGCAATACTTTGGGGGTCTGCCTTTGTTTTGCACATGAGTGCTGTTTTATTGGTCTCCTCGGCTTTCTACGGTTCTCTTACTTTTTGCTGCTCAGGGCAGGATCGGATCTTGCCCTTCGAAGGGACACGAAACTCAGTAATTCCTTCGGATCCTGTGTTTTAGGGCGTAGGGCTTGGGGTTTATAGCATTGTACTGTTGTGGGTATAGGGTGTATACGGAAACTCTCATGTATGCTGTGGCACATCTCACAAGCCTCAGCGCCCACGAAGCTATCTCCCAGTCGCGTGACGCCGTTTCCACTCCGAGCGACGCTGAAGCTGATACAGCTGAGTCCGCAGCTGGACGGCAAAGATAAAAGAATTGCTTCAATGATAGTAATGGTAATCATAGCAATATATAGTAAGACTAGTACATAATAGTAAATGGTAATCATAGCAATACATATTAGGATAGTAAGACTAGTATATACTAGTAGCAATACTTCGAGTGGCTTGACAGCAGGGTTCGTGCTCCCCAGCAGTTGCGATGTGTACGCTTGCAGAGTGCGGAGTGTTTGACCGTGGAGCCTTGAACAGTTCAAGTAGTATAACTTCGTAGGATAAAATCCGAGTGGGGGCCCAAGGACTCCAAGGACTACTAAACAATTCCTATACAATAATCTACGATGAACTAAGATATGGTACTGTATAGGAGTAAGGGTGCGAGAAGGTGATAGCTTCGGGGTACAGGGAGCCATGGGATGGAAGGGGCGTAGAGAAGCAATGAGTTTTAAGATCCGTTTTTCTGCCTTCTTTATGACAAGACCGAAGGGTCTCGAAGCATTCCGGCCGGTCTGCGTTGCCAACTTGACCCTAAACCCTCCGCCCTCGTAACTCTGTGAACACTAACCTCTAAGCCTTCTTAAGCCCTAGACCCCTAGACCCTAAGCCCCCCAGGCCTTCTTAATCCTAAACCCTAAACCCCTAAACCCCTGAACCCTTCCCTTGCAACCTACCTGATCCGAAGGAATCCAGTGTGGGTCAGCCACGGAGGGGAGAAGAAGAAAATGGCGCAGAAGGACCGCATTTCTGCGACCTTGACAGAGTCGTTGCATGGGACCTGCTAGGAGTTTCTTGCGGCTCTTGCACATGGCTCGAAGCTTTCGAGGGTTTTGAGACTTGGGATCATTGCAGCAGGCGGCGCAAAACAGAGATACTCCTTCAGGGTATTGGGATGCGAAAGAAAGAAAGCAGGCACGGTATCCCTGTGTCGCTAAACCCTGCAGCAGGCCTTAAATCCCTAAGCCCGAATCCCCATTGCCCAGAGGCCTAATCCGGCTTAGCAGGAGACTGCCGAGTTGGAGCCTGGAGATCGGATATTGCTTTACACCGGGGCATCGGATGGCCTCTTGTCATACAACACACTTAAAGGATCATGGGACGTAGTAACTAGGGTTATAATTGGGGTAACTTTTCTTGTAACCCCAATTAAGGTACTTATAACCTTACTTGCTAAGTCCCATGATCCTCCAAGCAGCCCTGGGCTGTTTCGTTCGGGCCTGGGTGGGTTTAGAGTTTATGTTTCCTTCGGCAAGGGTTCCTGTGAGGGTTCTATCTGGGCCAGAAGAAAACCGATCCCAAACCCTAAACGCTAAACAGGGTGATAACTTGGGGAGTTGAAAGTTCCGTCGGAGGCATGTAGGGCTCATGGGGTCCATAGCCTACATACCGACGCCCGCATCAGCCAGAACCCCAAACATTACTTAAAAAGGGTCATGGGACTTCGTAAATAGGGTTTCAATTAGGGTAACCATACTTATAACCCTGAATAAGGCACTTATAGCCTTACTGTACTAAGTCCCATGATCCTCCGAGTACCGGGCTCTTGTTGAGGACTTCAGTTCGAGCTATCGGCAGCCATGTTGTTTTACTGTAGTTCCCTGTTGTAGGAACCAAAAGCCCAATTCTTTAACACGAACCTCAAACCTTAACGGTTTAGGGTTTAGCCCTGCGCTCATCCGAAATCCAACCTTCAGCAGCTGGAACCTACGGGGGCTTCGTAAGGTCTTATCAGAAAGCCACTGCTATACCCTGAACCCGAAACCGCAAGCCTTAGCCCCCAAACCTTAAGCCCTAAACCTTAATCCTTATCCCTTAAACCATAAACTAAAGTATTCTTAAAACCCTAAACCTTACAATCCTTAAACCCGAAACCCTGATCCTTAAACCATATAGCCCTAAGCCACTGCACTTAGGCACGCCAGACGGCCCAGGAAGTCGGGGAACTGTTGCCTGGATCGTGGGCAGAGATGCGTAACAAAAAAAATGTTTGCAGCTGTAGGCGGCGTTCATTGTGCCTTCATGCGGTTGGGGGCTATACTCAATAGTTGACTAGCTACACCATTTGGGGACCCTACCCAACTTGAAAAGGTTAACCTTTGTTGGGCTAGGCCTAGGCGTATTTGTGCGTGGAGCCCAGAGGGTTCAGGCATGGGGATTCCTTGTTTTGTTTTTTGTTTTGGACAAGTTCGGCCAGTGGCTTCCTCTCGCAAGAGTTGTGCTGAGAGTTCGCTTGCTGCCCTTCAGACAAGACCTCACCGATTGTCCAGAAAGAAAGAAAGCTTCCGCTTCTTGTGCCCTGCAGCGTGTCGTTTCCCAGTTCTTCTCGAGTTCTCGAGAGCCATTTTGGCTCAAGATCGAGCAGGTAGCGATCAGCGCAAAAGTCTTCTGGCTAGCTCCAATAGCGAGCACCAGGATGCCAGCTTCGCCGCCTTGCACGCAGCATGCAAATGCGGGCGATTCTCATACTTGTCGTCGTGCTTGCCGACGTGGATGCGACATGCGAGGTTCGGGGAGTGTGCCCCACACACACCAATGAATCAGAAGATCTTGCCTTCTTGCAAACCCGGCAAGGGAAAGATGCAGCGCAGGATCTGCAGGCGACGCCAGCCGCAAAGAAAAGTTGGTGGCGGAGGCGGAGGCGACATGCACAGTACCGTCCGTACTACTACCACTACGGCCGCTACTACAACCGCTATGGTCCCAAGACGACGACAACGACGGTCAGGACCACAACCTCCACAGCATCTGCCGCGCCCACCACTACAATGTCACCGGCGCCTACCACGACATCGCCGTCCCCTACCACGACATCGCCCGCGCCTACGACAAGTACGACATCTGAGCCCTTCAGCAGTGTCAGCGCCCTCATACTGCTGGAGGCCAGGGATGACAGCGACGTCTCTCTCATGTCCATGCAATCATCGGTGTCCAGTGGCCAGCCGGAGCCGGGTTCACCGTGGCCATGTGCAGTCACAGAGCGTGGCAGAGAGATCGGGTCCAACGTCGGCAACCTCCCACAATGGGGAAGAACGGGGCCGATCGGTCTCGCCAAAAGCCGGAAGAATCCTGGCTGGTGGGTGCTGCCCCCCGTGGGCGCCTTTGGCAACGAGGATCTCGTTACGTTCTTCGGTTCGAGCTTGTTCCTCACATTCACAGCGGAGATACTCACTTTACTTCCCTTAGACGAACTTTTCCTCCAGATCCCAATGCCAGAACCCATCTCCTGGTCAGACTTGGCCATCGGCCCCGGCCCGGACCCCGAAATCTCCTACCTCTTCATTCTGGACGGGGGGCCACACAGAGGGCCGGCTCAGGAGGCTCGCAGCAGCGTGGTCATCACCAGGGTGTCCGAGATCTTCGCAGACAAGAGCGACTTCGCAAACATGACCATGGAGGTCTTCACGGTGAACTATCCCGATGGAGGCGCCTTCATATCCAATGCGATCTTCGTTGACCAGGGTTCCCCGGCAGAGGTTCTTGGTACGTCTGGGCGCGTTTACATCATCACAAGATCGGTTGAGAGAGACGGCGCCGGTGGAGGCCAGCTCTTCTTTGTGGACTTGCCCAGCGTTGTTACCCCAACGGCCATTTTGGAGTTCACAGATACCGGCGTCAACCTCGGAATCGTCGATCTAGTAGCTGCGGATATAACTTCGGACGGCAATCTTATTGGAGCACGCAGTCTTGTTTTCCGCACCTTCTTTTGGACCCGGCCTTGTGAAACGGTTGAGCAAAGCATGGCTCAACTGTCCTGCCCCGGAGACTATCTGCCACGAAGCCGACACCCGGAAGGTTTTTTTCCATGGTTTGGCGATACCTTTGCCTTTGGCACATCCGAGTCCGAGTACGATTACTTCATGTATGGCGTTTCCTTGGAAGGAGCAAATGTAGTGCAATTTGCTACATTCTACAAGCTCCCTGCCACTCCGAGCAACCCGCATCAATCCTGTGTGCTGCCACAGACAACCCCGTCTCCAGATCCCAACGCCATCGAGATTCTGCTCAGCAACGGAAGTGGCCAGGAGCAGTTGGTGAGTTGGTACGCCAACTACGTCAGTGTGCCGGTAAGCTCGGTCACTCTTCGGAATCCACCCGGGGTTGCCTTCGACTTAAACTTATTGCAGCTGGATGCTGGAGAGGTCATCTACTACGAGGCAGAGAATCGCAATCTGACCTGCTTCGATCCGGACTTCTTGCGGACCCTCCTGCTGAACATGCGCTTTGATGTCACACTTCCCGCGAGCGATGAGGCTCGGGTTGTCGCTGCCGTTGCCCAGCTCGTGAGCAATCCAGAGGCTTTTGTGGAGGCTTTCCTTGCGGTCCTGCCGACGTTCTTCCCAGGCATCCAACAGGAAATCTGCAACGGAACGGTCACGTCTGTCAGTGCGGTCTTGCAGCCAACAACGACCACCACAACCACGACAACGACGGTGCCGTGGGACTTGCCGTGGGGCTCCTCGCAGCTAAGGCCGACACCACCCCGGCGCCTTGCCATGCTGTCCTACACGAGCTCGCCATCAGAGTTCGTCCGCTTCGGAGGCGTTCTGACAGACGAGGTCTTGCTCTACAGGCCACGGCTCGGACCTCTAAATTGGACCGATGTCACGCCCGCGGTGTCGGGTCCAGGCCCAAGGTTTGAGGGCACCTTTGCTTATTCGCCAGATGTTGGTGGCTCCCTGGTTTTTGGAGGAAGACGCATCGTGGGGAACGCCATCTCCAACTATGCTCCGAACAATGTGTATTTGCTCACGGGTACAGGCTTGAACTACTCGTGGACAGAGGTGGCCCCAGCTGCGGCTCCGTCTGCACCCAGCCAGCGTCGCTTTCACACAGCAGTGGTAGTCCAAAAGGATGGCGCCTACATGATGCTGATCTACGGTGGAAATCGCCAAAACTCCAACTTTGGAGGTTTGTATGCATTCTTTCTCGGCAACAGCACATGGCGACAGCTCCAGCCGGACAATGTGGGGCCGCCAAACTATCCTGCGCCCCGCTGGGGGCACTCAGCCGTCCTGGTCCCTGAGAGCTACCGCATGATCGTCTTCGCAGGAAGGGTCCAAGGGGTATCCACGAACGAGCTCTGGGCCTACGACATCGGCGACAGTTTATGGACCCAGCTGACTCCCGCAACGCAAGGAAATAATGGCTGGCCAGAAGTCCGCTACGGGCAAATCGCCGTTTGGGGAAGCCAGGGTCGGGCGATGATTGTGGCAAGTGGTCGGCGGCCTGTCGGCACATCGCCTACTACCCCGCGTTTCTGGCAGTGGTATGAGTTCCCAGATCTGAACGGGACCTGGGTTCAGTTCGAGTATCGCCCGGACCCGGACAACGAGGTCTCAGGCAGTGGGGTCTGGGACACTCAGAACCAGACGATGTACTACGGCTTCCAGAATGGAGCCGATATCCTCTGGACGCGAGTTTTGGAGTGAGATACGATATGCCTTGCAAGGAACAGCGCCCGTTTTCGTCGCATGTAGACCCTAACCCAAAGGGTCCTGAGTCCTATGTACTGTTATGGGGAAGACTTCCCCAAATCATAATAGTACTTCTTAGTTCTTAATATAGAAACCCTGCATTCTACTATATAGGTACTTTGGACCCTTTGGGTAAGCCATAGCCCTAGAAATATGCGACCTGGGAGGCTGTGCCGTGGTTTTACAGCTGAAAGGCGCTGTGGATTACGGCTGAAAGGCTTCACAGTCACAGGCTTACAGGGCTCATTCCTTATATCATATTAGGGATCCTACTATAATTTAAGGTATATTCCTTTTTTTTTGGGATATTGGAGGCTCATAGGCTTAGGGCTCATGAGGGTTGATTACCAACACGAACAATCGTTAAACAGCAGTATTCATCGTATGAACAGTGGTGTTTCTAGGTCTAGCATTAATACAGTGACAAGTAACGGCAGTCGAAAATAGTACTTCTGGCGAGAGCTCCTGATCCCTGAAGCCTGAAGCTTCAATTTGCATCCGTGTTCGGGTTCTTCCCGGGTCACGAACTCAATGCCCGACACTGCTTTGGCTCCTCGAGATTGCTACAGAGGTCGGAAGAAGTAGTCCTCGCAGTTGCCTGCACTCTTTTTTGGACGGACCTGTTTCAACCCTGAACCCTAGACCTAAAACCTTGAACCCTTAAACACTGAACCCTCTGCCCCGAAACCCTATCGAGACCCCGAATTTGTTTAGTCGCAGTAGCAAAACTTTGGGTCAAGACATTCAGAATTCAGTCAACACCTCTTGGTCAAAGCCTTTCGCACCTAAACACTGAAGGATTTCCTATTCGTAGCGAGCAAAAGCCTAAACCTGCAAGCCCGATGAGTCCACTGTAGACGGAAGTTACGTTTTAATCTGAGGGTTTGAGGCTTGAGGGGCCTAGGCATTATAGGGTTTCGGTTACAGGGCCTGGACGCCGGCAGCTTGTGGTTTTTCGTTGAGAAGGATCGTTGAGAAGGAGGGCGGACATGTGCACAACCCTCTTCAGAGCGACTTTGGAAACCTAAGACGGGAGGGAGAGAGTGGGGGAGCCGTCTCATCGATGATCTGGAGGTTTGGGCTTGGCAGTGCATGTTGAGTTTGGTGCACGTCTTGTCAGGTGTTTGTGCATCGTAGCGCATTTACGCCAGCTTTCGAAGTTCTTTACATGGACTGCCAGGTGCCTGTGCCGTGGCCTCTGCTGCGACGAGCTGCGGGGCTTCGGAAAAAGATCGCTTGGACTGTGATTGACACGAAACCTTGTCAAAGCATTCAGCACAGGCAACTGCAGCCCCATGCGGATGTACAGCACGTTCACCGGTACCGTGGCCCAGAGGTCCCCAACCAAAAGTCCAGTGGTTGCACTTCGAGCAGGTCCCACTTTGCGCTGTTATAAAGTAAGGGACACCTTTAAGGCCTACATACCTACTCTATGGATGAATGGAGCCTTAGGGTCGCAAGGGTGAGGCAGCTGAGTGGGGGCCGATATAGTGTTCGGAACATTGAGTCCACAACAAAAATCTCCCACTAGTCCCTTCTAGAAGTATACTTGGAGGATCATGGGACTTAATTGGGGTTATACGTATAGTTACCCTAGTTATAACCCTAGTTACTATAAGTCCCATGATCCTTTAAGTACTGCAATCGACCCCGGAACCCTGCACCATTATTCAGGCCCCTAGCTTCTTGGCGGGTGTCGTGTCTTCAGCCTTCAAACCCTGAGTTGCAGTGCTTGGGAGTGGTTGCTGACCCTGAGGTTCCATGTGCCTGTCTTAGGCCTCGACGGGCTTCCAATATTGGTCTAGGGGTTTGGGTTTGGAGGTACTTTACGGGCTAAGTAGATGCTATACTCCTTTTCAGGTACATACCTCAGGGTGAAGCGTTCAACAAGTCCCCACAACCTTTAACAGCTCTTGGGAAAGACATTGGGATTCGGTCCGGTACTCCGCCCTAGAGTCTCCAGATGTCTCCATCGTAGTTCTCTTTTGGTTGAACCGGTTTGATTTTTGATATCCTACAAGGTACCCCCCCTTTTCAAAAAAGATGAACTACCATGGAGACTTTATGCATGTGATGCAAAGTGTTGGCTTTAGGATCCACTGTGTGGCAATCTAGCTACCCTGAAACTGTGCCCCACAAGCTCCGAAATGAACGTGATTCTCACAACCCCGCCCCCCAATGACGCAGGTCGGGATTTTCGGGATTAGTCGTCCTTTCACCATGGGGATTCCGACGGATTGCGATGCCGATGGCTCTGAGATAAAAAAACCGTCTTAGATAAACCCTATACCCCTCAGCCCTAAACCCTAAAACCCTAAACCCTAAACTAAACCTTAAACCTTGAAACCCTAAACCCTAAACCCCTAAACTCTACACCCGTAAACTCTAAACCCTAAACCCTAACTTACATCGTGACTTAAGCCTGAACACTTCTTTTTAACTCCCTGGCGGCACCTCCCAGAGTTCAATTAGCATGGGGTATATAGGGGTCCCTTTAAAGAGGTTACTATAAGGGTTTACAGGGTTTAGGGTTTAGGGTTTAGGAAATAGGGTTTAGGGTACTATGATATAGGGGCCTTAACGCGAAAGATCCCAATCTTGCCAAGAACAGATGTAATCCGTAAGACCCGTTCATCGCAGGCCAAGCCCCGAAACCCGCCACATTTTTCAATAGACCCTAGATATTCAACTTTACCAAGAACAACACAGGGGAACGATAGACCTGAAATAGTGGAGTCTAGCAGCAGAGAGTGTTTTATCAGGACCCAGTAGACAGAACCGCAACTTCAAGAACACATTCGGCGACCGGAAGCGACCTGCAAAATGGCGCGTCGAAAGCTCCGACGGGTGAGCTCCTAGCCTCTCGTGGCGAGTCTCTCAGACTGCTCGCTGTCTTAAACGCTTCAGGGGCTCAGATGACGATGGTGATGCTGAAGGATGTTGCTTTCATTCGTGGTTGTGGTTGTGGTGGTGGTGGCAGTAGGTGGTGGGTTTTCTTCCTGTTGACGATGCCAATATCAACACTGATGCTGCTGTATCTTGTTTCCAGTAGCATAGGTCTCAAGTCCTTCTGCCCCACGCCGCAACTCCTCAATCCGGAAGCCAAAGCCTTCCCAAACAAAAACAAAAGCAACAGTTGTAGAATGGTTGGTAGTGCAGCTATCGTGGAAACAGCTGCATCGAATCCAACAGTGGCCTTTCCTATCGACTTGGCGCAAGGATCCTGCCAACCCCGCAAGTCCGAACCCCTTCCCAACTCCCTAGAAGAGCTCGATTACCGAAACTAGCAGCAGCATCCTGGCATGAAGGCTCCTAAACAAGGCAGCCCATGGTAGCCCCAAGCCTCTTACCTGCGCGTCTTCACGTTCCCCAGTCGTCTGCCCCGTCGGCAGTGATTCAGGTGCATAGTACTGAAGCGGACGACTGAGATGGACAAGGACAGCTTGTCGGAGTTCTGCACAGTACAGTAAAGCTCTGGCTCCGCTTTTTCTTGTACCCACAGGATCAAAAGCTGATCGCATTTCTGGATTGTTTAGGCTGGCCTTGCATTTGCGTTGCGTGTGTGTGTGTGTGTGTGTGTGCTTGTTGCAATTTTGTTGCAAAAATGTCGTTGTGGCAGAGGCCCAGACGCAGATGTCGATTCTGCGCAGCAGCTTCTCGAGTCTCACAGCTGGGACCTGCAGGCTCCGAGTCCTTTTTCGACATGTGAGAGCCCTCAAAAACGGGCCTTGCAGGCAGCTCTTGAGACGGTCACAGGAAGGGGGCAAACGGCCACTCGGCTTCTCCTTGATGCGTGGCAGCATCACCTCTCGCATGATCCCGCCCCCCCGCTGCTAAGGCCGTCTCTGCAGAGGTGCCATGCATCCGGCCCCGCAGTGTTACGGTAGAAATGTTGTAGCCTCGAAGGTGCCGCTGCAGACGGATGAGGCCAGACCGCCTATGAGAACCGGCAGCCAACTCAGAATTTTCCCCAGTGTCGTCATGATCATGTCTCCCCCTCGCAACAGCCCGAGGCTTCGTGGACAGGCTCATCCATTCTCCCGAGGAGGTTGTTGTTTGATGTCACATAGCCGTCACATCCGCATCGAGTTGGCACAGCCGTTTCATATAGTTCTCGATAGAACTGTCCATAGCAGGATGATGAGGCCATCGCGATGGCCCAGTCAGCAGTAGATGCAGCTGATGAAGCTTCTGCGAGGCCTCTAGGTTCGGACGAGATCCGTTCTTTTCAGCAAGAGGCTCCTCTCGCCTCTGCAAGGCTTGAGAGGGTGCTGCTGGAGAGTCAGCAAGCCTTCGATCAGCAGGCCGAGATTCAGGCACGCGCTGGGCACCAGAAGAGCCAGTTGTTTTCGTTCTGTGATGTTGCCTGCAGGAGCAAGCCGCGCTGGCACAAGCACTTGAAGCGTCCGATGCCAGAGTCCCGAGCTGGGATTCTGCCTGCCGCTGCTGAAGCTGAACCGAGCTCAGGCCGCTGTGAGCCGTTCACAGCGAAGGATGTCTAGCCGGGCAGAGAATGAGGACAGGGCTTGCACGGTGACTGACATTCAACCCAAACCCCTGAACCGTAATTGGATGTGATGCTTACCAGGACTCTTCCCTGGCCTCCCGTGGGCCTGTGCAGGGTGCGGCTGGGCGGGCACTGCGCTCGGAGAAGGCTTCGCCAGAGGCATCGGAGGCCTGAGCTGAACATTGGGGTCTACCCATAGGCTGCACAGTAGTTCCTTTTTGGGTTCATAATTTAGAATCCTATAAGGTAGTCCCGAAAAGGAACTAGTATGGAGCCTCCAGGTATTGCACAATCAGGGTCGCAAGACAGAGCGACGCAATTTTGCATGTCAGAGTCCAGGAAGCAGGAATGCTCCTGCCCTTACATATCAAGACGACAAGCAGGACTTCGTTGTTTGCTCTCTGCCCCGAAAACATGTCAATACTGAACCTCGAAACAGCCGATACCCAAACCTGAAAGCCACGTTCGTTTCTTTGAAGACCTGCTTACAAGCTCTGCCTGGGCCTTTCTGCGTTCATGTTCGAAATCGGTCTACGGGGGCAACCACATGTGCTTCGTCGAATCGACGTGGATGCTGCAGCCGCTGTCTGCTCCACGTCCCCCGACGATTTTCAGCTTTCCGGTAGACCCTCCCGCCGCCATGGCTTACCAGTCCTCCGACGTGGTCTCGGCGCTGGACATGATCCGCCGTGCCGTCGCCGCCGGCGACGATCTGAGCCAGCTCTTCGCCGAGTGGAGCGGACTGGAACGGCGGGCCCTGGTGTCGGCGATCAACAGTCCCGCCGCTGCTCCAGGGCCCGTCGTGTATGGCGATTCTTTGAGGGTCACTCCGGCGAGCTCAAGTGGAGTGGCAGCAGCCACGCCGGCGCCGTCGGACGACCCGTGCCCGGAACCCCCCGTCGACAGGCATCACGCGCCTCCTTCGGCGCACGCGGGGGTCTCCGGCGCACCGTCGTCCGCGGCCGACATGCCGGCGGCAGGAAAGCCATCGGGTGGTGGATACCCGCAGAAGCCCACCCGTCCGGCGCCGTCGGTGCCGAAAGGCAGCCCGCCGGAAGTCTGGGACCAGGTGGGGTATCTCTGTCGGACCGACGCGGAGTTGGCATACAAGCACAACATCCCGACGGCCGACGCCTACTACCGGCGGTACCAGACGGTGCTTCCGGATCGGATCACGCCGTCGACGGTGATCCCTGGGCCGCCGCCGCCGGCTGGCCCGTCCCCGTCGGTGCCGATCGTCGACTACCAGGACCGCATCGCCGAGGAGCTCCGGCGGCAGTTCGAGGAGGAGTCGCGACACCAGCGCACCGTCGGGCCGCAGGTGAAAGCCATGCCGGCCGCTTCGGCACCGTCGCCGTCGCCGCCAGCACCGTCGGGGTCATTCCGCAGGGCACCTACACCAACGCCGCAAGAGATGTACCCCGACGCGGATCCGATCACTGGCGCCGGCTTCCCCATCCTTCCACGGCGGCCGGGGCAGAATGCCTCCCCCGCCGAGCTCGAGCGCCACAGGCGCGAGTACCGGCGTCTGGCCACATCCGCCGGATGCTCTGCTCGCAGGAGTGGCGCGACCACGTCGAGCTGATGGGCAAGTCCGGTGTGAGGTCCGACGTGACGCTGCCGGAGACGCTCCGGCCCCTCACCGTCGCCAACCTGGAGCACTTGGAGGACATTGAGAGGGCCGCCGCCGACGGCTCCACAGCCATGGTACCGGCGGCCGCCGCAGCGGCTTACTATGTGCTGCGGGCGCTGCCGCCCGGCGTCCGGGGAGGCCGCATTCCGGAGAAGATCCCCGGCGAGATCTGGTGTGTCGGGTGGTGCGGGCACCCGTGCACCAACGGTCGCTGCCGAGGCATTCCCGGCAGATGCCTCCGTCCGGTGTTGATTCGGGCCGGCGGCACCGTCGACTTGGATCGCCACGACCACCATGAGTGCGAAGACTGCCACGAGCAGTCCCGGCACCGGTGATCCGGTCGACCGGCCCCCGTCGCTATCTCACCGTCGCCGTCTTCTACAAGGTCGACCTCACCGACGGCCTTGTCGCTGGCGACGTGGGAATTCAAGCCTCAGGGGGTGCGTCGGTGAAGCCTTCGCGGGCCTCTCCCGACGCCTTAATTCAATTTCTTTTCTGCCCGGCGTTGTAATCGCCCAGGGCCCGACTCAGAGCCGATCAGGCGCCACCGGCGCGAGAAAGGAGGGCGGCCGTCGCAGTGCAGTTTCTCATGCTTGCCCGTCGTTCGTCGTGCACCTGTTTTTCTTTTACCTTTTTCTTTAGGAGGTTCGGTTGGCTCGAGGCGCCAAGGCCGGCGCACGCCTAGGCCCCTTTGGCCCCATGCGGCCCCGCCGCGGGACGGCGGACTTCGGCCGGCTGGTGGCTGGGGGCATCCGACCACTTGCCCCGAGGGGCGACGGTCCTCAGGACCGGCCCCGTCAACTCAGATCGTGCCGGCAGGGCCCGCGATAGGGCCCTCCGCGACGGCCGTAGTACCGACCGACGGTCCAGTAGTGGTCGCGGCGACGGTTCGCGGACCAATCCCGCCCCCGGCGACGGTCTCCGACCGGCCGACGGAAAAGCGGAAGGACATTCCGCTCAGGAGGGACACCCGTCGAGCGTGCAAACGCACCGCCTTTGAAGCAGCCCTCCCGGAGAACAGGGAGGCGGCGCTGGCGGAAATCGACGAGAACATCCTCTCCGTCCAGAACTATTTCTGACGCCGCCGTGTCCTACCAGGAACAGTTTCGCGGCGAGGCCGTCGACCCCCTTCATCCGGCGGGCCATGCGCCGCTATGCCCGGGCAGTGGTCCGTGGCTTGCCCGGCTCGAAGCTGAAGGCCATCTTCGCCGTCGGCCGCCTGGTGGCCCTGGTCTCCAGGGTGGACCCGCCGGGGGCCGACGCGTGGAGCCCGTGGGTCACGGCACACGCCGTCGACGCCCTTATCCTGGCGGTGTGGTTCATGCTCCGCGAGATCGAGTTCTCAGCGGCGCGGACGCAGGACATTGATGTCGCCGACGGCACCGTCGCCCTCCGGCTTCCCCTGCACAAGACCGAGGTCGAGCTGACCCAACGCCAGCTACGGTGCGCTTGCGGGGCAACCGTGGCGCCGTTGTGCCCCTACCACGCGGCGCTACGCCATGTCTCCCGCATGTCTCCCGCCTTCGGCGTGCCGGACGGTGGGTGCGTGAGGCACCCCTGTTCCCCGACGCGACCGGTGACACCTGGGAGAAGTCAGAGACCGTCCTCTTCTTCCGGCGGGTCTTGATCCAGCTGACCACCACCGACCACAACGGCGCCACCGTCCAGCTCTTCAACGGCCATTTGGCACGGGTGGCCGGCGCAGCGTGGCTGGCGTCCAAGGGCGTCAACACGCCAATCATCCAGTTGCTGGGCCGATGGTCGTCGGCCGCCGTCGAGCGGTACGTCCAGGCAGCGCCGCTGGCAGTCGCCCCGGACGTTCCCCGGCGCATATTGGCGGATGACGTCGAGATAGTCAGCGTCCGGCCGGCGTATGGCGACGCCATCTCGCAGGCCAAGGCCCCACCGGCTCTCGGCCATCAGCCGCCGCTGGCCCTGGAGGATGGAGAGCCGGCTCAGGTGGAGACGCCGCCGCACGAGGATCACTCCCCGACGGTCGCGTTCGAGCCCGGCCCCGTCAGACCTGAGACGGTGAGCAGGTCGCCGTCGCGCCGTCGGAGCACCTCATTTACAATGAGCGGCAGAAGAGGGCTCACGCCCCTGATCCGACGGAGGCCTCGTCGGACCGCTTTCTGTGGAAAGCGCGGGGTTGTTCCTGGCCATACGGCGTCCGGAGTTTTTATAGGATCACCGAGCTACCGGCGGGAGCCGCCAAGTGCCTTAGGTGCTTTCCGAAGGCCCCGTCGGCTGACGGTGTCGGGTCGCCGACGGAGGAGGCAGCCTCCCCAGTGGCATCTAGCTCAGATTCCGACGATTCTTCGTCGTCCTGAGAAAAGGGACCGGTGCCGTGCACTTGGTGAGACCGTCGCTGCGCACAGTGCATCTTGTTTCGTGCCGCAGCCCGCCTTTGACCGCACCGCCCGTCCATCCCCGCCGGCCCCCTCGTCGTGATCATGGCTATGGGTCCGCAGCTCGTCGCCGACGTCTGACCGACTTCGACGACCTCGCCACGTCGGCGGGGGCGGGTCCGGACCTCGTCGCGTACCTGAAGGCGCGGTCTCTCAACCGCACGGCTACCCTCGCCCTCGTCGCCGACGAGTGGTCCGACGTGGACGTGAGGGTCTTCCAGCCGTTCCGCGACGGCGACGAGATCGCCGGGACGACATACAAAGCGACGCCGGCGGAGCAGCCAGTCGTCCGGGCCATCATCCGCCACATGTGGTCGGAGGCCCGGCGGCAGTGGAACGAGTTCTCCACCCCTGCCCCGGCCCCGTCGACGGCCGCACCGCCGCCGGCCACCCTGCCGACGATGGTCGGCGAGAAGCCGCCGCGGACCTTCCCGGAGTGGACCGACCTCGTCGCCCGCTACAACGCCGTCCAGCTCGGGGGTGAGCCCCGCTCGTTCCCGGCGGAGCGCCTCGTCGGAGCAGAGGAGGTGCTCGCCAGGATCCACTGGGAGCACACCAAGTCCAAGCTCTACACGCCGCTCGGCCTCGGCGAGATCCTGGCGGCCCGAACTTGGTCCTCCCTCGGCGTCGTCAATCCCCTCGCCGGCCGTCGCAGCACCGGCGGGGCACAGAGCATCAAGTTCGTGCCGTTCGTCCGAGAAGCATGTCAACGGCCATCCGCTGGGCGTGGGTCCTGACCGGCGTGGGGACAGAGGCCGGCGTCATTAGGTACGTCGATTGGTGGACGACCAAAGCCCGGCTTCACTCGAGCAAGCTCGAGGCCGTCGTCGCCTACTGGGACGCCACGGCGCACCAGCTCGCCATGTCCATGCGCCTCGCCCGGACCTTCGAGGAGGTGACCTCGGCGATCATGGCGGACCAGGCGGCGTTCAATGAGGCACTCCAGTCGGCCGTCAAGCCCGGCCCGCCGAGGACCGACGGGCGGCCAACTCAGCCACCCGACGGAGGACGACCACACAGCCGACACCCCCAAGGGGAAGGGGAAGGGCCGAGGTCGGCCCCGTCGCCGCCCCGGGAAGGGAGGACGACGGCGCCAACAAGCACTAGGGTCGTGATCACTACGACGACCGGCGCCAGCCCCAGAACCGCTGGAAGCAGGCCGTCAGGACCAGTGGGACCAGGACGACCGTCGCGGTGGGAAGGACCGCCGGGACGAAGGCTGTCGGGAGGACCCCAAGCGCCGCCGCTAGGGACAGCGCGGGGCCTCCTCGCCCGGATCGGACAACCACGGCGAGGTACCCGGCAGCCACTGTGCTAGTACCGTCGTCCGACCGGCACTCAAGCGCACCCGGCGGGCGCCCAAAATCATCCTGCTCTCGTTCTTTGACGGGATCGGTGCGGCCCCGGCGCTGGTGGAAAATCTATTCGGTCAACCGACCCTGGCGCTGGCGTGGGAGATTGACGCCACTTGCCGACGGCTGGCGTCGGCGAGGCTGCCGTGGCTGGTCCACAGAGGCGACGTCACATCGGAGTCGCCCGGCTCCGTCGCGGCGGCCATCAGGAAAGCCGACCCGACTGGCGAATGTACCGTGGTTGTCACCGCCGCTCCGCCGTGCCAAGACTTTTCGCGGATCGGCCCGGCGACGGGCCACGCGGGCGAGAGGGGGAGCCTCTTCCTCCTCACCGTCGACATGTTCAACCAGATCATCGCCGACCTCTCCAGAACGTCGTGATGGAGCCCGCCGACGCCGCCAAGATCAGCGACGCCCTCGGCGTACAGCCGGTCCTGGTCTGCGGGTCGGATTTCGGCTGGATTTCCAGGCCCCGACTATGGTGGATGTCGGCGGACCTGACCGGCGCCCTGGTGGATCCGGCGTCCGTCGAGTCCGGCAGGTTGCGCCTCCCGTGCTCCACAACACCGGCTGAAGACGCCGGCGGGAGACAGCCTCCGAAGAGGGTTCGGCAGAAGCTTCCCGAACCGGCGAAGGCCCGCTGGGCGGCGGACGGCCGACGGTTCGCCCCTTGGCACTATGTCGAGGAGGCCATGATGCATGACGACGCGGGCCGCCTCCACAACATCCCGGCGGGCGTCAAGGAGCGCCTTCATCACATTCCGTCGGGTTACACCCAGGCCAGCTTCGTCGACGACACCGCCCGCCACCGCGTCATCGCCAACGGATGGCACTGGGGGGTAGCCCGCCGCCTGCTGGCGATCATCGTGGCCTTCTCCGTCGCTTCCTCGTCTACGGCAGCACCGGTACCTGAGCCCCGTCGGTCAACCCTCCAGTGGGCCGCGGAACAGTTCGGCGGGGGACCGGTGCCGATGGAGCCACCGCCGCGACACCGACCGGACATCGACCTCCCCGACGACGACCCGGACCTACATTGGCAGCTGTCGGCGTCCCTGCGGCACTGCACCTTGACCCGGCGGCCCGATCTGGAGCCGGCCTTGGAGCGGGTACTGCTCCTCTGGCGGTCGTGGCGCCACGACCTGGCGAGGATCCGGCAGGAGGTGCTACAGGACATCTCCCACCTCGTCGACGACATGGAGGACCACATGCAGAGCTGGCTGGAGCAGCGGTCGCCGTCGGTCAGAGCGACATACTCGAGGACCTGACCGACGGCTTCGACATGTTGGGAGAACTCCGCCGAGGCCCGGGGTGGAGGACCAGAACCGACGAGAAGTACTCCAACCCGGCGTCGATCGAGAACTTCGCGTCGGCGAACTGGGAGTACATTAAGCGGCGGGCGTCCACAGCCACCGTCGGGGAGCACACCGACACCCTCCTCGCCGAGCTCGTGGAGGAAGTCCGTCTCGGCCGGGTGGTCGGCCCAACCCGGGCCCCCGACGGTTGGAACTTCAAGACGACGGCACTCCTTGACAGGCCGGGGGCCGACCGTCTGGTCCCGCCGCCGCCGGGCCAGGCCTTTGCCGCAGCCTCCTTCCCCGTCGTGCAAGAAGACGAACAGGGAGGAGCAAAGGTCCGTCGCGCCGAAGACTGGCGCAGGTCCGGACACAACTCCACCGTCAGGGCCCACGACGTTCCGACGCACCATTTCGTCGACGACTTCGTGGATATGGTCCGGCGAGTGGTTGACCAGGCGGGGGGGCCGGCGACGCTGGCGAGGATATTCGGGCATGACCTCCTCAACGCCTACCGCCAGTGGCCGGTCAAGCACCCGGCGCACTCCGGCACCTTCATCGCGAGCCCAGCCGGCGCATCCCTCTGGTTTCATATGGCGATGTGCTTCGGCGCCGCCGCGTCGGTATGGCACTTTAACCGGACAGCCGACGCCCTCCAGGCCATACAGCGGGTGCTCCTCTGGATCCTGGCCGGCCATTTCGTCGACGATTTCAACGGCGTCGACATGCACGAGTCGGCGAACTCGGCCTTCCGGGCGATGGCCGACTTCTTCGAGCTCGTCGGGTTGCAGACGAAGCCGTCCAAGGCCCAGGCCCCGGCGACTCAACGGACAGTCCAGGGCGTCCTCGTGTCCGTCGAGACCGACGCGGTGGTCCTGCAGCCGACCGAACGACGCGTCAAGAAGGTCCTGACGACGATCGACGCCGCACTGGCCAATGACGAGCTCACGCCGGATGTGGCGAACCGTCTGGCCGGCAAGCTCAACTTCATCACCCAGTCGACCTTCGGCGCCCTGGGGAAGGCGGCCCTCCAGCCCGTCTACTCAAGGGCACACGACGCGGCGGCCACGTCGGCCACGTCGCTGTCGACGGGCCTCCGGGCAGCCCTCACGTCTCTCCGGGCCCTGCTGGCAGACATCCGGCCGAGGAGGGTACCCATCATAGACGACGGGGCCCCGGCGGCCATCATTTATGCCGACGCCTTCTACCAGCCCGGCGAGGTGAAACACAAAGCCGGGCACATACCGGCAGAAGTCGGAGTCCGGCCGGGGACCCGAGGCCGGAACGGCTGGGGCTTCGTCGTCCGCATCGGCGCCCTCGTCTTCTACGACTGCGGCGTGGTGCCGGCCAAGTTCCTGGACATTTTCGCCTCCCGTCGGGCTTTTATCTACGTCCTCGAGATCGTCGCCCAGGTTCTGGCGCTGGTCACTTTGTCCCGTCGGTTGCCCCAGAGGTGGCTGGCCTTCATCGACAACGTCGCCGGCCAATGGGCACTCACCAAAGGGTACGGGAAGGACCCCGCCGTCAACGGCGTCTTGGCGGCCTTTTGGTCCACGGCGGCTCTGTCGGAATGGCTTCCCGACTTCCGTCGGGTGCCGTCCAAAGCCAACGTCTCCGACGCAGTGTCGAGAGGAGACCTTCACACGGCGGAAAGTTCCGGCTGGGAGCGGGTTCACACACCCGTCGAGTCGATCCTCAAGGTGCTCTCCCGGGCCGCCGCCGACCTAGACTTTGCGGTGAACGACGCCGCCGACGAGCTACTGAATCTGGCGGTGTGAGCGGGCTAAGCCGGCGCAGAGTGGGTGAGGGGAGCGCCGGGCGGCAGCTAAAAGCGTCCCCCGGCGCCGGCTTGCCTCGTACTGGCGATTGCGACGGACCCGGCGCGAATGCGCTTCAAACCATCCAAAAAGAAAGGGTTCGTCTGTCGTAGCTCTTTTGGGTACCCGTCGGGGAAAACGGTTGTCGTGTAGCACATTTATGTGCGTAGGGACAACCGTCGAATCGACGTGGATGCTGCAGCCGCTGTCTGCTCCACGTCCCCCGACGATTTTCAGCTCCCACCCTCACCGCCCTTGTTGGGTGATATGCTTTTTTTTATTTGGAGACCTTCGGGTCGTCGCTCGCTGGCGGGCAGCGGGCCGGGGCAGCTAAAAGCGTCCCCCGGCGCCGGCTTGCCTCGTACTGGCGATTGCGACGGACCCGGCGCGAATGCGCTTCAAACCATCCAAAAAGAAAGGGTTCGTCCGTCGTAGCTCTTTTGGGTACCCGTCGGGGAAAACGGTTGTCGTTTGATGTCACATAGCCGTCACATCCGCATCGAGTTGGCACAGCCGTTTCATATAGTTCTCGATAGAACTGTCCATAGCAGGATGATGAGGCCATCGCGATGGCCCAGTCAGCAGTAGATGCAGCTGATGAAGCTTCTGCGAGGCCTCTAGGTTCGGACGAGATCCGTTCTTTTCAGCAAGAGGCTCCTCTCGCCTCTGCAAGGCTTGAGAGGGTGCTGCTGGAGAGTCAGCAAGCCTTCGATCAGCAGGCCGAGATTCAGGCACGCGCTGGGCACCAGAAGAGCCAGTTGTTTTCGTTCTGTGATGTTGCCTGCAGGAGCAAGCCGCGCTGGCACAAGCACTTGAAGCGTCCGATGCCAGAGTCCCGAGCTGGGATTCTGCCTGCCGCTGCTGAAGCTGAACCGAGCTCAGGCCGCTGTGAGCCGTTCACAGCGAAGGATGTCTAGCCGGGCAGAGAATGAGGACAGGGCTTGCACGGTGACTGACATTCAACCCAAACCCCTGAACCGTAATTGGATGTGATGCTTACCAGGACTCTTCCCTGGCCTCCCGTGGGCCTGTGCAGGGTGCGGCTGGGCGGGCACTGCGCTCGGAGAAGGCTTCGCCAGAGGCATCGGAGGCCTGAGCTGAACATTGGGGTCTACCCATAGGCTGCACAGTAGTTCCTTTTTGGGTTCATAATTTAGAATCCTATAAGGTAGTCCCGAAAAGGAACTAGTATGGAGCCTCCAGGTATTGCACAATCAGGGTCGCAAGACAGAGCGACGCAATTTTGCATGTCAGAGTCCAGGAAGCAGGAATGCTCCTGCCCTTACATATCAAGACGACAAGCAGGACTTCGTTGTTTGCTCTCTGCCCCGAAAACATGTCAATACTGAACCTCGAAACAGCCGATACCCAAACCTGAAAGCCACGTTCGTTTCTTTGAAGACCTGCTTACAAGCTCTGCCTGGGCCTTTCTGCGTTCATGTTCGAAATCGGTCTACGGGGGCAACCACATGTGCTTCGAGATTCGAAACTGGTTCTAATCCACAGGCAGCGACGGCACAGCATGCGCCAGGGCCAGCGGCAGCCCCGGTAACTTCAGCAAGCTCCGCGACGGCTGCTTCGAAGAAGGCCAGGCACGGAATCGCAAGTGTTCGACATGTTGGTGGCATGGGCATGTGCTTCTGTAAGTACACCGTGTCCTTCCCGAGATTGAACATATTGAACCAACCCATGCAATGCAGTTCTGTTTCCAGAATCGACTTCGCCGCGGGAGGTGCTGCCAGAACAGCTGCAGCAGGCGGCGCAAGAGCTGGCAAAGAGCTTCTCTCAGCAGGATCTCCGGGCAGAAAAGGACAGCGGTTTGGCTTCTTTTCATGACTGAGTCTGTGACAGTAGCAGTTGTCACCTCAACCGGCAGGATGGAAATCGAAACCAAGCAAGAGCCAGGCTTACTGCTGCAGTCCTGGGATTCTCTGTTCCTCAAAGCCAAAACCCGAAATTAGAAGCCCAATAAAGCCTTTTGGAGGCGAGCCCTCTGTTTCTGCACCGTCTTAGAGACTCAGAGCTTTCTAGGAGTCTGGGCACGTCGCCACCAAAGCCACAGAGGAGGCACTTCCTTGCAATTCATGGGATTTTGGACGGTGCCTGAATTGGGAGACTCACGATTGGTTTGCTAGGATTCTCGGATGGGGATGGTGCATGAGTTGGAAGACTCATGACTAGTTTCCTGCTGTTGATGGCGGTATCTCACCATCTTGCAAAATTTGACCGTTCCAGGACAACAACGGCGGTGTTTTCTTGTTGCACCTTGAAGCTTCATGTCCCCGAATGAGTTCTCGCAGGTATGTCGATTGTCAATCCCTGATGCCCATATATCTGCATCAGGGCCGTCATCTAGGATCGCTGAAAAGTGTCGTAAGGCTGGAGAAGCTGGCAGAATGCTGTTCTTGACATGCCTGACTTGCTCCAATTCAGGGTCTTAGCAGAATCTGCAAGCCAAGCCAGGTTTCTTTCGGCATGAGCAGCATCATGCAATTGTCGCAAGGGGCATCTGCGGTTGTTCTGGAATCGATGCTCTCAAGTTTACCAGGTCCATCCTCAGTACCATGGCTTGCTTGTAGGGCTGTCACAGGTTCCGCGCGGCGTTTGATATAGGTCAGTTTGAGAATTTTTTGACTGAGGGGTCGAGGACCCCTAGGTTTAAGCACTTAGTTGGCCAAGCATGTGGAGGCATTGGAAGAGACGCTGCTGGAGGCGATGAAAGAGGTGGCACGCCACCCGGAGAAAGCAGAGGCACATCAGAAGCTGGCAAGAGTGGAGGAGGCCATCCGACACAAGACCACCAACAGCACGGACTTCCCTCGGAGCTCCTCGGAACAAAAGCTGCGGGCAGACAAGGACGGCAGTTCTCTAGGAGTGCGTGTGTTGTTGACCGGCTTGCTGATCGTGCCTCCGCTTGCCATCGCCAGACAGAGAGTTTTGCCGGTTTCTCCATAAACCCCTAAACCCTAAACAAACCCTTTTTGAATGAGCCCAAACTCTAAACCCCCAAAACCCTTTAATCTAAACGTGCCTTGCGCGAGCTTCTTGGAAATTGCGCAGAGGTTTATGGGAAAGCGCTTCTTAATCATACATAAGCCAAATCTTACATCGGCCATGCCGTTCCGGGTGCAGAGAAGCTTGCATACTGCAGTGCACCTGGTGCGCATTGATCGCAGCTTCGTGCACTTGCGACTTGCGACATCTGTATTTGTAAGTTTCCTTCTGTGTGCAAACATCATGCTTCTACCGATTCATCCGTAGTTGGTGGATGAAAGAGTGATGCATGGCTTCGGTGGGTATCAGATGCCGCTCGATATTCCGACAATGGCTGAGCTCAAACAGTTGGTTCTTGTTTCTCCTTTGCGTTTGTGTTTTCTCTGGATTCTGATGTAGCCTCTGATGGATGCATTCCCAAAGAGGAAAGGAAGCCAAGTGTGTCGCCTGAGTCCACAGGAAGGTTTCCTTTACGCCACTGCGGATCGAGGAAAGAAACCAGGATTCCCTCACGCGCATTGCTGCATCGGAACGCGTGTCTACGCTACAACGGTCTGGTTGCAGTTTTGGTCTGTGCACGTGCACCGGGCTTGTCGTGGCACCAATGTAAGATTTTGCGCTGGAAGGAATTAGAAACTTTATTCATTCCGTTTAAGAAACCCTATCTTCGATGCAAAATGTGTGCTTGGACTAAGGTCGTGCTTTGCGCACGCTTCTTGGTGAACGCGCTTCTATGCGCCAACGCGCTTCTAAAACCGACGCGGTGGTGGGACCGAAACAAATAAAAACAGAGAAAAAAAACGCGAATTGCTATTGGCGCTCGCTGCTCGGGAACGCGCTTCTTCGGGATGAGCTTCTCGGCAACGCGTTTCTTAGACCATATAACTGACACAGTAGCTCTTCGGGCTCCACTTGTTGGATCCTCAAAGTCGGCGCGCAATGAACGCTGTGTTAGATTTCACCGGCTTTTGGGACAGACTGCTTGCTACCACCGGCTGATCCTACTTCTTGTCAGTCACTCCTTGTGAGGGGCACGATTGTATGATGACAGGTGGGACGGGCACGTATCTAATTCTGATCCAACGCTGAAGCGAATAGCTTCTCAAGCTCTGGGGATTTTATCATGGCATGTTAGCAAGTGGCTCCTGGCGAGTACTCTCCATATGGCTTTCGTTGGGACAACGTGATCCTGACGGACTACAAGCTTGATGGAAATGAAAGGAAGTGCCTGCTGTTCTTGAGGTGTGCTGTGCATTATCAAGCTTGCACGATGATATGCCAAATCCAACATCGTGTGTTACAATGTGTAGAGTCCCGGTTAGCTTTGAAACGTGTGGCGTGTCCCGTTAGATTTAAAGGAAGTAGACTTCGCTTCTTGGCTCTTGCACGACAGAACGCAATCCCACAATGCCGAAGATGGACGCCCAAGAAGAGTCCTGCTGCAGCAGCCAGGGTCTGTAGTAGGGTACTCTATGTCCCGAAGCTCCAGTTCCGAGTCGTGTACCGTGCTGGAATCCTTTATTGTTAATTGCTAGCTATATGAAATATAACTCCACCCTTCGAGGGTTCAAAGTGCCCAGAATGATCAGAACTTCGCCGAGGTAAATCCAAGACTTAAGAAACAACATGTGGAATCGAATCGTAAGGCACTGGTGTGCAGCTCGCTTCACGATCTTGTGAATTGAAGATTGAGCTAAGAGAACCCGAGAGTGCCACAAGAAGGGATTGCGAATCCTTGCAGCGAGTTCATGGCCTTGATTGGAGTGCAGCCCAAAGGGTCCAAAGTACCTATATAGTAGAATGTAGGATTTCTGTATTAGGAAATACCATGATGATTTGGGAAAGTATCCTCCACATCCATACGTAACACCCTTTGGGCAATAAAAGTGAAGTCGTAGTCTTGTCGGATACAGGACTTGGCAGCCGCAGGCTGTTGATTTTCTTGCCTTTGGCTAGTAGGGAATGGAAGAATGGTAGTAATAGTAGTTATAATGGTAGTAATATGATAGAAAATATGATAGCAATATGATAGTAATATGGTAATAATATGGTAGTAGTAGTAGTCAGAGTTGTATCATATTCCTCCGTTCCCTACAAACCAAAGGTAAGATTTCGGCTTATCCAGCTCAGTGGGGCAGGACAGCGGCAAAGCCGGGAGCTCGTCCGAAGCCGCGGAGAAGGCACTGCACAGTGTAGATAGACTTGGAAGATAGTGTAGGAGGATAGCTAGACTTCGATTGCATGAGAGATAGGGGTGTATGTATAAATAATATGTACACACATGTGCACATAAACGTCGATACAGATGTAACTAGAGACAGAGATGTAGATTTAGATTCTAGGATGGTTGGCACACAAGTAGATCAGTGACGGTTAGTACGGTGGGTGAGGTCGGTAGAGGATAGACAAGCAGTAGGTAGGTAGACAAGTAGGTAAATAGACAGATAACAAACGGAACGATAGATAGGCACAAAGGTCGCCAGATAGGAGTTGGATACTTAGACAGGTAGATATGTGGATAGGTCTCAGGTAATAAGACGAGAGAGGGAGATAGGATACAGATAGAGATGGACACTGCGGCTTAAGGTATTAGTGCATTTGGTATTGTTGATGTTGTTGACATTTTTGCTGCGCATGTATTATTTCAACCGGAGAGTTCCACATCGTCAGAAGCGAAGGTTGATTGGCAGTTCTTCTGTGGTGAGCACTGGTTGTCATGTGAGACGGCTGAGTCAGTTTGCAACATGGGTAGCAACAAAGTGCTGGAAAATCATGACAGATGCAGTGAAACGCAGTCTTTGCTGAGACGCCCCCGAAATTGGCCCGGAAGCCCCAGGTTTCTCGACAGACCTCGCTCAGCTAGCCCTCAAACCAGAGAGCGACCGAACCGCTTTGGCAGGTGCCAGATGCAAAGCAACAAGCAGAGCTGCACCATGCCTTGGAAAAGGTGGTCTCTAACCCCGACAACTCGCTTGCCCAGCTTCAACTTGGTGCCGCATTCATCCGAGTGCAGGATTTCGAAGGTGCCGCGGAGGCCTTTGAAAGAGCCTCCTTGTTGGAGCCCAACGACCCGACCGCCCACTACGCGCTGGGACAGACGAAGCACAAGCTTGGGAAACTCCGAGAGGCGGAGGCCTCCCTGGAAAAAGCCATCAGCTTGAAAGCCGACGAAGGCTGCAAGGCTGCTCTTGCAGCAGTGCGCAAGGAGAGCCGGATAAATGTCTAAGAGAGGATTTCGGAAGGGTCCTTGAAGGAGGCAGGTGGGAGCCAACATTTCTGGACCCTCCAGCTGTTTAGTATGAGATCCGAATTGGGTCCTTGTCTGCACATCCAGAATCAGCGGCCTTCCACAGGTAATGCAATGACCGAAACTATACCATGCAGACGAAACAGGTTCATTCCATTTGCAGCGCCGTGTATGCAGGTGCACATATAGTTACGAGCGTGATCATGTACGCTGACGAGAAAGCGTCGTGGTTATGAGCAGGTATGGCCACCAGGTGCACCCCCAGCAACAGCCACATAGCTATTGGATCATGTGTATATTCACGGCTTCCCGATTCTGAAATGCGACGGCCATACATAAAGAGGCATGAAGCGTGTTGTCATGACTTCCCCAGTATAGTACGGATACTGGCATCACAGGGACCATTTATGTTGAAAACGTGCCGGTGCGTGTGCCGCTGCAACCGAACCTTGTACTGAAATGCGTGCCCGGTAAGTTGTTCAAGCCGACGTGTACTGTTTGTATGTTTGTGTCAGCTTGAAGTCAGTCTGAAGCACCTTTCGATTTACAACAGATCTCTCGGTGTGCTCGATCCGCACTCGAACGCACGCTGGTCGATTTCGGGTACTGCTGCAGCAGAGAGCGTTGTTTCCGTGTGCGGCAAAAATTCGGCCTTGTCACGCGGAGAGTTCTTCGTTCGAGTCGGGTTGTGGACAGTTCCCGAAGGGGGCAGGTGTAAGCTTATCCACAGTCGGTGCGTGCCAGCGCAAAACATTGGCATGTTTGTCTTGGCTTGGGGCCTTCTGCATCAAATTTTTGTTTTTGTTATGTCTAGCCGCCTGCCTGCCAGATTCATTCTATCGCTACCCACGAATCGAACAGCATGTCGTCGGCACCGGACATCGAGAGTGCCATGACAGAAGGGCAGGACATGAGTGATGCAAAAGCTGCGGAGGTCGGGCCGGTTTGTTGAAAACAGTGGGGAAGCGCAAAAAAGCTATGAGGGTTGCAGGTGATCCCAAAACCTATTTAATACAGGGCCAAAGCAATTCCCTATACTATTGTGGGGTTCCTTATTGTACTTATAGCTTAGTCTGATATTCGCTAAAACTTACTCTAATTATTAAGGCCCTCATATTAAACCCTATAAACCCTAAACCGGGGAGGGCTGTTGGGGTTGAGGATCGTGGAATATTCTTGTGCTCGAGGGGTTCTTTGCCAGAGTGAAGCGCCGAGGCTTTGGTAAGAATAGGGTTTAGGGTTTGGGGTTTAGGGTTTCTGGTAAGTAATAGGATTCAGGGTAATATAGTTTGGGGTTTAGGGTTTCGGGTATATGGTTTGGGGTTTGGGGTTTTAAGTATATAGCCAGGAATTCGCCAGAAAGGTCAGACGCCTATAAGAACGCGAACGCATCCGCCGGCAACAGTCCGCTCTCCTTCTGCGTTTCGGCATGCGTGAAGTTGGAACAAGCCTCTACAGGTGTCCCTAAGGCTCTATGTACCCATATAGTAGGTACTTATAGGCCTTAAAGGGGTCCCCTATATGGCTAATTTAAGGCTTAAGTACCTACTATATGGGTACATGGAGCCTTTGGGTGTATGGTCCTTGAGTCGGGTGGTGCAGGCTGCTGTTGAAGGTTGGTAGGCTCCCGTGCCACAGAACTCACAGAGCCACAATTTGGCTGATCATCCGGAACTGCTGATTTCGAAGAGGTGACGTCATGATCTCGCCAGCATGGGCGGCCGTGTGTGTCTGCCTAACATCAGGTAGCTTTACCTGAGTCGCAACATCACAGTTGAAGGGGCTTTAGTTGATGAGAAATTCGGAAGGTTCGCGCACCGAAGAAATATATTGGTATTGGTGCTAAACCCGAAACATCCCTGAGACCCGAAACCTTAAACTGAAGTTCGATTTTTGGAAGGATCCGCGTCCTGAGCCAGCCCTGTCGCCGGAGCAGGAGAAGCTGCAAGGGAGTCCTTTCGGTGGCCGTGGTCACCGGTCTGAGTGCGTACAAGATCCCGATGGTTCCTCAATCTCACTGCCTATCAGTCCCGCCTAGTCCTCGTCGCCACCATCACATCCAGTTTGTGTTGTTGGTCTTGTGGTTGGCATTCGTTTTCCTGTTGTTCTTCATTTCTCATTGTTGTGTTTGTAAATGTGTTGGAAATCGTTGTTGTTGGTGTTGTTGGTGGTGGTGTTGTTGCACGTGCTTCTGCCGCCGCGAGGGGTGATGCGATTTCTTTGCTGGCATGTGCTGAAACTCGAGTTTTGGCACTTTGCTCGCCCGAAATTGAACTTGCATTTTGTTTTCGCACCGTTTTTTTTGCTGTGTTATCTAGCACAAAATGCAACAACCGGTGGGCTGCACTGTGCAAACACATGCTCAGCTCTTCATTTTGCAGCGTTTTCTCCGGTGTTTTCGTGTGTGGGTCGCATTACGCATTGTTTTTTGACAGTGTTTTTGCTGACTGTCGACTTTCTGCACATGCCGGCTTCGACTTGCACGTGTCTTTCAGCTCTGTGCGGGGGTGGGGGGAAATGATGACGCGTGCGAATGTGGCTTGTGTCTTCTGTTTCTTTCGTTGCCTTACTTCTCAAACGCTGCCGGTTGCTCTGTGAAGCCCTTGTTGCCGCTTCTTGTTGCTTCACTTTTGAAACGTCAACCATGCAAAAACCTCTAGATTTTGATGCTTTCCCGACAAAAACTTCGCAACTGACCTTAAAATTAAAAAACAAAGACGAAAAACATGGTATTTGCGACACTTTCGCAAGAGCGTTACCAAAACACAAGAACAAAAACAATGTAACACGAAAACACCGAAACGGACGAGTACCACGAACAACACAGGGTTTTCAAGCTTTCGACCAACAAAACCTCCCAAAAATAGACGACTCACCCCGCGCGGCGGCAGACGCACGTGCTACCTTGTTGTTGTTGTTGTTGCTGTTGCCGTTGGATTTGTCTTGACAGTCGTTTGGTTGCTGTTGCTGTCGTTGCCGTTACCGTTGCTGTGGCTGTTGCTGCTGTTGTTGTTCTTGCCGTGTTTCTTGTTAGTCTGTTGGTCCTATATTAGGTACGGCCCCCCACTGAGTAATAGTTGAATAATATTCATAATATAGGTCGACATATTAGGACCTTAATAGTAGCCCTATTATAGACTCTTACTGTATGGGGGCCGTACCCAAGTCCTATAGTACCTGACCATATCGGATTCAATAATGTTCGTCGGCCTGCCTTGGAACCCGGTGTATGGTGTCCTTTCGCGACCTGTCATTTCTCGAAGAGGACCCGTACGATGATGATGACCCTGAAGACGAAGACTATGCGGATGACTTCGAGGAGCACACTAGAGGTTGTTCCACAAAGCTGTCGTCTGTTATAGTAGTTGGATATTCGAATATTCAGCTTTTCAGGATGTGTTTATACAGTAGCGGTCCCTGTCATTCTTCTTACGAGCTGAGGTATCTTGGTGAGTACTCCCAGTGCCAGCTGCGCTTCACTGCATGACCCATCTTTTGCGCTACTTCCTGCGATCACGTCCTGCAGCTCCCCTGCCCAACTTGCCTCTACAACCATCACCACTCCGATGCACAACAGCCTCTGCACTGTCACGAATCAGTTCGGCTGCATGTGGACTTATAGCAGCTGTGCATCAGTCTATGAGGATTTTCAAGACTCGGATGAGGAGGAGTCGGTTGCAGGTCCACCGGGGGGGGGATGGGAGGGTTCGGGCGTTGCCCTGCAGCCTGTCATGCCTTGAACCCCAAAAACCCCAAGCTGAAACCTGCAGATCCTCTTTAGCCAGAAGCTTCGCAAGGCGAGAACGAAGACGAAGGCCTGTCCCAGGAATCAGCAGGTGAAGCCAAGGCCAAGAAGGCCGAATATGCAGTTTCTATAAATTCCTATCGATGCTTCATAAGTTTGCTGTGTCACACGCGCACACACTGACACGCGCACACACACAAAGCAAGCATTGTTGCAGTGACTGCTGAGGTAAACGATGGGAGTTTGAGAAGGTTTTTGGGGGTGCAAGGGGAGAAAACTAGTTACGATGTTTGTGGATCTAAGCACTCTCTAACAGGGGACAGATCATGGACGGCATTTGTCCAAGAAGTCTTTCTCCATTATCATATTCCTCCTGGGAAGCACTGTATACCTTGGGTGCGGCACAAATACAGTAAGAGTCTATAATAGGGCTACTATTAAGGTCCTAATATATCTATATCATGAATACTCTTCAACTGTTACTGAGTGGGGGCCGTACCTAATGTATACCTTATCCGTTTTTGGTGCAGGAAAAGGCCCTGGAGGAGGCCCTGCAAGCGGTGAAAGCCGCGACGACGGAGCTGAAAGAAGTCGAGAGAGCGGCATTGCATCGGAAGCTGGGGAAGGCCAGGAGAGATCCTGGGCTCTTGTCAAGGATTCTCATTTAAGTTAAGTTGCCATAATAGGGATCTGTAAGGCTTCCGTTAAGGGATCTATAGTTTGGGTTTAGGGGTTCAGGTTTAAGTTACCACGATAGGGAGCTATAGTAAATAATATATGGTTTCCTGATGGCATTATATATATATATATATATATAAACCCCTAAACAAGAACCCAGGATCTCAAGGACTGGGCCGGTGCCCAGGAAGCCTTCCTGGGGGCCGTGCGCTTGGATCCGGGCGACGCGGACCTCTTCAAACTTCTGGGGCAAACGCAGCGCGAGCTCGGCAAAGGCGACGAGGCCGAGGCGTCTCTTTGCGAGGCTCGCCGCTTGCAGCCGAAGAATTCCAGGCGCCATGCCGACTTGGGCGATTTTTACCGAGACTACAAGAAGAGTTTGGAGGCTGCAGAGAAATGCTTCGAGGAGGCTTTCCGATTGAAGTCTTCGAATGTGGAGTACCGGGCAAAGCTGGCGAAACTGCGCCAGGAGCATCGGCAAAGGTGCTGAATAATGAACCTTGCATGTCTATTGCTGCTGCTTTCATCTGCAAGGACCTTGGGAAGCGAGGAGACTTGCCACGGGAAGCCCAGGAGAAGGCGGAAAGCTACGCAGAGCCACAGCCGATCCCCGAATCCCTGCAGTCATACGGACTCCACTTGCGGCGGGATCCTGATTCTTGTGGGTGCCTTCCTTGCCTCATCGCCAATGTACAAGTCACTCTTTCCGTAGGGAACATGAATCTACGAGGCAGCATGCCGACCTCCACATGCCATTGCAACATGATTTGTGGTCGGTACACTTCGTCCTTGCTCGATGCAGCCCAGTTGCTGTGACCATGAGGGTCTGGGCTACTTCGTTGCTGTGATATTCCAGTGCTGTAAACCTTGTAGCCCTGCAATCACCTACCTCCGACATATCATGTAGCTAATGTATGAGCTTGAACTTGAACACTTACTTAGGAATACAATTCCTGATAGGCCTCCTTATTGTACGTTTAGGAGTTTAGGACAATATAACCCACAACCCTATATTCTAATGATGAAGACCTCTGTATTTGGACTGAGACCTGAGACCCAACCTCCTTCCCAGAGACTCCATTTTGCCGCATGCTACACATGTTATGAAACAGGACAAGCACCCGGATGATTTACTGTGCTTATCGCAGTTTTGGTAGACATACATGAGGACAGAGACAGAGACAGACAGACTGACGGACGGAAACCGTTTCTGTTCCCCTGGCAGAGTGCTCGCTCGTGTGACGTCGAACTGTTGGCTCTATGGTTCTACACATACATACTCGATGTTACAACCGCAGGACACAGGCATGTGCAGTTTCACGTCAGAACATGCAACAGGAAGGGTTCGAGTTTCACTTGAAGACAAGACTGACCCGGCAACACTAAACTGACTGGGTTCTGGATATCTTGGTTTCCTTATGTGGCAACTTATAATCAGTTATAAAGGTTCTTCAACAGGAATCCAGCTCAACGCACAGGCGAGCCCTGCGAAGACGGGCAAGGAAGCCGGGGCGACAGAGGTCGACTCATCGGCCAAGGAGGCAGATTCAGATGCCAAGGCTGCCAAGCAGGCCGCGAAGGCCCACACGAAGTAGGTATACGTAGTAGATGTTTTCCTTTTGGAAGTCTCTGTCTGCTATTCTTTTTCCATTCAGCATGTACCTCGGATGTGTCATTCCTCGCGAAAGCGACGTGACTAAACATTAACTTGGTCGGTAAGATAGGGTTCAACTGTGAAGAGTTTGAGTCGAGGACATGGTTGGTCAAAACCATCTTCGCATGGGAGTCCTGAAGTTTTGGAACAAGGGGCCCGAGCTCTACGTTTCTACAATGTAGGGCTTGTAGATGTGGTGCTGGGTCGCTCTTGCGCTTGAGTGAGGTCCTTCAGACAGGTACCTTGTCTCAAAGCACGATGGATGTAGTCAAATCTTTGGCCATGCATCCGTTGAATGCTTCACCAAAAACCCTGAACCACCGCTGCATGTAGAACGATGTCCCCACGAAACCCTCTTCTTACCTGAACTCCGCCCTGGCAAGGCATTCCATGTGGGCCAGAACCACAAGAAGAACGAAAGGCATCGAAAGGCAGAGCACTGGTTCAGTGAGGCAGTGCGCCTGCAGCCGACGAGCGCTAAATACCAGGTGGGCCTGCACGGTTGAGCTGTAGGGTTTCGGATGTGCGGAGTTGAGGTTGCCGGTGCACTCAAGAGCAATTCAGCACCCTGACGGCTTCGGTTGACACTGCCCGTGGCAGCCCCGTCAAATGCGCAGCACATATAGAGTATCGAGGAGCAGATTGTGCTGAATCTCACACAGTGTTGTTTAGATATGCGGCTGACAGCACACCGGCACCAGATCATTTGACAAAGACAGCTGTGCTGTAAGGCGTCTTAGGTTCTCGCCAAAAGCCACTTAAAGGATCATGGGACTTAGTAACTAGGGTTATAATTAGGGTAACTATACTTATAACCCCAATTAAGGTACTTATAACCTTACTTACTAAGTCCCATGATCCTCCAAGCAGGTCGCCTTAGGAGCCCTCTACCGCGACAAGCTGAAAAGCCTCGCGGCCGCGGAGATTTGCTTCAGTGAGGCAAGCTTCATCTGCGAATAACCTGCAAACCCTGCAGACTCCTGAGGCTCTTCCGTAGTTGAAGGACAGCTGCAGGCTGTAAGCCCGAAGCACTCAAAAGCGAACGAACCGGCCGTGCGAAATCGACGAGGCCTTCAAATTGGAGCCAACGAATGCAAGCTACAGAAGGCAGCTGGCGGCACTGCGAGAGGAGAGCCGCAGTTCACAGTTGACTCCCTGAGCTTTGGGTTTAGGTTTTAGGGTGTACCTTAACCCGGAATAACCTACTTTTTTAGGGTTCCTTATTCTGATTTCCTTATATAAGTCCTTAAAAAGGTAGGTTATTCCGGGTTAAGGTAGGGTTGGGCATTGCAGGGGGGTCTGAATTGAATATCGGTGCTTCAGCTTCATCACTGATATCGGGAACAGGGTCACTTGTTTCTGAAGGGCACATGTGTTTCGAGGCCGCGATTTCGGAGGTTTCTGGTGGCCACTGCTCGATTCCGAGAGTCGTCGCAATTTCAGTACTCGATTCCGAGAGTCGTCGCAGGAGCTGTCGGCCGGCAAAGACTCATCCGGACAAGCTGCTAAGCAGGCAGGATGCCGTTTACATACGAGGTTTTGAAAGACTCGGGGGCAGATTGCCTGGACCCCAACAAATAGGTAGAATAATAGCCTTATATGGGTATATTGGGCCATGATTTGGCCTACTTTGGGTGGTTTAGGTCATCCTTCTTCTGACTGCGTGAATCTGGAGTCTAGACCGAAACCTCAGCTTCAGGAGAGATGGTTTTCTGCCCAGATGCCGAAGCTTGAGGGGTGTTTAGGGTTTAGGGTTTAAGGGTTTAAGTGTTTAGGGTTTAGGGTTTAAGGGTTTAGGGTTTAGGATATCCGTGATGAGGTCGGGGAACACTGCTAATGAGCCGAAATTAAGCATAGATAAATTCAACTAAAAACTTTAATCCGAATCAGTCGCTCCGGGTTCGTGCGAGTTAGAGGCGTCAGGAAAGCCAGAGAAGATGCGACCCTCGTCGAGCTCGGCTGCCAGGCCTGCAAAAGAGGCCAGTGGAGCTTGAGAAGCTAGATTCGGAGGGCTTGGGGACGAAATGTATGCCAACAACTGAAGATTGTCCGCTTTCAAACTGGACAGACTGGGCTTCCCCCCCCCTCCCCCCGCCATCTGAATTAAGCTTCAACGACTCCTGAGCCTCCCCCAGTCAGGACTCTGCGGATGCTGCCGGGCTTTCTGCGAGCCAGCGCTCACCCCAGCAAAGAGATCAGCTTTTCGGGATGGGTCCTTCGGTGCTGGGTGCTACCTCAAACCCCCGGAACCGTAAGCCTTTAAACGCCTGAACCCCGAAACTCTACCCCAAAGCTTAGTTAGATATGATCTTCGGGCTTGGAGCTTGTTTTCAAAGCGTAGAGGAAGATAGTGGGTATACTTAGAAGACTGCACAAGTACCAAAATGATCCTCCGATTTCCTATATATTAATACAGGGATGATAGGTCTCAAAAACCCTGCTCCAATTATTACGGCCCTATACTAGAGGTCCCTGTATACACTTGAAGATCAAAAGCTCTCAATGTGACTCACATGCAGAGGCCCTGCAAAAACAAACGCTAAGCCTTTCTCCAGTAGATCCTTACACCTGTGTCTTTTTTGAAAAGCTGGGACTTTCAGACAACAGGAGGCCTTTAATTTAAACTTAAGCCCTAAATCCAGGATCCTGAGTTGTAATCAAAAGGTATACCCTTGATATTCTGAACCTTCAGATCTACATATGGATGGCTGAGTATTCAATCCTTACTTCCGTTTTTTGGATTCCCTATACTAACTTAGCCAATTGCAGAACTTTAAACTTCTTGGCTGTACCTATTTGGCCTATCCTAAAAAGTTTGAACTGTTTTTGGGCCTGGTTATTGGAGGAGAGAGTATAATTACACCAGACTATATCCCAACAAGCTGCTCTGATTGTTAACATTAACGGGCTCCTCCATACCCCGTCCTTAAAAGGAACTCCAGAAAGTTGAAATATGGATTAATGGTAGGATCCCCTGTAATTTACATTAAAGGGGTTACGACAACGATATTCCAACTTTCTGGGTTTTACCTTAACCCTTGAAGAGTCAAGGTCTGAGGCGGTCCTGCCAGCGCCTCGAATCCTTGGGCAGAGCGAATACCTGGACCCCAAAAGTAGATAGAATAATAGCCTTATATGGGTATTGGGCCATTATTTTGCCTACTTTGGGTGGTTTAGGTACTACAAAGAATCCCAAAATCCAGTTCTAATCATTCAGGCCCAGATAGTAGGTAGTATGGTATGGTTTGGGCCTTGTCGGGCTCAGGGTTTAGAGGGTTGGGGTTTGGGGTTTGGATGTTGCAGGTTGCAGGGTTGAGGAATTGCGGGTGTTCGGGTATCGGGTTTTCAGGTTGTTATGTGAGTGGTTGTTAAAATTGCGGTCCCTTTCTGGGTCCCTAATACACTACGGCTTCTAATGACCTAATATTTACGGTGTCCCAAAAAGGGACGTCTATTTTGAAAACTACCCATGTAGTTAAGCTTTCGCTGTGTTTGTTGTCTGTCTTCACGTGTGCAATACTGCAATATATTTCAGGCATGTTATACAACCGTGTTGAGCCAGCGACCTTGGCAAACAGGATTTCAGCATCTACGAGACAATGCGGAGCAGGATTTCGGACTTGGTTGACTGCAATGCGCAGAGGGTCGGGAGAGCATTCACAGTCCTGCGTCATGTTCCAGTCCAACGCCTACGGAGCCACCAAGACCCCTCACTCGAGATTTCATGGTCCAGGCCCAGCAAGTCGCGCCCAGCAGAGACAACGAGCCTCAAACAGGACGCTGGCCGTGTTTTGCTCCGCATGCAGGATTTTGAAAGCCCTGGAGCTGGCATTGGGGATGGCTCTGGACTTGGGGGATTGGAAGAGAGCTAATGGATGGAGAACGCTTGTTATCTCGCGGGGTTTGACTTTGGTTTGGAATGTTCCGAATCTTGGAGGTCAAGCGTTCAAGAGATGTCTTGGTGGATCGGTTCTGCGCTCGGAGCCAAAAATGCCCGACTACAACGGTACTGCGTTTTTTGTTGAAAAATGGAGATCCTTCGTGTTGTTGACTCCAGCTTCGGCTTTCGGAGTAGTTGAAGCCTGGCGTCCCAAACCCTAAACCCTAATCCCGAAAGTCTAAACCCCTAAACGCCAAAACCCTAAACCCTGAACCCCAAAGCAAGCCCCAACAGTCAGCCTTGAAGCTCACGAGCCCTATCTATGTCGCCATACCTGAAGGATGCGGCCGAAAGCCCTACCAACGCTGCCTCTGAGAAGACAGCAGAGGCTCCGACGGGGGACCCAGGGGCTGCTGTGCAGTGCCGTTTACACAAAGACTGCTTCGAGAGTACTGAAGGTCTCGGGTCATGTCCTGTAGGAGCCATGACGGAGGGCTTGAATTTCAGCATGTTTTGGTTTTGGAGCTGTAGGGTTTCAAGGGAATCAGCTCGTCGTGCTGGACATGTTTGGCTGTAGGCGGAGCCTTGAATTTCAATGAGGGGTACATGGCAAACGTGCAGTTCTTTGTTCCCGTTCGACGGAAGAAAGCATGGCAGACTTGATGAAACAGCTTCTGGTCATGCTTGAACTACAACGATGCAATGCTGTGGTCCGAGATATTTGCTGAAGTCACCGTAAACCAGCGCACACACACACACAGAGCCTGCACACCTCTAAAGCACAGGCACAGGTTTGCCGTCAGCATCCCCCTTCCGAAATAACTGAAGGTTGTGAGGGACGTAGGTCAGATTCTGCGCTTTTCTGCCTTCACTTTGGATCTGTAGGCGCCTCGTGCTCTTCTTCTCGTTGGAGCTGGCGCTGACGGCCTCGACTTGCCGAGCGGCACAGCTGTGCGCCGGCTGGAGACCGCTAGCGATGGCCTGGTGAAAGTGGAACTGCCCAGCGGCGACCACGCATGGGTGAGCTCTGACCACCTCCAGCTGGAGGACGGGGGGGGGGACGTCTTTAAGCGCAGCTTTCACTTTTGAACCCCCCCTCCCCTTTAAGCAGGGGTGATCCGTCAGCGCACACACGGAAGCATTCAGCACTCTACTCTTAATCCACCATACGAACATAGGCCCTGTCAATCCTCGAAGCTGGAAGCGAAGTTCACGCAGAATCTTGAAAGCCCCCAACTCAAATAATTCTTGACACACAATAAAGCCAGATGCACTCCAAAAGTCCTAGCCACTGTGGTCGAAGCGCCTGCAGCCAGGCATTTCCGGATGGTACCCGCTCCCGGCTGGGGATGTTCTCTGCAAGGTTTGATGGTAAGGAGGCGGCTAGGTCGCAAGTCTCGGCTGGGTTTTGGGCTTTCGGTTTTTGGGATGGCAGGACCGACATTCATCTGGCTCTTAGTAGCTGAGTGGATGCACTTTACACTTTTTGGGATAATACTAGCCACTATAAATCTGAAAGTGAACACTTTTTGGGAGGCTTATGAATTCAGCAACTAAGGGCTTCTTTCTGAACGGAACCCTATAAGCTTGAGAAGCTAGATTCGGAGGGCTTGGGGACGAAATGTATGCCAACAACTGAAGATTGTCCGCTTTCAAACTGGACAGACTGGGCTTCCCCCCCCCTCCCCCCGCCATCTGAATTAAGCTTCAACGACTCCTGAGCCTCCCCCAGTCAGGACTCTGCGGATGCTGCCGGGCTTTCTGCGAGCCAGCGCTCACCCCAGCAAAGAGATCAGCTTTTCGGGATGGGTCCTTCGGTGCTGGGTGCTACCTCAAACCCCCGGAACCGTAAGCCTTTAAACGCCTGAACCCCGAAACTCTACCCCAAAGCTTAGTTAGATATGATCTTCGGGCTTGGAGCTTGTTTTCAAAGCGTAGAGGAAGATAGTGGGTATACTTAGAAGACTGCACAAGTACCAAAATGATCCTCCGATTTCCTATATATTAATACAGGGATGATAGGTCTCAAAAACCCTGCTCCAATTATTACGGCCCTATACTAGAGGTCCCTGTATACACTTGAAGATCAAAAGCTCTCAATGTGACTCACATGCAGAGGCCCTGCAAAAACAAACGCTAAGCCTTTCTCCAGTAGATCCTTACACCTGTGTCTTTTTTGAAAAGCTGGGACTTTCAGACAACAGGAGGCCTTTAATTTAAACTTAAGCCCTAAATCCAGGATCCTGAGTTGTAATCAAAAGGTATACCCTTGATATTCTGAACCTTCAGATCTACATATGGATGGCTGAGTATTCAATCCTTACTTCCGTTTTTTGGATTCCCTATACTAACTTAGCCAATTGCAGAACTTTAAACTTCTTGGCTGTACCTATTTGGCCTATCCTAAAAAGTTTGAACTGTTTTTGGGCCTGGTTATTGGAGGAGAGAGTATAATTACACCAGACTATATCCCAACAAGCTGCTCTGATTGTTAACATTAACGGGCTCCTCCATACCCCGTCCTTAAAAGGAACTCCAGAAAGTTGAAATATGGATTAATGGTAGGATCCCCTGTAATTTACATTAAAGGGGTTACGACAACGATATTCCAACTTTCTGGGTTTTACCTTAACCCTTGAAGAGTCAAGGTCTGAGGCGGTCCTGCCAGCGCCTCGAATCCTTGGGCAGAGCGAATACCTGGACCCCAAAAGTAGATAGAATAATAGCCTTATATGGGTATTGGGCCATTATTTTGCCTACTTTGGGTGGTTTAGGTACTACAAAGAATCCCAAAATCCAGTTCTAATCATTCAGGCCCAGATAGTAGGTAGTATGGTATGGTTTGGGCCTTGTCGGGCTCAGGGTTTAGAGGGTTGGGGTTTGGGGTTTGGATGTTGCAGGTTGCAGGGTTGAGGAATTGCGGGTGTTCGGGTATCGGGTTTTCAGGTTGTTATGTGAGTGGTTGTTAAAATTGCGGTCCCTTTCTGGGTCCCTAATACACTACGGCTTCTAATGACCTAATATTTACGGTGTCCCAAAAAGGGACGTCTATTTTGAAAACTACCCATGTAGTTAAGCTTTCGCTGTGTTTGTTGTCTGTCTTCACGTGTGCAATACTGCAATATATTTCAGGCATGTTATACAACCGTGTTGAGCCAGCGACCTTGGCAAACAGGATTTCAGCATCTACGAGACAATGCGGAGCAGGATTTCGGACTTGGTTGACTGCAATGCGCAGAGGGTCGGGAGAGCATTCACAGTCCTGCGGCATGTTCCAGTCCAACGCCTACGGAGCCACCAAGACCCCTCACTCGAGATTTCATGGTCCAGGCCCAGCAAGTCGCGCCCAGCAGAGACAACGAGCCTCAAACAGGACGCTGGCCGTGTTTTGCTCCGCATGCAGGATTTTGAAAGCCCTGGAGCTGGCATTGGGGATGGCTCTGGACTTGGGGGATTGGAAGAGAGCTAATGGATGGAGAACGCTTGTTATCTCGCGGGGTTTGACTTTGGTTTGGAATGTTCCGAATCTTGGAGGTCAAGCGTTCAAGAGATGTCTTGGTGGATCGGTTCTGCGCTCGGAGCCAAAAATGCCCGACTACAACGGTACTGCGTTTTTTGTTGAAAAATGGAGATCCTTCGTGTTGTTGACTCCAGCTTCGGCTTTCGGAGTAGTTGAAGCCTGGCGTCCCAAACCCTAAACCCTAATCCCGAAAGTCTAAACCCCTAAACGCCAAAACCCTAAACCCTGAACCCCAAAGCAAGCCCCAACAGTCAGCCTTGAAGCTCACGAGCCCTATCTATGTCGCCATACCTGAAGGATGCGGCCGAAAGCCCTACCAACGCTGCCTCTGAGAAGACAGCAGAGGCTCCGACGGGGGACCCAGGGGCTGCTGTGCAGTGCCGTTTACACAAAGACTGCTTCGAGAGTACTGAAGGTCTCGGGTCATGTCCTGTAGGAGCCATGACGGAGGGCTTGAATTTCAGCATGTTTTGGTTTTGGAGCTGTAGGGTTTCAAGGGAATCAGCTCGTCGTGCTGGACATGTTTGGCTGTAGGCGGAGCCTTGAATTTCAATGAGGGGTACATGGCAAACGTGCAGTTCTTTGTTCCCGTTCGACGGAAGAAAGCATGGCAGACTTGATGAAACAGCTTCTGGTCATGCTTGAACTACAACGATGCAATGCTGTGGTCCGAGATATTTGCTGAAGTCACCGTAAACCAGCGCACACACACACACAGAGCCTGCACACCTCTAAAGCACAGGCACAGGTTTGCCGTCAGCATCCCCCTTCCGAAATAACTGAAGGTTGTGAGGGACGTAGGTCAGATTCTGCGCTTTTCTGCCTTCACTTTGGATCTGTAGGCGCCTCGTGCTCTTCTTCTCGTTGGAGCTGGCGCTGACGGCCTCGACTTGCCGAGCGGCACAGCTGTGCGCCGGCTGGAGACCGCTAGCGATGGCCTGGTGAAAGTGGAACTGCCCAGCGGCGACCACGCATGGGTGAGCTCTGACCACCTCCAGCTGGAGGACGGGGGGGGGGACGTCTTTAAGCGCAGCTTTCACTTTTGAACCCCCCCTCCCCTTTAAGCAGGGGTGATCCGTCAGCGCACACACGGAAGCATTCAGCACTCTACTCTTAATCCACCATACGAACATAGGCCCTGTCAATCCTCGAAGCTGGAAGCGAAGTTCACGCAGAATCTTGAAAGCCCCCAACTCAAATAATTCTTGACACACAATAAAGCCAGATGCACTCCAAAAGTCCTAGCCACTGTGGTCGAAGCGCCTGCAGCCAGGCATTTCCGGATGGTACCCGCTCCCGGCTGGGGATGTTCTCTGCAAGGTTTGATGGTAAGGAGGCGGCTAGGTCGCAAGTCTCGGCTGGGTTTTGGGCTTTCGGTTTTTGGGATGGCAGGACCGACATTCATCTGGCTCTTAGTAGCTGAGTGGATGCACTTTACACTTTTTGGGATAATACTAGCCACTATAAATCTGAAAGTGAACACTTTTGGGAGGCTTATGAATTCAGCAACTAAGGGCTTCTTTCTGAACGGAACCCTATAAGCCCTAAACCTAAGACCCCGTTAGTCGGAGTACTGTCTAAGATGCCGGTGTTCATGTGGGAGTTTCCGAAAATAGGGGTACCTTAATTTGGGGTCCTTATAATAAGGATCCTCTTATATAGGTTACTATATTTGGGTCTCCTATTTTCGGAAACTCCCATGTTGGCTCAGGTGGAAGTCAAGATCCGACGGGTGTACAAGATCTTGAAGGCACGAGCTTATGATAATGCTGACAGCCGTTGGCTTTTTGAAGTAGTTTCTATTGAATTCAAACTTAGCTGTGTCAACCTAAACCTTAAACCTTGTGATGTGAGGCTATGCGGACCAGGGTTTGTGTGTACGTTGTGTGTGTGTGTGTGTGTGTGTGTGTGCGTGTGTCTGGCTGTGTGTGTGTGTGTCTGTCTGTCTGTCTGTCTGTCTGTCTGTCTGTCTGTCTGTCTGTCTGTCTGTCTGTCTGTCTGTCTGAGTGAGTGAGTGAGTGAGTGAGTGAGTGACTGTGTGTGTGTGTGTGTCTCGCGGTCTTTTTCTCGGCTGGCAGCGTGTTTCCATTCATAGTATGTTGATGACTGAGAGGTTAGTTAGAGGCTGAAAAATGCCAGCCGTCAATACAGCAGCATAGAAGTTGATTCATTGAGTTCGGCCAACCAAGGACCACAACTTCAATGTACTCATGGTGGAAGCCGTGGGCGGCGATGATTTTGGGACGAAGACAATGAAATTCTTGAACCAGACGCGCATGAAGCGTGGGGTCGTAATCTCTGTTTGTACTTGGCACTATGGCGAGAAGACGAGCTCCACCTTCAGTTCTTACCACGAGCTACGATATGCCCAGGACTACGGACTGGATCTGCTGCCATTAAGGATGGAAGAAGTCTACCCACCAAAGCCACCCTGCGGAACAGAGCACGAGTTCGACAAGGACGGCGATGCTTTGGATTTGATTCAAATGGCGATGCGCCCTGCCATTGCATACATCGACGCCTGGATGTTCGGGAGATACTCTTTCTCACTCTTCTTAATCGACTTCACACCCATAGATGTATATAAAGCTTTTATCCGGCACAAAATCCAACCTCGAAAGCGGTTGCCGGTCACGAGTTTACAAGCTTTTACATGATAACTAAGTGTATCTTAAAGAGGACCCTAGCTTAGAGAACTGCCCATGTGGTATACTAAGGGGTCTCTCCTGGTCCCTCCGAACTCCAGGCACCCTGCAAGTGCACCGAGACGTGTACTTGTAGGTCTGGCCCCGTAATAACACCAACTTAAATCCCTAAAGCTTCAGCCCTAAACATTAAACCCCTAAGCCCCTGAACCTTCAACCCTCAACATTACACCCCTGAGCCCGACAACTCCCAACATCCCCACCCACAGACTCCAATATCCCTTAATTAAGGAATATACCTTCAACTATAGTAGGATCCCTAGTATGATTTAAGGTATATTCCTTAATTAAGGGATATTGGAGTCTCTGGGCACGAACTCAAGGACTGCCGCGAGCTCAGTGCCATGGAGATTGCCCGCGCGATCGCGGGGAGCCTGCTGGGCGGACGGAAGCTTTGAGCCAGGATACAGAGGGGAAGCTGGAAATTCACGGAGGTTGGGGCATAGTACTGTATATTTCCGTCATGGAGTTTGGTTGAGGCCTAAAGTTGCTGTATATGGCTTGTATGTCAGTATGCTTTTATAGGTTCTTGTTGTGTTCAGACGTGGTTGGGGTCTAAACAAAGCTTCACGGTTTAGTGATGCGCTTGTTCGAAATCCCTGGTCTCATGGGTGCCAAAGCTGGAAGTCTAAGGCTGAGGGTTTGGGATTTTGGGCTGACATTTAGGGCTTAGTTTTTTTTGGTTTAGGGGTGGTAATGTTTTTTATGGGAGTTATAGGGTTTCGGTTTTAGGGCTTTTTGTTCCAAGGCTTGCAGTTTTCCCAATCTGAAAGCCTATAATGAATGTCAGATCGGAGCTCCAACCACTCCTATAGTACAGTATCTGGGAGTTTCCGAGAATTAGGGGTACTGTACCTTATTAAATTTAGGGTCCTTATAATGAGGATCCTACTATATTAGGATCCCCTATTTTCCGAAACTCCCATATCCCCAAAGCCGACGCAATCTATGAAGGCCTCTAGTCCCCATACCCAGCTACTCTACTTTTTACGGCCCCGGTGAGTGGTTTCCGCTTTGTAAGCAAAGAGCCTACCCGAAATCCTAAAACCTTTTAAATCCTAAACCCTTAACCTTAGATCCTGAAACCTTAAACCCTAAACCCTAAAGCCTTAAATCCTGAACCCCGAACCCCGAACCTTAGCCGTGCTCTGCAGGGTGGAAAAAGGAGCTCGAAAAATCTTAGCCCTATAGACCCTATAAGCCCAAAATATGAACCCTAAACCCAAAACCCTATAAGCCCTAAAACCTATAAACCCGACACTCTGTAAACCTTAGTTGTGCATTGCCAAAACCCAAAACCCTAAACCCTAAGCCCTAAACCCTAAGCCCAAAAACCCTAAACCCAAAAACCCTAAACCCTAAACCTAAAGCCCTAAATTGCCAAGGAAGATGTCCGGGCACGGGCACATCGATGTCAACGGGCCAGGTCCGGCTTCCACCGGCTGATTTTTTTACTGGGCTTTTCTTCGGGTTTAGGGTTTAGGGGTGTAGGGTTTAGGGTTTAGGGTTAGCACGTTCAGTGTGAGAGGTTTTAAGGTTTAGTGTGTCTGTCGTGCTTACGTGAATATACCCCCCTTGCGCTGATGAACAAGGCCCCAGGTGGCTATGGAGTCACGGTAGATGCCAGCAGGATCTAATCGATCCTTGTTCTTCCATCTTTCAATTCTCTGGGGTTCTTTGTTTATGAGATCAGAGTTTAAACTTTCAGGGTTATTTCGGGGGTTTAGGGTCTTGGGGTTTGCGGCCTTACGGCCTAGTATATACATTTCATAAATCGTTTCAGGTTTAGGGGGATGCCTTGTGGCGACGGTGGGGACTCAACAAAGACGGTGACGGTTTCACCTCGTCGAATCTAGTTTGAAGTATTTAGAAGTGTGTGCTCCTCCGTTTCACTCCCCTTGCGTTTGCATGGGCGGCTCAAGATTGTCGGGATCCACCGAGAATGACCACCCTCCTCTAACCTGGAAGTACGCTGGCAAAAGGTAGCAGGCCAGGCGCCCTCAATCCGTAATTTTTGGTATCAGTTGTTTAAGGCACAGTGTGGCATTCTTATTATTGTTCTCTGCAGGGAAGGTGGGCTGCTTGACAGAGCTCGTAAGCTTGCACCCGAACTAACCTCAACCCGCTTTCCATAAGTCCTGCGCATGTGCTAGAAGGCCTTTGATCCTGTTCGGGCAAATACGCAACCCATGTAGGGTTAGAGTTTCTCGACTGAGGGTTTAGCAGCCTCAGATCACATGCCCGCACCTAGACCCCCTAAGGTGCGCTTCACCTGCAAGCAAGCATTCATGGTTATGAGGGTGGACGAGATAGAGATGTCGTATGCATTCCGAAGTTGCACCCTGATGCCTAGACTGAATGGCCCAAGACCCCTCCTGCCTTGGTGCACCCAACATCCCAAACCCTTGCACACCTTGCTCCGAAGCCTCTCTCTCTCTCTCTCTCTCTCTCTCTCTCTCTCTCTCTCTCTTCCTCCCAATGTATATATATATATATATATGTATGTATAGAGCTTACATGGACTGCGCCAAGTGTCGACACACCAAGCACGCACTGTAAGCTGAAATCAATGAAATGCCACCCAAACCCCGAAACGCCTGCAGCGCAGAAGATGTCCTGACAAACTGGAGCCAAGCTTAGCACTAGAAAGGGTTACCATGCCCTTACCTAGACTCTGGCATCGAATCACTGCAGAACCGACTTGAAGAGTCATGGGTTAGCAGCCAGTACGGCAAAATTCGCGCAGGAATAGCAGTAGACTTGAAGCGTCGTGGGTTGGCAGTCTGAAGGCAAGGCAACCAAAACATACCGACCTCACTTTTGGATTTAAGTAGACACTGTGGGAGCTAGTCTTTCAAGTGGTGGTTTCTCTTAATGTAGGAACCTGATTAGAAACCTTGGGAATTTATTAGGATTCCTTATATGAATCCTACTATTTTAGGGTTATAGACCCCGGGTTTCTCAATCAGGTTCCTACACTATTATAGTAGCCTTACTATGGATCCCTTGATAGATCCCTTCAAAAGGAACCCTAAAACAGAGGCATTGGGATTTTTTAATCAGGTTCCTACATTAGAGTGAAGCGCCTAGCCCAAAGGCTCCATGTACCCTTATAGTAGATACTTAGGCCTTAAAGTACCTACATAGGGACCACTTTAAGGCCTAACTACCCACTATATGGTTCCTACATTATTATAGTACCCTTATATAGATCCCTTATAGTACCCTTATTATAGATCCCTTATAGTAACCCTTATAGACCCCTTTAAAGGAGTGAAGCACTAGGCGCTCTGAGGCTCCTTCTGGGCGGAGTCCTCCCCCCCAGCAAACTCCGGCTATACGGATTTACATGTATCTGTATCTGTTTGTGTACATCTTACATATGTATATACGACATTGTATAATATAAAGAGAGAGATATATATATATATATATATATAGATACATATATATATATATATATATATATATGTGTATATACATATATATAGATCGATAGTTATATAGATAGGTAGATAGATAGATTCATTTACTTAGTTGTTTGTTTTGTATGTGTTTGTTTATTCGTTTGTCGAGACCGGGTCCGTATCTAGGATTCTAGGATGTGCTGCTTCAAGGTTCGAGGCGCAGGACTTAACCGGCCAAGCCGTCCGATGCGGGGTTCTGGCTAGGCGGCTAGACACCCTACGGACCCCTACGGTAAATTCTATTATCAATCCGAAGGCCCTAAAACCGCACAAAGACAAACTCATAACTTTAGAGGATATTGAGCCCCAAGGGCCCAGGAATGCCAGAAGTCGGCAAATGTGATTCTGCAACTCCCGCTTGAAGCGGTGCTGCGAGGGGAAAAGAGCTGATGCCAAGACCCTTGCACGCCTCGCCCTGAATCTTCGTAATTCCGACGACTGAACCCTGAATCCGAAGCCCCAGTTCCGGACGTATAGGGTTTGGGGTATGATCTTGAACCGGAAGCGACTCTATACCATAATGCCATAATGCATAGATCTGGAGGCACCATAATCACTCAACAACGCCATAAACCCTTCAGGATATATGTTTGTCTAACTCCCGGATCCACGTAATTACTGTAGAACCGTACAGGATTCCAGGTAAGGGACAACGCTCTGTACAGCTCTAGAACTTGAGATGGGTGTGTAGAGCTTTATAATAGATGTTTGGGGCGTGGCTTTCAGATGACTGGGCCCATTCATTTTGATGGCTCTTAACATATTTGGGGTCTTGGAGCTGCAGGCACTTGGGCATACAGTGCGCAGCGTCAAATTTCCAGCTCAAGAGCAAGTAGCTTCGTAAGAACTCGGAATATGCCCCAATGCAACATGCTTGTTCTGAAACGCTTGTGTACAAGACAAAAAGCAAAGGGCGCCCCCTGCCCCCGAACGTGCCCCATCGACCTACTATCACTTACTGTACAGTTCGAGACAGTCAATTCATAAATCTCTGTCGGCTGCCGAATCTGATCGACATGGCTCGGCCAAGCTTGATGTAGGCCTTTGTCGCGATGCCATCCCCACCCACCCTGCTCTGGCACCCCTTAATGGCGAGGCGAGAAGGCAACAGTGTTTCGTAGCATAAGGGAAGCTAACAACAAATCTAGCAGCTCTTCTTCGTTGTTGTTGTGATTTCTGCAGGTTCCCCACCGCTGCCCTGCTAAGTGGAGCATGCTGCGCATCGGAGCCATGAAGCGTCACACTTCCCACAAGACCCCACGGCAACCGTAGCCATCTCGTGCCTGCTTGTTCGCAGGCTTGGAGCTTTGATGTAACTTGGATTGCTCTTCTCGAACACACATGGGCTTGCTGCATCCCGTCGACGGCTAGAGAAGCCAGCAAAATTCAGCTTCACCCGGAAGCCCTCGCTAGACCATGGGGGCGGCAGCGCTTGACGGTTTTAGTTTGGTGGCGAGTCCGCTTTTGTGAGGGGTCCAGGCTTTTCGGCGTTGCTCAATCAACGTTGGGCAATAGAGGATGCCATCAAATTCATGCCAAGCCAAAGCGCTCAATCCAAATGGTATACATATAGCCGTCCAAGCGTCTTTCTTCTTGAGGGAGAAGCTGCTTTTGCCCGGTTGGCTGTGTCATTCCTGAGCGGCGAACCTGAAGGAAGCAAAAAAATGTCCGAAGTGATCGAAGTTTGGGGGTTTTGGGTGTGGGTTTCGTGGGGCAGGCAACACCATGCATCATCGACGTCACCCCTCCCCCTGAAATGAACTGATCTCTCAACCCTCAAGCATGCTACCTCAGAGCCCCCCACACCGGCTAAGTCAGCCTTAGTACAGCTCCTATGCTCCTGAACAGTGGATTTTCAGAGTAGAATGGATGCTAGTTTAGGAGTCTATGTATACTTGTCGTGTTCTGTGGTTACTCATGATGCTTAGAAGCTTTCGGCAGGATGTGATTTTATTCTATGCCCCTCATAGTTCCCAAATGCAAGCGCAACAGAAGCAGGACAAGCGCGGACCAGCTCTATCTAGTACACAGATACACCCGCACGCACACATATTGCATCTGTCTCTCTGCTCAGCAATGTACGGACGGGTGGGTAACATGTCCATGCCATATATCCGGCTTGGCACTTGGTCTGCATCGCCCTCCATCTTGCAAGCTCCATGTACCTTCGCATGGGAATGTGCAGTTGCGCCAGGACTGCATTATTATGCAGGACGACCCTGGAAGCTCTCCAGTCGGTTGTTCCATTCTCATGCCTTGCAAACTTCGGTCTTGCCGTTGCTACTTCATCAGTGTTAAGATGTTTAGATGCCACAATATGCCATGTTTTGAATCACTCACCAGTTGACAGTACTCTTTGGTAGGTTCTCCTGCCCATGCTCTTGTTCCCTAGGTCCTTGTTCCATGTCTTTCCCTTCGTTGACACTGATGGGCCACATATGCCGAGTATGTAGAAGTGAAACAGCTCGTATATGTAGGAATAATCTACTTGGTACCCTTACAGTAAAGGCTATTATCCAACAACAGCTTATCTTGGTTCCAGCCTAGTTATGGTCATGACATCTGCTTGTGCTGTCACGCATCGAACACCTTGCGAGGTTGCTTGAAGGTTGTAGTTCTGCAGGGCATACAGCGTTGTTTGCAGATCTCGCCACCAGTAAAGTTTCAATACTTACCGTAGCAGCGGTTTCCTAAACCCTAAACTCCTAAACCCAAACCCCTGACTAGGGTTCAACATTGAAACTTTACGCAAGAGATCGCGGCCCTCACGGATGCTTATTAAACCTGGAGTTCGGAAGCCACATAGCATTGGGGCTAAGGGCGTAGGTATCTGAGTGAGACTGGTTCCAGTAGCTCAATCGAGTTGCAGAAATATCTCGCAACTTGATCAACTGCATGACTTTCCGGGCACTCGCCGCTGCCGAAGCAGTGCCGCTCAAACAGCTGCTTGTACCGCTTCTGCTTTTCAGCCTTAGCCAGACTGCTGCAATGCCCTGCAGCCCCCACCCCCACTCCAACTGCTGAGATACCAACACCCTAAAGCCCAACAGCTATACTCTGGACTCCAACATTCGCATAATTTTAGGAGTCTCATCAGCTGTCGCCGATTGTCATGCCGCCGAAGCAGGCGTCTGGTAGGCCAAGGGGGCCGGCACACCTTGGAATGAATGGTTTAGGCTTGAAGGTTAAAGTTATAGGTAATGTATTTAGGGTTTCGTGATAGAGGAACTTAGGGTTTGGGTCATAAGTATTCAGGGTTTAGTCAGGTATTTTGCGGTTGGAGTTCAAGGTATTCAAGGCGAGCAATTGTGGAGTGTCTGGAATGGCCCTTTCGGGTTTTCAGTTGCGGGTGTAGGGTCCACAGCTCTAGGGAGTAGCAAGTACGGCATCGAAGTTTCAGTGTGGAGCAAGTTCTAGTGCAGTTCAAAATCAAGCGAACTGCGGTTCCTGTCAATTTTGAAACGAGTTCACGACGCGTCCGGTCCGTTTTTATGCTTTCGGTGTTGGATGCTGGATGCGTAGTGAACTCCCCAAAGCCAAACAACAGCTTCGCCTTTTCCCTTCCAGTACATCGCACCTTCCGCAGATGGGGTTCTTGCGGGTCTCGGGACAACTCCACAACTGCAGATGTGGTTGTACATTTGAGCTGGACCTTGTGGGACAGAAATTGCCAAGCAGGAAGTGTCGTTCGTGTTGTCATGGTTGTTGCTGCTGCGTTGATTGCTTCCTGTTATTACTTGAACTTCCACAGGTCCGCATATCATACCTCGTATTGTCACACTTGCAGTTGCCATCCTTGTTCACATGTTCACGGCAGTTCCGAGCTGGCTTCAAGCAAGCAGGCCCTGCGAAGCCTGCAATGGCAGCGGAACCTCCGTGTCGAACTCAGACTGGCATGGAGTCAAAAAAGAGGTTTGTAGGATATGAGATTTTAGAAATAGAACCTTAGTAATAATGATAATAGTAACAGTAATAACAATAGTAACCTAAGGTTCAAAATACACTTCGCATTTGCAAGGTTGTGAGTCCGGGTTACGGGGTCTAGAGTTTGTTTACGTATCGCGTTGCCACTAGGTCCGATGTCCGCTGCAGATGCTGAAGTCCAAAATATTTCGCGCCGTGGAGTGTAGCCTCAAGATCTGCTGAAGCTAAAAACCCCAAGGCGATTTAATATGAAATCTCGCAGTGTCGTCCATATCCTGCAGGATCTTTGCTTTCCACCGATACAGTGTGAGATCCAACAGTGTAGTTGGTGTTTAGAGCTTGGCAGGTGAAGACACGGCGTGTGGATTGCAAGAACTGCGATGGAGCCGGCTATTGCACTGCAGGAAGGGGCAATAAGGCCCGGAGGGCGTCAAGCTTTGCTTCCAGCTTCTCTTTAAGAGGGATATTGCACACATCAGCTGCTGGTGGTGATGCTGCTGCTGCTGATGTCGCCTTCATTTCCGGTCGACAGGTTGTCTGGGGTCCTAAATTCGAAACCATCGTTACCGGAGTTCTCGGGAGATTCGAGCTTTTCAAACGAGCTTCAAACTCTGGGCTACACCAGGCCATAACTAAGTCAGGATCAGCCGACTTCGGATGTAAGACTCATGTGAACTGTACACTAGTCATGCAGACCCTGCATGATGGCCTTCCTTCAAGGGGACCGTGTGCGGTTCAAGGAATGAGGCGTGACAGGCTCTTAGCTCCCGAAAGCCGGCATCGTTGATGAAGTTGAAAAACCCGCGGCAATTGAAGCCCATACCACGAGCTGACATGGAGTGCGTCAGGGGGTTGACTGGGTTCCTGTTAAGCATCTTAAGTTACCAGAATAGGGATCAAACGTCAGTATTATCATGGGTTTCTTTATTATGGTAACTTAAATTCAGTTCCTTCACAAGATTCCAGTTGAACATATTTGGGAAATCGAACTTGTGGATTCCTGTGTCGGGCTGCAAGTTGTAGGGTCCTTCTTTCGGCAAGTTGCAACAGGAGTAGTTGCGCCAGTGGCAGCAGCACAACCACCAGCAGCAGTGCAGCAGCAGCAGTAACACAGCAGCGGCAGCTGCAGGAGCAGCAGCCGTAGCAGTCGGCAGCAGGAGGAGTAGTAGTGCTATTAGTAGCAGTACTAGTCGTAGTCGTACTCCAAGTGGTAGTGGCAGTGGTAGTCGTAGTGGAATGGTAATGGTAGTGGTAATGGTAGTGGTATGGGGGAGGGGAAGGGGCAGGGGTCGAAGTCTAGGTCGGGGTGGTGGTTAGCGGTAGGCGAGGGGACCGTTGGGGACATAGGGTAAATGTCAATCAGAGATTCAGAGATGGCTACACTGATTCTCTGAGGGCCTGCTTCTATCCCGAAGCCTTTACCGTACCGAATTTCTCAGGGTTTCTAGCAGCCACCCGAAGGTCATGCATTGAGAATAGCCCCATTCGGCTGTTTCGGTTGCAAATCTGAGGTTGGCTTGGAGAGGGTGTGAACGTTTGAGTCCTGTTGGAGGACCCAGGCGCATTCCATACCTCGCTGTGGAAGTTTAAAGGTCGGCCTCTAAACCTCGGGGCCTCAACACCCTAGATTTAGACATCTATCTGTATCCCTTCTCCAGCTCTGTGCTACTGCAAAGGCCACAGTATACACCCTGCTACTAAAGCCTCGCCCACTGTTCGATGAGCTTGACGGAACCTGGCTAAAAACGTGCTTGGTAGATCCCCTCTAAGCCGCCTTGATGTGCGCAGTTCGTGTGTCCCGCCTGCAGCGGCGAAGGCAAAGAGGCCGTGGCTGCCAAACTTCGTGTCAGCACGTATGACTGGCGCGTGTTTATGTATGCATGTATGCATGCATGAACGACCATAAATGAATGAATGCACATACGCGCAAATGAACGTATGTTTGCATGGATGGATGGATGTGAAAATAAGACGTCCCCCTTTCTGATGCTTAAGACTTTACTTCGGACGATTTTTCCTTCAAAGGCCGCTCCTTCGGCGAAGGCCGAAACTTTGGCGAAGCCTAAGGAAGAGGCTTCTTCGTCAAGCTGCGCGGCAACTTTGCCCGTGCTAGCCGTGACTTTGCAAGGACCACCAGGACTTTCAGCCACCAAAGACAAACCGAAAGTTAAGGCAAGCATCAGCCCGAGCGCTGCTCATGTCGGCTGTTGTTCTCGGCAACTCTGGTTTGGGGAACACTTTCAGAGTTGATGGGATGACGAATGGAGTTGTAGACTTCAGCTTTGGTGGTTTCGGTGAGTGTGAGAACTTTGAGCCTACGGCCTGCATGGCCCCTCTTGAGACTTTCTCCTTGAATGGTCGCACGGATGAGAACCAACGACTTTTCAGTGTTGGTGAGCTTGGTCTTAAGAATTTGGATACGACATTCAAGGATGTTGCTTTGGAGGAGCATTTGATTGCTTCTACTTTAAGGAGGACACTGAGCCTTGGATCCTCTTTGACTCGGGTGCTGCGACCCACTGCTGTCCGAAGGACTTTGCTTCTGAGTGACCACTTTTGCCACTCACTGGGAAGGCCCCACCTTTGAGGAGCATTTCGGGTCAGCCTTTGACGGTCTTTGGACGCAGACTTGTGAAGGTTGACTTTGAGGGCCAGCCCTGCTTGCTGCACTTTTACGTTTGCAGCGTTCCCTACTGTGTGGTTTCAGTCGGCAGACTTTTGAGGTCAAGATTTTCGATATCTTAACTTTTTCCTGGCGATTCCTTCGACTGGGACTGGGAAGGATTCCTTGGGATTTGATTCCCAAGAGGGCAGGTGCATGCTGCAAAGTGGAGTTCTACTTTTTCACCCACAAAATGATGATGGTTACTTTCTGTGTGAGAATCTGGACACACTTTTCGACGATCGGACTCGCCATGGTGGAGACTTTTCCACTTGCCAGGCAACAAGCGACTTTGGGATGCCAGCACGAAGTCTCAGACTTGGGACTTTGTCCCTCGTGCGCTTTGGCAGGCCATGGCAAGGACACGGCTATGAGCCTACATGGTTGGTCAGTTTGATTCCTTGGTTGCTGTACTTTGGTACCAACCTACGTACTTTTCTGGTCACTACGAAGCCACTTTGTCGCTGCACTTCAATGGGCCGACTTCGCTTTACTTTTCTCCCTACGTGCAAGTTGTGATGCTGTAGATATGAGGCATTGTTGCGACTTTTGGTGTGAATGCAAAACCGCCAAACTTTTCTTCTTTCTCTTATGCCATAAACACGCTTTGTACGTGGTGCGTGTTATGTGCTGTACGAGAATAAAGTACTTTACTTTAGTCTCGAGGAGGCGTGTGAAAATAACACGTCCCTTTTTCCCCAGACTTTGCCACAATGTGGCTCAAGACCACTTTGCCCTCTGCGAAAGGCGCTTCCGAACTTCAGGGCTACTTTGGTCTCAGTCGTGTGAGCTTGTGCAAAGAATTACTTTAGGGTAGTTTGGTGCGCATTCTGGACAAGTGTAATTTCGCATGGTAGCGGAGCTGAAAGCTCCAAGGATCTTTGGTAGAAGAACATGGCACTAGAAACTTTCTCCGGGAACCCAGCAGACTGGGAAGAATGGTCATGGAACTTCAAGGCGTGCATTTCGATGTTCGAGGTAGGTGCTGTGACTTTGATGGATAACGCCGAAATGCGTACGGCCGCACAAGGTGACTTTACGGATGCGGATCTAACAGTCACTTTGGACACCGGTGATGTAGATCCTGAACAGACCGCCAACCGAGTACTTTTCTCCCGAAAGCTACATTACTTGATTTCGCAACTTGTGAAAGATTCGGCGAAACTTGTCGTGAGGCAGAACGAAGATTCGAACGGTTTCGAGATCATCCGGAAAAGGAAATCAGCATTGGAACTTTATGAAAGGAAAGAGGAAAGGAAAAGGAGGAAAGCCAACTTCTAGCTCTACTTCGGTCTGCTGGTCGTGTGGTAAGACAGGTCACTTTTCGAACAACTGCCCGAACTGCCGTGTTTCAGCTGTTGAAGGTGAAGAACGTTACCCGTCGGACGACACAGGAGATTGAAATCACTTTGGTGAGGACGATTGGTCGGATTGGACCGACTGGGCGATCAACGCGGTAAATGAACTTTACAACGATGACAGTTGGGATCACACTTGGGATGACCAACTTTGGTCTTGGGATACTTGGTCCTGGAATGCTTAACTAAGACTTTACTTCGGACGCTTGGCCTTCAGAGGCCGCTCCTTCGGCGAAGGCCGAAACTTTGGCGAAGCCTAAGGAAGAGGCTTCTTCGTCAAGCTGCGCGGCAACTTTGCCCGTGCCAGCCGTGACTTTGCAAGGACCACCAGGGCTTTCAGCCACCAAAGCCAAACCGAAAGCTAAGGCAAGCATCAGCCCGAGCGCTGCTCATGTCGGCTGTTGTTCTCGGCAACTCTGGTTTGGGGAACACTTTTCAGAGTTGATGGGATGACGAATGGAGTTGTAGACTTCAGCTTTGGTGGTTTCAGTGATTGTGAGAACTTTGAGCCTACGGCCTGCATGGCCCCTCTTGAGACTTTCTCCTTGAATGGTCGCACGGATGAGAACCAACGACTTTTCAGTGTTGGTGAGCTTGGTCTTAAGAATTTGGATACGACATTCAAGGATGTTGCTTTGGAGGAGCATTTGATTGCTTCTACTTTGGAGGACACTGAGCCTTGGATCCTCTTTGACTCGGGTGCTGCGACCCACTGCTGTCCGAAGGACTTTGCTTCTGAGTGACCACTTTTGCCACTCACTGGGAAGGCTCCACCTTTGAGGAGCATTTCGGGTCAGCCTTTGACGGTCTTTGGACGCAGACTTGTGAAGGTTGACTTTGAGGGCCAGCCCTGCTTGCTGCACTTTTACGTTTGCAGCGTTCCCTACTGTGTGGTTTCAGTCGGCAGACTTTTGAGGTCAGGATTTTCGATATCTTGACTTTTTCCTGGCGATTCCTTCGTCTGGGACTGGGAAGGATTCCTTGGGATTTGATTCCCAAGAGGGCAGGTGCATGCTGCAAAGTGGAGTTCTACTTTTTCACCCACAAAATGATGATGGTTACTTTCTGTGTGAGAATCTGGACACACTTTTCGACGATCGGACTCGCCATGGTGGAGACTTTTCCACTTGCCAGGCAACAAGCGACTTTGGGATGCCAGCACGAAGTCTCAGACTTGGGACTTTGTCCCTCGTGCGCTTTGGCAGGCCATGGCAAGGCCACGGCTATGAGCCTACATGGCTGGTCAGTTTGATTCCTTGGTTGCTGTACTTTGGTACCAACCTACGTACTTTTCTGGTCACTACGAAGCCACTTTGTCGCTGCACTTCAATGGGCCGACTTCGCTTTACTTTTCTCCCTACGTGCAAGTTGTGATGCTGTAGATATGAGGCATTGTTGCGACTTTTGGTGTGAATGCAAAACCGCCAAACTTTTCTTCTTTCTCTTATGCCATAAACACGCTTTGTACGTGGTGCGTGTTATGTGCTGTACGAGAAAAAAGTACTTTACTTTAGTCTCGAGGAGGCGTGTGAAAATAACACGTCCCTTTTTCCCCAGACTTTGCCACAATGCTACATCGTGGCTCAAGACCACTTTGCCCTCTGCAGAGAGAAAGGCGCTTCCGAACTTCAGGGCTACTTTGGTCTCAGTCGTGTGAGCTTGTGCAAAGAATTACTTTAGGGTAGTTTGGTGCGCATTCTGGACTAGTGTCCTTTGGCAGTGGATGGATGGATGGATGGATGGATGTGGCTATCTTTCTGTCTAGTCGATCTACTCTCTCTCTCTCTCTCTGCCGACCTACCTACCCACCGACCTACCTGCCTGTCTATCCATCCATCGATCTATCGATCGATCTATCCATGTCTTCGTCTCTCTCTCCGTCTCTCTCTCTCTCTCTCTCTCTCTATCTCTCTCTCTCTCTCTCTCTCTCTCTCTCTCTCTCTCTCTAGCCTTATGAGTTTATGCATGCATGTATGCATTTATGCATGTATGGATGTAGGTATGTATGCTTGCATGCATGTGTGCATGATGTACGCATGTGCATGCCTGCTTGTGCATTCGTGGTGTTGATGATCTTTAAAAGCCGTTTCCGTCTGAGGATTGCTTTGCGAAGGCTTAGGGTAGTATCTGGTGCTCCAATTTTGCAAGGTCCCAAACACCATGCGCAAAGAACCTCTCAAGCATATATCATCAATAGTCAGATGAAAGGCTGGCCTGCCGGCTGCCTGTATTTGAATGAAATATTGAACAATGAGCTATCCTAGATTTGCACTTCCACCTGCACGCCATTCTTCAGGCACGAGAAGCGCTTTCCGCAAAATACAAACAAGACCCAAGGAAATCCTAAACCCTAAACCCGAAACAGCCTAAATCCTCAACCCCACATACCCCTAAACCCTATATGCCCTAACCCTACATCCTATTCCCCGCAATACCCCTAAACCTATATACACCCAAACCCCACATCCTTCGCCCCCACATACCCTTGAATCCTGAAACCCTACCCTAACCCCCTTACATCTGCCACCACATACCCTTAAACCCTATACAGCCTAACCCCATACATCCTATGCCCCCACATGCCCTTAAACCCTAAACGGTAACCCTAAGTCCTACCCCCTAAGCCTGAAAGTTTCAGAGCCTCCGATTTCAGCCTCTGTCGGAGGTGACTCACGATCACATCGAGTGTCTGGAGTGCAAGGCACCTCGGTATTGGCGTTGGTGATGGGATTCGGGTTGTGCACGGGGTTCGGGGTTTCGGATTCTTTACGGGTTTTAGGTTTTAGGGCCAGGGTTTAGGCTTTTAGGGTTTCGGGTTTAGCGCCCCTGGTGAGGCACCTTATTAAGGATCCCTGTGTTTTTAGGTGGGTCTTCTCTATGAGCCCTCATATTTTTCATTAGAAGGGGTCTTAAGAGGGTTAAGGGTTTTAGAAGCATTCTATGATAACAGGAAATTAGCGTATAGAGTTTCCTCATATATATATATATGTGGTATATGTCTGCACAAGGTGGGTTACTTGAGGTTAAGATAGAGCGTGCAGAGCTGAGGGTTGAGGGTTTGTGGTGTCCTGATGTCAACCGCGATTACTTCCGCAAGATCAGGGCATTCATTGCTCGAGGGTTCAGGACGGAGCACTAACACAAGACTCAGATGCGGGGCTTCAAACTAGTAAGGCTCTTTGGGTGGAATCTTTGCATGACTGAGGATCATCTTCAACGCTAGGGTCCTGAAACTCCTGGAGGGCCGAGTTTCAGCTTCATTGTGGTACCCTAAGAACGTTACCAATGCTACATGTCCTAGGAACCTTACCATGTCTCCATGTAGTAATTATGTTATATTTAATTCTATTAGAATATACTATACTGTGTGATTGTTTCTTGCATTATTTATAGGTTTGGATCATATTATGTTAAAAATGGTATTTTCTAATATTGTGTTATCTTATCTTGCTTTATATTGCACTACATCAGATTGTGTTATGTGTTGAACAGGTTGTACATCTTTACAAATTTTTACAGTGTCACTCATATATATATATATATATATATATATATATGGGCCGTATATGTATATGTATATATATATATGTATGTATGGATGTATGTATGTATGTATGTATGTATGTGTGTGTGTATGTGTGTATGTCTGTATGCATGTATGTATGTATGTATGTGTGTATGTGTGTATGTATGTATGTATGTATGTATGTATGTGTGTATGTATGTATGTATGTATGTATGTGTGTGTATGTACACAAATACCAGCTTATTGTCCACACACTCGTTTTGAGGGTTGGATCCTTGGGGGCTGGATCAGGGGGGTTTGAAGGCCAAAACCAATTTCCTCAATAGTGCAGTTCAATATACCGATTTAAGGTTTCAAGCTGTTGTAGTATTAGCTTAATTTATGTATTTTATTAGGAATTTCAGTACCGGGGGCACGGCCGTTGACCAAAACATTTTAAAGCACACTGGGAAGCCAGCGTGAGGAAACCCTTTTTTGCCAAACATTTTTGCATTTGTCCAAGCCGGATGTATTGAGCGATCACGTGCCACTGCTTGGTTGGCTTGGTTGGCTTGGTTGCTTGGTTGGCTTGGTTGGCTTGCTTGGCTTGGTTCGACTCGCCCTACCCATCCTGCACGCCCCAGCTCAGAGTGGTCTTGGAGACCGCTCCAGTCGGGCTCGGACCACGTGAGCAATGGGTCCTTGATCCGTGCGGGACAGTGTCGCTGGCCGGGCGCTGGGGATTTACTCTGTGTGCTGCTTGCCTGTTCAGCCAGGCGGTGTGTCCGCCGCAGGGTGAAATGCACACAGATTGCAGGGAAGGCCTTGCTAATATTAAATACTATGCCACGTACCCACACCACGGTCGAAGTATTAACTTCGATCACTGCTGCTTGCCGGCATGGCCCCGCATGGCATCTTATGCTGTGCCTCATTGACAGGTCTTCAGTAACCGGCGCGTCGCGCAGCGATTCCGGTGCACTCGATGACGAGCATGACCTGTCCTCTTGCGGGCCTGTATGCAGGGCAATTGGATTTCAGCGCTCCGCATAGGGCAAAGAAGGCGCATACTCAGCAGGGTGACCCCATCTTGGCCAAATGGGGGTGGCATTTAAATAAGAAGTCTCCAGTCCGCATGACTGTCAGAGCACGCTCGTGTTTGCAAAGACGCTGGGGAGGCCGTTACTGTGTCGGCATGGCATTGCTTGGCTTGGTTGATTCGATTCTGCAGTGGCATCAATTCTGGTAGCATCAATCAATTGTGGTAGTCAGCATGGCATTGCTTGGCTTGGTTGATTCGATGCTGCAGTGGCATCAATTCTGGTAGCATCAATCAATGTCAATGGTGGTAGTCAGCATGGCATTGCATGGCTTGATTGCTTCGATTGTTGCGGTGGCATCTGATTCGATTTTGCGGTGGCATCAATTCTGATACCATCAGTTCTGGTAGCAGCAACTGTGGTAGTCAGCATGGCATTTCTTGGCTTGGTTGATTCGATTAATTTTGCAGTGGCATCAATTCTGGTAGCATCAGTTCTGGTAGCATCAATTTGTCAATTGTGGTAGCAACAATTGTGGTAGCGCTAATTGTGGTAGCATGATTTGCGGTAGTATAACTATTGTGGTAGCATCAATGGCAAGGTCTGCCTGGCATGTTTTGACAGAGCCGGGGGGGGGGGCAGGGCTGGCATGAAATTTGCATTTTGCCAGGTGAAGTCGTTTCAGAAGGCATGTGAGTGATATTTGCGCGGAAGGCTCAGTGAGTGTGTGTGTGTGTGTGTGTGTCAGCTTGCTTGGTGATTGATTGTGAGCCCCTTGTAACCTAATGCTGCAGTTCTGGCTCAAGTTGTGCTATGTCGAGTGTGGCCCTCCAGCATCTCCCTGAGGAATTGTGTCTCGAGGAGCAGGGCCAGGATCTCCGGAAAGCACAGCAAGCAATCTACTTGCTCTATTTGCTCTGCCCGAGAAAGGCTGGTGATCTTGTGACACCTGCAGTACATTTCAGACAATTTCCAATTGAGAATAATTTGCTACCTGACATGTCATTGTTTCAATGCAACAACATTTGAGGAGATCTTTCAATCGGGCAAGAGACGGCATCAACAAACCAGAAGCCTGGATTCTGTCAGCCTGTAACAAGAACGTTAGAGAGCACTTTGGCAAAGATTGATGCAGCCCTTTTTTTGCGCTTAACCTTTCATCATTACAATTCCGTGTTCATTCGAGGCACAATCAAAGCTTGGGGATAGTATACAGCCAATTCGATGTCGGGAACTACAGCAGCAAGAAAGCAGACGCCTCAACGACGAAAAGTTCCGGTGACTTGGGGCGAGGCAAAGACGAAGAGGACTCGGACGATTGGGGACGCAAGTGGAAGGACCCCGAGAGAAACAAGAGACCACGAACCGGCTATTGATGCTACTGATGATGTGAGCTCTATTGACAACCCGAGCTCTTCGGCAGCTGCTTTCTGCTCCAACACTTCGAGGTCAGTTTTCCTGGGCGGCAAAACCTACGTTTGGCCGAAGAGAGTGGTGATCGTTGGTTATGGGGTTGCCCAACATGGAAATCGTCCATCACGTCAGATGACAAGATGACAGACTTGTTGGAGAGGTTGGACAGGGAATGTAACTTTTCTAACAAATGGGAGGTTCGCTTGCAGCAGTCAATGCGCATGTCGAAGCTTCATGACATTTGTACATTTTTCATTCATTTCAGTTTCACTCAATTGACAATTGAGGGCAGTGACAGTGACAGTCATGGATGGAAGCCAAGGGAGGCCGAAGGAGGAAGGTTTGGCAGAGAATGTGGCCTATACCAGCATATCATGGCACAGGTGCCTGGTCGAACAGGTGTTGCTTCATGAATCGAGTTGTATAATAATTAATTTTAATTTTAATAAATAATTCACCCTACTGACCGAGGTGTATCGTCATCCCGCAGCGCTCAAGACGCTCCACTTCATCCTCAATTTTCCCGACAAGTTGCTCAGGCTTCTCGAGTCTTTGAATGCTGAAGGTCTTGGAGGTTTTTTTTAGGTTCAGGGACTAGGATAATTATAACCCTCCTATGTGGTCCTTCAATTGTCAGGATCTGCTGTTCGGCGGGATGGCACAGGACGTGTGCCATGATTGCGTTGGTCATGGCTCTCTTCCAAGTCGCTGTGCTGAATTGACTCATTGGTCCAGGTGACACTCAATTGTCTAGTTTTTGTAGGTATCAGCTGTCAGTGCAGGTCTGTGGCATCGAATGCGTCGCATGGTTCGACACTTTAGTCCAGAAGCACAGAAACACAGATCACAGGGCCATCGCTGCCGATCAACAGCACATTATCGACTTCGCCAATGGCAATCACGTGTCGCTGAGCAGCTTCAGATTTTCGAATGTTGTTTTGAGGTTGTAATATGTAAATATTTAAATGCAATCCATGGTTCTGCCAAAGTGTGCATCAGGAAGCAGAAGCATCTCCTGCCGTCCATTGGTTGGTCGTCGGATGAATGGAAGACAGCATTGCAAAATGCTTGGAACACATGGACCGACCAATTTGCAGGGCAGACTGATTGGGCTTCCATTCAGATGTGCCTGGACTCGAATTCCGCATTGATTTGATTTGCAGCCTGCCCTGTAGTGCCAACACGTACCACTTTGACTCAGGAACTTGACAACAAGAATGGTCAAGGACAAGCAGGAACATCCCGTGGACACACCTGCCAGGACAGTTCAGAAGCTTCAGAAGCGAAATCAGAAGACGAAGTCAAGAGGAACTGCTGCAGCAGCAGCAGCAGCTGGGAGCAACACTACATTTTCGCTTCAGCTTCAAGAATAAATAATAACATTTCAGTCACAATTGACATCCTCAATTGAGTGTGTGTGTGTCGTCTTCAATGCAAAGCATTTGAGGTGCTGCCAGATGCCAAAAGAGCACGAACTGCTCCGTGTGAGATCCCGGAGACAGATGTCGATGACACCACAACAGGGGGTGGTGAACCTGCATCCTCCAGTTCTGCTACTCCGGCTTTTGCCAGGCCACCAGTGCCCGCTCCAGAGTGGCTTCCTTCAGTTTGGACCAATGATCCAAAAGCATCACCAGCAAAAAAAACAAAAGCCAGGGCAACAGCATCAACAGACGAGCCAGGGGCAGGACCAAAAGCAGGAGCACCACCAAAAGCAAGACCGCCAGCAAAAGAAGGGGCATCAGCAGAAGTAGGGGCAACGGCAAAAACAAAGCCAGCACCTCTTACGAAAAGCATGCCTGCAAAGCCGAAAAAGCCGGCTGCAAAGCCGCCAAAGCCGCTATCAGTGGTTGAGGTTGATTCTCCAGAGGGTGTGCCGGAACCGAAAGATCCGCCCAAGTCTCGTCCGTTACATCCAAGGGATGCACGTCTGGCAGCAACACATCCAGTTCAACCTGCCTTTCCTCCGACGGCGCCAGCAAACCCAACACTTCCGATGATGACGGCATGTGAGATGGCTGTTGGGGAATGCTTTCAGACATTCCTAGGTGGTGGTGCTGCACTGCCGAGCAACAGTTCAGCTCGATCTTCAATTGAGAACATGGTGTCGAGTTTGGCGAATGCTGTGTGGGAGAGGCTGCAGCCAAAACTTGTGGAACTTCAATTCATGTCAACACTTGAGCACAGTGTTCCACTGGCACCTGCCGGTGCGCTGGCGGACCTCACAGCGTGGAATCCGAGTCTTCCTGAGAAGTCGGAGCCCTACAAGGCTGAGCAGGAGCAAATCGACCAGGAGGCGGAAGAGGAGGAAGCAGAGGAGCACGATGAAGAAGTAGCCCCTACCATCGACAGAGACCCTGTGATGCAGCCTGGCAGGGATTTGCATGCAGTTTACAGTGTTGTATTGTTTATATGAAACAGTTGAGGCTGGAGATCTTGGAGGACTACTATATCCCTGAGGATGTCAAGGACCAGTTCTTCCATGTGGCCACCCATCCCGATCTCCCATTGCAGCGCCAGGTCAAGCTCATGCCGCTTGAACTGTTCATTGATTCATTGTGCACCATTACATCCCTTTAAGACTCAGACTCACATGAATCAATCAATATCTGTAGTGCCAAGGATGAACATGCTGATGCGCCATGGTGAGAGACAACAGAGTACGAGCTGGCTGAGACAATGTGTGGGCAACTTGTCCTTGTTCGGGGACAGTGCAAGTCCTTAAACTCAAATGTGGTGAAGTAGTGAGCTTGTGCTGGCTACAGGAAACGAAATGTCCCAGCCACACCCGCCATCCGCTTCGACAGAGCGGCCGCCACTGGAACTGTTCGACCCGACTTGAAGTGAGCTGACTGCCCGGCTGACTGAGCTGAAAGCTCCAATGAGATGTTGAGCTTTCATCCATGGCACTTTCTGGTGCTCGTACACTAAGTACCATACTCAGCTGGTGATTTGGTTGAGTGAATCTACTCAGCTGATTCCAGCTCTTCTGATTGGTTCATTCTCCTCGACTCACACAGACTCTGACAATTCCGTGTCAGTCAGTTTGAAGTTAATTCATGCTATCACCCAAGCACACACACACACACACAGAAACACATAATATAATATCATATCATACAGCTTCCAATGTGCTCAGGTGCTGGAGTTCCTCGAGTTGCAGGAGGCAGTGACATCGATCTCACTGGTGAGTTGTCGATGAAAATGTTGTGTTAGTCAGTCGTCTGGTCATAGATTCATGTTTTTGCAGCTGTTGGTGTCAAAGTTCAGAACTGCTCCGAACAGTAGTTACGCTTTGGATTCCCATGCTACTGGATGAACACTTTCACAATTGAGTCTCAATTGTCACAATTGCAGCATTTTAGAATTGAGAGGTGGCTGCTGAGGCCAAACGCAAATAGCATTTTTTCGCATGTGACTTTTCCTGGTGGCGATGGAGTGTCCTTTTTGCAAGCGTTGCCTGGGTCATTCATACTGGAGGAAATCCCAGTGGTACCAGAAAACAGCTGAAACGCCAATTCGGCACTACTTCAATTGTTGCCGTGACTGTGGCAATGTCCTGGAGAACCTGTATGTGGATCCACGTGAAGTGCGGTCGGCAACACTATTTGTGGCCCAGATGATTGATCTTTTGAGAGCAGATTCAGGCCAACTTCAGCGCAGGTTTCGGAGTGTGTTCCAGGGCTTGGCTGACTACCCATCACAATTTCGAAAACACATATCTCACGGAGGCTGCCTGTACTACAATGGGCAACCGCATGATCCTGGGAATGCGTTATACACAATGGCGTTGGAGTTGCTTCTGCCTGGATTTCGCAGAGCCTATCCTTGGGGCGAAGAGAAACTTGGAGACCTGGTTGAGGGGCTTCTTTGGGTATGGTCTCCGGAATTTTTTGCCTCGGAGGAGTTGCAGCGCCAGGCGGATGGAAGCATTATAACAAGAACATCAAGTGGCTTCTACACTGTGCCGAGCCGGCAATTACACGAGATTTGACGATGATCGGATTCTTGCATGGGTGGTTTTCATCTGTTTTCATGCTTTCGAGAGCCACTGGCTACACACAACCGTTCTCAAAGGTGGAGGAGCTCCTTACTTTTCGGGATTGGACCCCTGAGAACGCTTGCCCAAACAAAAAAATGCGGGCAGAATTGGAAGCAATGGCTCTGAAGTTGGACGAGGTTCTGATGCAGTCGTCAGAGTCTGAGGAGTCACTGGACCCTTATCATTGTAAAGCAGATGAGGATCTAGAGGATGAAGACCCAGAGGAAGACAAAGTTCCCGAAAAGGAGGATATAGAGGATGAGGACGAAGACGAAGCCCATGCAATGAGTGATGATGAGCCAATGTACAGACATGAAGTGTGTGACGAAACATCAGACTCAGAGAACGAATACTTACACATGCTGTTGGAACAGTCCTCTGAATCCGAGGACGAGCACGATCCGGCCTGAAACTCTGACTCCTCGAATCGGTGTCGAGTCCTTTTGCCAATTAGGTCAGTGACACTGACAATGCGCCTACCTCTGCCTTTGTGACTCAAAACACACAATTGATTTATTGTGATGACAGTTTCGTGCACAATGAAGTGACAGTGTTGTACACAATTAATTGAGAGTTTGCTTGACTTGCAGATTCCTTATAAAAACCTGATGGTGCTGTACAACTCTATGAACCATCAGAGTGCAAAAGGAAACAGTGTCATGGGCACAGCAAAGTCATCCAGTGAAACTTTGCCTGACAAATCTGTGTCGGTGCATGAGTGGGCAACTGGCATGGCACATGTTGCGGTTGAAAGCCAAGCCAAGAAATGAACAATTCTTCAATTCTGTCAGGTTGTTTGCGACAAAGAGAACCATCACCATGCAGCCGCCTCAGTCTTGAGTGAAAGCCTCTTACATCCAGTCTTGGAATGGTTTGCCTGCTGTTAGAATTGTCTTGCTTCAGCTGCAGCCATTGTCCCCAAGATCAATTTGGTCTTTATTAATTTTGATTGACGATCATGTCGAATCCCAAGAAGGAGGGCTATGTGGAATCCCTTCAGTGCTATGTGGACGAAAAAAGGTGCCTCAGCTGCATGCTGTTCCACTTTGAAAGCTACCTGCCGTCATGGGACTACAAGCGCTTGGAGATGATCTCGCAAGACTGCAAATGTGATGATGTGGTTTTGGCGGAGTCCAAAGGCAGTGTGTCAGAGGAATCTGCAACCTGCAAAAGCCCGTTGCCGGTCAAGCACTGATGTTTCACCGATGTGATTCGCACAGGACAAATTTGAATTAGTAATTATTCTGCCATTTGCAGATCACTAGCTGCAATTGCAGGTTCCAGAAGATTCCAGCAAGTTTCGATTGGGGGAAAAGCTGTGGGAAACCTGAGCTATTGCCGAAATTGTCCTTTGTCCAGTGATGCTTGTGGAAATGAATTGCATGTCCATGAATTGTGTCACAATTGTCGTGTCTCAGATCAATTGTGAAGCGCTGAGAACTGGACGGTTCTACATCTGGAGCAAGGAAGGATCTTGCACAGTAGCAACTCAATCGTTGATTGAGTCAGCGGATAGCTCCAGTGACAATGGGCTGGACAGTTTCAAGGAAACAGCAGAATCATGCAAAGGGGCCGTAGCCGGAGCAATTCGCCCTTGCAGCCGCCGTTGCCGCCGCCGTTTAATTATGATAATTTCAATTGGCGTCGCTTTTCCAGGAGCAGATCCAGCAGCCCTCGAAGCCCCTTCCCCCCGTGGTCCGAGTCCAACCGATCCGACACGCCGGAGAGACTGCGCATATATTACGGAAGAAACAGGCTTCGTTTTTACAGGACGAATCTCAATGGTTACGTTTTGTCCGGCTGGGAGGAGGAGCGCATGAAACGACTCAGGGCAAACAATCCGCCAATTTTGCCAGAGGAACGCCCCATATTGATCGATCATGTTTTACATTATGATGTCAATCGTCCTCTTTGGAGGTATGAGTATCCGTGGCAACCATTGCGAGGGCGAATCAACCGCCTTGACCGCCATGACGATATGAACAAACAAGAGGGTGCAATGTCGGTACACCATCTAGTGAATTTGCAAGATGGTTACTATTGGCTTCATGTGACTCACGAGTTGCTCACTGTGAACTGCCTTTGCAATTTTCGGACAACTTGCCGTCGTGCTCGCAGATGCTGGGTTATGAGTGAACCGGAGCTGGTCAGGAGGTGGATGCGGCACTGCCTCAGGACACTTGTTCACTCTCAGAGGAATATCGATTATGTTCAAAGGCTGGAAAGAGCCGACAGCTGGGTTGTGCTCCAGAGCAACATGTGGGACGAAGCACAAGAGTACGGGGTACAGTTTGCTTCATATATCATCCACGCAAGTCGTCGCAGCTATTTCCATCGGAACGAGCACTTTTCCCTGACCCGCCCGACCCATCAGATTCTGCACATTCCTGGCACGCGCGGTCGGCGTGTTTTTCCTCCAGATGAACCGCAGGAAGAGCCTCAGACAGATCCTGACAGTGTGGCTGAGAGAGAGCTACGTGCACATCGTCCGGAGGAAGAGCCTGACACAGATCGTGACAGTGTGGATGAGACAGATTTAGATGATGGATGGCGGCTCTGGCGGGAAGAAGCCAGACGACTGCAAGTGAACAATGACAATTAATTGAACGACAATTGAGTTTCACTGACTGGGACTGACAAGTCTGGAAATGAAGTCCCCCAGTTTTTGCTTGGCCTTGGCTGAGAAGACTTGACTCAATTGTGTTACACTCCCCAATTGTGGAAACACTTCAGCAAAATTTAGCTCCTGCTGTGGTCTGAGGCGAACCAGCTTGAGAAGAGCACTTGGCCGGGTCCCAGAACTCACAACTGTTGTGTTTGATTCATATATTGCATTTGATCTGCTGTCTAAGTCTATTCAAGTCCTGCAAGATTGGTGGTGTGGACCTCTGTCTGGGTTTGTTTCACATGTTGTCAGTTCCTCTAGAGAATCTGATGGTGCTGTTGAGATTGCTCCAAAAACCATCAGAGCATCACAAGAGGAAACAGTATGGGCAGTCATCCAGGGGGACTTTGCCTGACTAAACAGTGTCAGTGCAAAGAGCATCATCTGGAATGGCACAGCTCTCCTTCAAGGTAATGAGTGCAATTGTCCTGCAGGCTTCTTCCGACCTGGACACCCAGAAGCTCTTCTTCGCCGTGTCCTAAGCAGCCAAGCCTAGTTCAGCCTGTCAAACCCGGATGCATGTTGGCAAATTGTCTTGGGAGCTGTCAGGCTCAGAATGCAGTTTCACAATAGTTTTCGAAGTATCACATGACATGACTGAAGCCATGTTGAAACAGCGAAAGCGAAAGGCTGCAGAAGCGGGTCTGACCTTTGCCGCACAAAACTTTCGGGTGGATATTGTTATGGATCCTGATGGGGTGAACAATTTCCAAGGATATTCGAGTCACTTGGTGGTTTCGAGTACTGACTTGATCGACCGAGTCAAGTACATGATTGCAACAGAGCTCTGGACTATTCACCACAGGTGGCTGAAGCCGGACACATTCCATCTTGTACAATGTGAGATTCATCTGCCATACTACTTTCCGGTGACAAGCTATGCCACAGGTCACGTTGTGAGAATTGTTCGTAGTAATCCTTAGATTGAGACAAGGTTTCACTGCCACTGATGAATGTCTGTGTGTGCAAAACAGAATTGGCAGAACAGTGTAGTTCGGCAAATTGTGCATGTCTGCAGATGTGTTTGAGTTAATAGTCGTGCAGCTCGGCAGCAGAAGTCTGGCCCTACCAAGAGGGGTGACCACCCGCTCCAGTCACCCTTTCACACTGCTGGCCGGGTGTGGGGCACCCAGGGCCTGTGCTAATAAGCACAGCACTGCTGTGGCCAACAGGTTGGGGGTGCAACCTGAGCAGGACAATGAGCTAATGTGCTTGCTGGCAGTGCTTCCACAATAAGTGTGGGAACCCACACCGTGGCGGCCCTTGGGTTAGTTTGGGAGGCCGTTCTGCATGATTATTAAGTCTGGCTTGTTGGTTTTTTTTCATTGTGTCCCAATAATGCAGTGTATAGTCTCCTGTTCAAATTTCTTGACCTGCCGGTAATGCTTTGGTATGTGAGTGGAATTGAACCATTCTGCAGGTTTGTGGCTTCAAGCGTATTGCCAGTCCTACTTAGTGAGCACGGCATGTCGCAACATGCAGTGGAGAGGGTTCTGGAGAGGAGAGCAGAGCGTGCCGACGCTCTTCTGCGGGTCTTGGCGGAGGTGGCGACAGAATCTCCTGCGTCTGAGTCATCAGCTGTGTCATCGAATAGCCAGGGCTTTGTTGAATTTGGCAACAACCCACAATTTTGGCGATTGCTGAGTGAGTTCATCACAAGCACTGATGAAGCCATTATTTCCTTACGGAATCGTGTCACACAATTGGAAGCAATTGTCAGCTGTGACACAGCATCTCAACGAGATGAAGTTCAATCTTATGTTCATCTGAGTGAATGAACTTGGACCTTGCAGAGGTTTCCAAAACACTTCAATGTTTCTTTTCAGTCACTTGCTTGCGCAGTGTGGACCAGACCAGGAGAACAGTTCCAGAGAGAGTGTGTGCGTGTTTGTCAAAAAGTCTGTGATGTGTACAATTATTCAGGAAGATGTGCCATGCTTGATCGGAGACCAGTTGAGTGCTCTCAGAATGTTAAATAGGACACTGTCACCTGTCGGTCTGTGCTGATTCGCAGCATTACTATTTGTCAAGTGAGTCAGTGAAGCTTCTTTGCAATAGGGCTACTTGCTGCTGCTGGTTCGCCCATTGCAATGGGGAACCGATTTTGTACACACCGAGCAGGAGCTTCTTTGTCTCCCGGTGGTCATCGCGATTGTGGAGGAAGCTGTTTGTTCAATTGTGAGATGCACGATCAACCTTGCATGAGAACAAAATGGGGACACCAAGTCCATTATTGCACACTGTGCATAGTGGATTGGTACAACGAGACGGATATAGGGCGTACCACCCTTGACGACGTCAGACGGAGGTCCACAGCTGATTCCCAACAACGTGGTGAATTAAATGGAGAAGGTGATGATGATTGATTCCGTTTCACTGATTCTGCTGGCATCTTGTGGCATTGCTGGCAAAACATCTCTTTGTGTTGCAAGGCTTCACATCTTTGCCAGTGCTTGTGATTTGTAAATCCCTGTTATCCAGAGCTTTGTGTGATAGACAGACAAGCCCTGCACACATATTTGCATTGTGGAGCTGGGTGTGTGTGTGTGTGTGTTCTTTTCCTAAATGCGCCCGCACTTGTACTAAGGAGATGATGCAAATCGTCAGTGGGCCGGCCCCCAGCAAAACAGATTGAATGTACAGCATGTTGTGACAATTCCAAACATGATTTTCAGTGGATGCTGGCTTGTTCTGTTTGATGTTTTTGTCATCGGTGTTCTTCATGTCAATGTCATCACTCGCAATATCACAATGTTCCTGCAGTGTTTTGGTTCAAGAGGAGGAGCACTCTTTGTAGCAAGTCGAGCTGCAACATGGGCTATGAGGCAGCTGCCCAGGAACGCCGACTGGCCAAACTTTGGCGGATGAACAAGCGATTGATCGATGACTCGGCTCCACTTTATGGCTGTGTCGGTTTTGACTTGATGAGCTGCCTGGTTCCACGCCCAATGCTTGGAGAAAGAAAACAAGAGTGGGAGGATAAGGTCTACAACTTCAAAGCGCTCATGAAACTCAATCCTTCCGCCTCGCAGCTGATGGGGCTTGTCCTCCATGCTGCAATATTGGCAATGCGTGCACAGCAATGATTCTCAATTTGTAATTCGATCAATTCAGCCAGCTGCCTGATTCGTGACCAAAACAATTGTGCAGATGCCCATTGAGAGTTGCATGTGAGCTTCACTGTCATATTCCACCTTGCAGACAAGTTGAAGAAAGCAGCAGACGTGGTGTTGCATTGCACAGTCATGTGGTTCCATGATGACTGTGTTCGGAGAAAGAGTCTCAGTCCTATCCTTGTCTCCTTCTGAATTACAACTGACAAGTGGATGAAGGAGTTGTGATGGTGGTCTCGGCTGTGACCAAATACATTTGTCATAATTCCAACCAATATTTGATGTATTCAACACCTGCAAGACAGGATGTCAAAGTGCATTTTGACAACAGTTCCAGCACAACTGGATGCATTTCGTCTGTTATCTCGGTTTGCTTGCAATGCATCTCGGATCCAAAACGGACGTCCAAACCTTCATTTCAAATGCATTACCAGCTCACAGAATGCAGATGCTGGATGCATTCAACATGTGCCAGACAGCATCTCAAAGTGCATTTTGACAACAGTTCCAGCACAACTGGATGCATTTGGTCTGTTATTTCGGTTTGCTTGCTATGCATTTCGGATCCAAAACAGACGTCCAAACCTTCATTTCAAATGCATTACCAGCTCACAGAATCCAGATGCTGGATGCATTCAACATGTGCCAGACAGCATCTCAAAGTGCATTTTGACAACAGTTCCAGCACAACTGGATGCATTTTGTCTGTCATTTCGATTTGCTTGCAATGCATCTTGGATCCAAAACGGACGTCCAAACCTTCATTTCAAATGCATTTCCAGCTCACAGAATGCAGATGCTGGATGCATTCAACATGTGCCAGACAGCATCTCAAAGTGCATTTTGACAACAGTTCCAGCACAACTAGATGCATTTCGTCTGTCATTTCGGTTTGCTTGCAATGCATTTCGGATCCAAAACAGACGTCCAAACCTTCATTTCAAATGCATTACCAGCTCACAGAATGCAGATGCTGGATGCACTCAACATGTGCCAGACAGCATCTCAAAGTGCATTTTGACAACAGTTCCAGCACAACTGGATGCATTTCGTCTGTCATTTCGGTTTGCTTGCAATGCATTTCGGATCCAAAACGGAGGTCCAAACCTTCATTTCAAATGCATTTCCAGCTCACAGAATGCAGATGCTGGATGCATTCAACATGTGCCAGACAGCATCTCAAAGTGCATTTTGACAACAGTTCCAGCACAACTGGATGCATTTCGTCTGTTATTTCGGTTTGCTTGCAATGCATCTCGGATCCAAAACAGACGTCCAAACCTTCATTTCAAATGCATTACCAGCTCACAGAATCCAGATGCTGGATGCATTCAACATGTGCCAGACAGCATCTCAAAGTGCATTTTGACAACAGTTCCAGCACAACTGGATGCATTTCGTCTGTTATTTCGGTTTGCTTGCAATGCATTCTTAGTCCAGAAAAGTGTGCACAAATTTGATTTCAATGCAACATCGGCTCGCCAGAAATGCATTTCGACGAAGTGTTCAATGCATTTACATTCTCGCTAAACCTGTCTCAAATGTGCACATTGTTGTCGGAAGGACTGGCTGATTGCACACGTTCTGCTTCAATTCTGGTTCAATTCTGAAACCAAGGCATTTTGCAGTCAGCTTCTTTGCATGAAAGCTCAGCTACCAATGGCTCCGATACCAATTTGAATGCAAGAGTAAAGCTCCACTACCAATAATTTTCCAGCACCCACTGTCATTTCACCTAACTTGTGTCAGATTTCTGACAATCTGCAACAGAGCCAGAAGCTGCAAGGGTTGGGATCAAAGCTCAGCTACCAACCCCTAAAAACAGACCAAAGCTCAGCTACCAATGCAAACCCCTGGAAACATTTGAGTCAAACCACCCCTGAATGCATCGACTTTGTATATAGCCATCACCAATGCAATCAATGCATGTTCTGTGGTAGGCAGGCAAACCCTGAAAAAACCCCAAACCCGAAGCTACCAATGGAAACCGGAGCCAGAAGCTGCAAGCATTGGAATTACATTTCTGTCACCTTCCAAAATAGCAAAAACTACATTTCTGTCAACCTCGAAAATATCAAAAAGTCATCAAAAGTTCTCAAAAGTTCATCAAAAGTTCATCAAAATGTCATCAAAATGTCATCAAACCGTCGAAAATATCAAAAGTTCATCAAAAGTTCATCAAAAGTTCATCAAAAGTTCATCAAAAATGTATGGAAACCTGTTAAGAAAATAGTTCTAAACTGTATTTCACTGATGAACAAGCTTACAATTGTCAATTTGGAACACAATTGCTGTTGCACTTTCAATCTACTCATGCGCGCATGTGCGCGCGCGCCCGCGTGCATTCGCGCGCAAGTATCTGAAGAGAATGTTCATTAATGTGCATCTGGACAGAGAAGAGCTGGGGCTTTAAACAGGTTCTCTTTGATGACAAGTGCATTTGCCTTGCATTCAAAATGCAAGAGTTCACTGCTTCAAATGCATGGTAGCTTGAACTGTATCAACAATTCCTTGCAGTTGGAATGTTTCAAAATTCGGCCGTAATGCAAGAATGTCTGTGTGAAAATGCATTGGAACAAGAGTTTTTGTATGGGTGGAGCAAAATCTTTGCATGGAAGCTTGCATTTCGAATGTCTCCAAATTGGCCCACAATGCAAGAATGTCTGTGTAAAAATGCATTGGTTGCATGGGTGGGACCAAATCTTTGCATGGAAGCTTGCATTTGGGATGTTTCAAAATTCGGCCGTAATGCAAGAAAGTCTGTGTGAAAATGCATTGGAACAAGAGTTTTTGTATGGGTGGAGCAAAATCTTTGCATGGAAGCTTGCATTTCGAATGTTTCCAAATTGGCCCACAATGCAAGAATGTCTGTGTAAAAATGCATTGGTTGCATGGGTGGGACTAAATCTTTGCATGGAAGCTTGCATTTGGAATGTTTCAAAATTCGCCCGTAATGCAAGAATGTCTGTGTGAAAATGCATTGAACAAGAGTTTTTGTATGGGTGGAGCAAAATCTTTGCATGGAAGCTTGCATTTCGAATGTCTCCAAATTGGCCCACAATGCAAGAATGTCTGTGTTGAAATGCATTGGTTGCATGTGTGGGTCTAAATCTTTGCATCGAAGCTTGCATTTGGGATGTTTAAAAATTCGCCCGTAATGCAAGAATGTCTGTGTGAAAATGCATTGGAACCAAGGTTTTTGTATGGGCGGAGCACAATCTGCATGGAAGCTTGCATTCGAAATGTCGCCAACATTGGCCACAATGCAAGGAATGTCTGTTAAAAATGCATTGGTGCAGGGTGGGACCAAATCTTTGCATGGAAGCTTGCACTTGGGATGTTTCCAAAATCGGGCCGTAATGCAAGAAAGTCGTGTGAAAATGCTTGGAACAAGGAGTTTTGTAGGGGAGCCAAAATCTTTGATGGGAAGCTTGCATTTCGAATGTCTCAAATTGGCCACAATGCAAGAATGTCTGTGTAAAAATGCATTGGTTGCATGGGTGGGACTAAATCTTTGCATGGAAGCTTGCATTTGGGATGTTTCAAAATTCGCCCGTAATGCAAGAAAGTCTGTGTGAAAATGCATTGGAACAAGAGTTTTTGTATGGGTGGAGCAAAATCTTTGCATGGAAGCTTGCATTTCGAATGTCTCCAAATTGGCCCACAATGCAAGAATGTCTGTGTAAAAATGCATTGGTTGCATGGGTGGGACCAAATCTTTGCATGGAAGCTTGCATTTGGGATGTTTCAAAATTCGCCCGTAATGCAAGAAAGTTTGTGTGAAAATGCATTGGAACAAGAGTTTTTGTATGGGTGGAGCAAAATCTTTGCATGGAAGCTTGCATTTCAACTGTCTCCAAATTGGCCCACAATGCAAGAATGTCTGTGTAAAAATGCATTGGTTGCATGGGTGGGTCTAAATCTTTGCATGGAAGCTTGCATTTCGAATGTCTCCAAATTGGCCCACAATGCAAGAATGTCTGTGTTGAAATGCATTGGTTGCATGGGTGAGTCTAAATTTCTTTGTATGGGCACAGTCATGAAAATGGCAATTTCCCTTTTTCAAACAAAGTTCATATTGGTTGGTGAGTTGTGTGAGCAGGACAATTGTTTGCATTGCCCGAACATTTTGGCTCAACTCTGTGAATTGCATGAACATTGTGCTGGCTGTCTAACATGTCATATTCTCAATTGTCGAATAAGACCAGGTCAACATTGTGGTGGCTGTGTAGCTCATATTTCCTTTTGCCATCCTGGACGGCAAACATGTGGGTTCATGTCAATGGATGGGTCAAGCTTCCGCCTGGAGCACAGGTCTGGCATGAGGCTGAGTCGGGTGCACGCAACAAGCGGACTTGGGAACCCCCAAGCCGAAGCAGCGAAGACCCCACACCACATGAGACTACAGATTATTGGGCGGGTCGTGGCTGGCGGAACTACGATCAAACAGAAGGAGTTGCCATCCAGTCAAGTCAGGACACTCCAGTGGACATGGAAGAAGACAATGACCGTCCGATTCAGCAAAAGAGCAAACACCAGAGGATGACATATCCTTGCGACTCCTGGGAGGCAGACTCCTGGGATAATCCAAAAGACTCCTGGTGGAAATGGACATGGACTCCAGGCTGGAATGATTGGAATGAGTCCTACCCTTCTGTGCTGGATGACTCTGTGGGAGAGGCCAACCCGGGGGAGGTCAACCCGAACCCGGAGGCCAACCTGAACGCGGAGGGTGCCAGTTACACAAGTCTTCAAGGAGAGGAGTCAGTGGACGCAAAAATGGCAGGTGCTGTGCAGTCAATGCAATTGAGTTCAGAGATTCCATTGCCTCCATTGCCTTCAGATTCCAATGCAGCTTTGCTCTTGCCGAATCCGAATGTGATCGCTTCTGCTGCTCCGGACTTGGTTCTTCCAGCAGCAACAGCAGCAGCAGCTGCCTCGAGCTCTTCAGGGGATTTGGCTCTGAGTCCAACCCGGTCTGAATCTCAGTTGCCAATGGCCAGTGGCGATGGTGTGCACACTAAATTCAAGTTGCAGCTTCTGAAACATAAGAACAACGAGTCCAAAAAGAGGAAGAGCCAAAGGAATGACAAGCACAAGTGACAAATTTTGAACAACTGTATATAGGATCAAACAAGTTGAATTCACTACTTGTGCTTTTTTGCAGAATTGCAGCAGCACCGTGCTCAATAACAGCTTCTTCCTTTGCCATGTGTATAGTTTATGTTGGCTTTTTTTGCATAGGGGCAAGCACGATTGTGACATTCATGTCAAAATTCCAGTGCGGTTCTTTGGGATGTTACTTGTTCAATTGCTTTGCCACCACTGTCAGTGAGGTCAGGCCATGTGATGTCCTCCATGAGTTGTGCATATCTTGGCTCAAGGCAGAAACATGACTTTGGCTGAAGAACAGCAATGGGCTTTGGAAGCAGTGCAGGCTCTACCGCCTACTTGGCCGGAGGTGGAAGGAAACCAAGTCAGTGATTGCTTGTTACATTTGTTGCAGTGTGACCTGCCATTGGCCTGGTCTCATCGATTGCTTGTCTTCAAAGCCAAGACCATGTTGGCGGCTCTCATAGCTCCGTCACCCCATGATGTGCCAGCAAACAATTCTGACGATGATGATACACTTCTGACAGCTGATTCATTTCAATTGAGGTGGCATTGTGTCAGTGCCTTCAGAGCAATCATCCTGATGTGTTTGTCCTTTGAACAAAACCGCTGTGTTGTTTGTTAAATCATAACACATAACCATAATAAAGTGTTGCTGCCCCACTGAGGTCACTACGTGCTGGAGGATCTGCAGGTGCTCTGTGACTTGGAGATTGACATTTCCGATTCACGGTCAACATGGCAACAAGTGAGGACTCTCTTGGCTGACTGCTTTCAGTCAAATTCAATTTCGCAATGTTCACACCCGGGCCAGAAAGGGTCGGGCAAAACCAAAAGTGAGATTCGGCAGTGGTACAAGGACAATACTTACTAGCTCCCTTGTTTCTGCTAATACGGTGCGGACCAACACGGCTCGGAATGGCTGCAACAAATAAAAAGCTCTGTGCTTTTCGGAGCTTTCTGTACTGTAGTCAGCTGTATGTCCTGCAGTGTTGCTTCAACTTTGAATTGTCAATTGTGTTTGCCTGAATTGCTCAAGGGTTCGGTTTGAAGTACCATTGCTACAGGAACACCAATTGCCTGTAGTTGCAGAAGCCATGGCAGGGCTTATTCCCCGACGCCACAAGCGGGCCCGTCTTGCGGATTCCAGGAATGGCAATGGACAGCACATGGTCATGACAGGCCAGATGCAGCCGACCATGCCCCCAATGATGTTTCCAGCTCATCCTTACATGACCATGAACCCCGGCACATTGATGGGCATGAACCCGGGTATGAACATGCCCATGATGCACCCATGCACTGGCATGCAGAATATGTCGATGCCCATGCACGGTTCGGCAAACCCGGCTGCTGCGATGCAGGGCAATCCGATGATGAATGCCCAGATGAATATGATGCCAGGATTCTCCCCCCCCCAGGTGAATGAGGTGGATGACGATTCGGAACAGGAAGAGGAGGAGGAATCCGACAGGGCCACAGCACAACATCAGCAGGTGGTTCCGGAAGTTCCATCAGCATCGGGCTCGGGAAATGAAGTGCCTCAGGGCCCTGTGACAGTTCCTGCTCATCCTGTGCAGCCCCTCCCACCACCCACAGTCGGCTATGTTTACAACAAGGGGGAGGATGCCACAATCACAGGGAGCACAACAGTATTGAAAGGTCTTCCAAGGACAAGGCTTGTGGCCAGCTTGGAGAAATTGTACGGTGAGCTGGAGGCGGGACAGGAATTCCCATTTGTGACACTTGTTTTTCTTTTTGCATTTGACAATTTGTCTAACATGATGAGAAGATGCTATGAACGCTGAGGCTGGGTACCTCAGTCAATTGAGCCAAAGGGGACTCTTGGTACTTCTGTGGATGCTGACGAGGCTCAGGCCAAGTAGCCGGCTCTCTTATCTCCGTGACTTGTCAGATGTTATTGCCAGGACACTATAGAGGAAATGTCATTTTGGGTCAGTGAATGATCATGCCATTACGGGTTGTTCGTTTGGTCGGTTTTTTCAGCTTTATTATTCATAAGAACATTCAATTGAGACTTCATCTTTGGCTGTGCAGGTGTGATATCCTACGAAGACTTGCACATGCGGTTCCAAACGGCATTCAATCGTGTCCGACGGTGCGAACCACAGTTCATGGAACAGTTGGCCTCGAAGCTGCCCCTGAATTTGACAGACGCTGCAATAGAGGAGATTGCTCGCCCTCTGGGCTGGCAGGACTCATTCATGAAGCCTGTCAGCATCTGTTTTGCGAAAGCTCCAACCTCAGGTGACGTTGGCATGATTTTGCAGGCAGGGGCGAAAGCAACAATGCCGCCAGCACGTGCCCGCCCAGCACCTGTGGCAGTAAGTGCAACTGCAAGCCCACCACCTGCACCGGCAAAGGCGCCTCTGCCGGCACATGCCAAGGCTGTCACACCTGCCCCGATCCGGGTCCCACCTGTGCAGCACCCCGGGTGCCCCCTCCGCCCAAGCAGGCCGGCCATGCAGCAATGCCAACAATGCCTTCGGCAGAACCATCAACAAACACATCCCCTGCTGTGGCTCCCAAGGCTATGCAGACTTTGAGCAAAGCAATGCCAGCGATGCCCCCCGCATCCCCTGATCATGTTGTGCCTCCAGCCAACCCTCCCACAATTGAGCCCGAGACATTGGAGCATGCTGTGGTTGAACCAGTTGTGGCAGCAACACCCCCCGAGCATCCACCCGCTCCCGATGCAGCAGCCGGACCCCCAGCCACCCTTGCAGCTGGAACAGTTCAGCAGGACCAGCAAGAGATCCAAGCAGAGTCAGAGGCCATTGAGCTTCCCATATGTCTCATTTGCCAGGACGGAATGGATCCCACGAGTGTTGCTTGCTTCAGCTCCATCTCCAGTGTAGACCTTGTGAGTGTTGTGATGTCCTCATTTGACAATTTGTTTTGGTTGCCAGGACACCATGGATGAGGGGGAACAGGTCTTGCTGCAGCTCCACTGCGGGCATTGGTTTCACGAAGACTGCATCCTGCGCTGGGCGGAATCGACAAACAGCAGACCGGGAAGTCGTTGCCCACTACGTTGCTCGATTCCGGAGCCGATGGACGTGGATGAGGGAAATCGCAATGGTCAGGAGGCCGACCATGGCTTCGAGATCCTGGAGAACACTGAACCCAATACAATTTTTGCTTGAGTGGCAGTAACTCAGTAGATCAATTCAGCAGTTGCACAGCATTTCATTGTCTTGCATGGGTATGGATGGCACATTAAAGTGACAACCAATTCAATCCTAAATACAATTTTCACAGGGAGCCCAAAGCACGCCAATGGCTGTTGCACTGATGACGATTACTGGATGCTGCATTGCCGATTGCGGCTCATTTCAGTTCCGACACAAGGCTGTCTTCAAATCCGTGAGGGGTTCGCGGAACAAGGGCGAAAAAAAATTGCAATTGCACTCATGGCCAATGGCTTCACAAGTTCTCATGTGGTTGTTCGGTGCAGACATTTTGTCATGTTTCTGTAGCTTCAATTTCGCCTGGGATGTTCCACCTAAATAATAAGAGGGACATTTCCCCCCCACGTTAAGGCAATGTGTGAACTGTAAAATTACATGGCTCAACATTTGTGCAATAGGACTTTGACATTTCAAATCGCAAAGTTACAGTACACATAATATGTGACCATGGCTGAGCCATGTTTCCAGCATGTGCCCGCAAATGCAGACTCTTTGGTCATGGAAGGTCTTGCTGTGGCTTTTGGCCCGGTGGCATATCGCAATCCTGATGATTCCCAGCTGTACTGGGATCTGCAATATGTCATGGACAAGCTTATGGAGAATGGCGAGCAAAACGCTCTGACGAAACATGCCAAAACACTGAAAGACCTTTGCTTGTCCGAGGATATCCTGACAGAGAAAGATTTGCATTATCGTTCAATGAACCTCAGGCCACGAACCTCAACTCTACAAGTTTAAATTATGAATTCCTTGACAGTACATGTATGCACACACATACTCAAATGCTTGTCAAAAGTAGTCCTGGTTCAGGACAAGTATGTTGAATTGCAATTGTGCCAGTACCATGCTGCTGATGATGTTCTTTGCAAAGCTACTGGACAAAAGCCAAACTGCAGCCAAGTCGACCTACCTCTGGGATATGTTCCGGAAAATCTCAGCAGAGGCTACAACCCAGGCATACGCGGCTGGACAGCATGGCTTGAGCATCGATGTGCATGGCACTGCTGGGAACCATGTCCTCATGTTGCAGCCCAATGGAATGGTCTTGGGAGTGCAAGACTTTCTTTCCTCACTACATGCTTCAGTTCTGGAGTCTTGGAGAAAGGTTTGGGGCAACATGTACTCAGAAGCTGTACTGTCAGGCCCTTGGCAGGGAGAACTTCTGTTTTTGGATGTGCTCGCTTTTGTCCTCAATGCTGCGAAGGTCCGTCGATCCAGAAACATGTCACCCTGGAAAAACCATAGCTTGGCTGCTCTGCAACAATTGCGAGCCACTGTCTTCCAGATTTTGCATGGAGCTATGGCCCACAGCATTTTGGAGCATGTAGAGGCAAACCAATCGTTCGAGAGAGCAGTTCCTTCACGACGACTGTCAGGGCGAGGAAGGAGGTTGGCTGTTGGGTAAGGTTGATTTCTGCATTCAGGAGTCCGGGGGCATCATTTCATTTGAAATCAATTTGTCAAGTGAGTTAAGTTATGAAGTTGCAGTTGCATTGCTCGCAGGTCTGCTGATGATGGAGAAGACCCTCGCCGGAAAATGTCCGTTCACCGGATTTGGGACTTCATTGAACAAGCACGCAACACAAAGGTCTCGATGATGAAGTTGGCTGAGATCAGAGAGACGGACAGAGATGGCGGTGTCAGGCCTGGCTCTGTTTCTCTGTGGCAGCGGAAGATGCTGAGCTTGTACAAGCAAGAAAGCTCCTTGTCATTTCTCAATGTTCGGAAGCTGACCATGGTCACTGATTCTTCCCACCACAGCACGAAAGATTGGCTTGTGAGTCTTTTTTACAACAGTTCTGCCAATTGTTTTGCCCATGCCACTGCTCAATTTGTGAACTCGGCCAAAATCCTTCGCCCGGGACAATATGACCTTATGCCGGAAGTCGAACGTTTGGCGGCACGTCGAGAAATTGAGAGACTTTCGACCCTGAAGTTTTTCCAGGCTGTCAGCAGTCAGTGCTTCAAAATCGCCGGGTTGCAAATAACCGATTTCCAGCCGGACTCTCAGCTGCTGTCCATGTTGGCCCCATTGAACCCGGGAGACCAAGCAACTTTTCGTGGTGCAGAATGGGAAGTCATCCGTACAGAGGATCCAGCCACAGTGCACAGTATGAGTTTTGACGCACAGTCTGCAGACATGATTCCGATGTTGCACATATTGATGGATCAAGGCAGCATCGGGTGTGCCGCCAACGCATTTTCCTTGGACCAGAACTTGCTCGTACATTACAGTTACGACAAAATCCATCGCCTGCATAGGGATATCAAGGGGCCGCTCAGAGGACAACTCCACAAAAATGTCCTCCTAACGACGTTCATGTGGACCCTGAACTACAAGCCCTTCGGCTCTGGCGGCTTCTTTGCAGAGAAACAGGACGCACTCGAAAGTTTTTTGCAGTCCAACAACGAGGCAAGGCTTTTCCAATTCAGTTCTCAATATTGTACAATTCATATAATAATTAATATAGTCAGTATTTGTTTAACCAATACAATTATTCTAGTTGTACCTCAGCCAGGAAAGCGAAATCTTCGACAAGTACAAGACTCGCATTGCTTTCGAGTTTAACATGAGGGGAGCCTCAGACCACGATGTTTGGACCGCGCTTCCGGAAAAAATGACATCCTGGAAAGTCAAGGGGGGTTGCACGAAACCGTCTCGGTGGTTTTCGTGGAATGAGGCTGCTGCGGAAAATCTGTCCGAGTTTACTGCCTCCCGAATGGTTTTGGAGTGGTACCTGTGTTCCGAGCAAGGTCCGGATGACATCAACCAACCTCAATTGTGTTTCAAAGAAGCTAAAGGACTGAAACTGGCCTATCTGGGCCATTCATGGGTGACTTGGGAGAACGCACACATTATTGCACGGCTGCAGGAGCCTTGCTGGGACTACTACAGTGCACAACTCCACGAGATCAAAACTGTCGAGGACGCTTTGACCGAGACACAGGTCATGAGCACTAGCTGGAACCAGCACTGGAGTTTGAGAGGAATTGCGGCAATCATGGTTTCCGAAGAGACTTGGGATGATTTGCTGTTTTGGGTCCAGGAGTCTGAAACATTCATAACGAAAGTCATGGATTATGGCTTGGAGATGCTGGCGAATCGGTGTGCAACATTTTCCAAGTATGGCTCCCCTCCGGAGTGTTACACCCAAGTGCTGAGTGGTCCTTCTCCCCATGCCATCAATGCCATGAAACTGATGAAGACAGATTGGCTTTGCTTGCAAAGCCTGGAATGCAGTGGCGCGCCTAAGGCTCGCATGCTGAGTGCAGATCTCAGGTTGACTTTTGATCCTTGCATGCGCTACACTGCCCTTCAGTTTCAGTCAGTTGGCTGGCGTTTGAATTACCAAGCAGGACTAGATTTGTTGCGCTTTCTCACAGCCACATTTCCGGACAGCAAGATCGTCGAGGATTGTCACCAACTCTTACGAACAGCCACAGGTCCGAAAGCACACCAAAAACTCACGGGGACATGTATCCAGCAGCTGCTGACCAACTCCGACATATTGGAGTGTCGGGGCATGGCTCACCCTGCCAAGTTGAGCAGAGAGAAGTTCCTGAGGTACTGGCACAAGGCCAAGGATGATTTCAGAGCCAATCCAGAATTTGTTGCCGCACATCACAAGCTCCCCAAGGAAATGTCGAAAGTCCTAGCAACCAAAACGTGGGACACCATTTCTGAACAACAATTGGTTGTTTCTGCAGCATCATGGTCCTTCCTGCGCTACTATTCGCAGAACAACTTGAGCACGCAGAACGTGAAATTGAAGGCCTGGGGTGAATCAGCAAAGTAGCGGTCTGTGATTGAATAGCTCTGTTCTAAGAACAACATGTTCCTGAGGACGGCTTGTGGGCTGTGTTTGCCCAGTTTGGGCAAATCATTACTTTGCGCAATGTGGAAGAGACCTACATTGTTCTGGGATCCTTCAAATGGGCAGTGTTGGCATGGCGGTTGTCCGAAGTTCATGAGGGCGGCAGGTGCTCGGGCTGGCAGTTGCAAGTGGAGGCCGGTTGCTCATGGCAGTTCCTTCACAACCCTGAGGAATGGGAAGCATGTGAAGCCACTCCGAAATTGTCAACACAGGCAGGACTCTATTTCAAAGCCACGTGTGGTTGGGAACCACTTGTGCAAAACACTTTGCGCTCCGGGCACAAAAGGACCTTTGCGGAGTTGACATTGATGGCGGACTACTTGAATGTGACACAACCCCACAAGAATTCCAAGAAGGAGTTGTTGAAACAGTGTCAGGAGTGTTTCGGAGAAGAGTTTGCAGAAGCTTGCCGTGAAGCTGCAGAGTCAGACACTCAGAAGGCTCCTGATGCAGATATGCCTGATGGTTTTCTATCAGCATTGTTGGACAACATGGAGCCCTCAGATAAACAGGATTTCCAGGACTTGGAGAAAGCCCTGATGCGACAGGAACAGCAGGCCGAGCAACAACGTTGGCAAAACATGTGGGATGAGAAGGTTGCAGAACAAAAGGCACCCTGGCAAGACCTTCCAGTGAGTTTCTGAGCTAGGCTTAGACTCAATTGTTGTGATTCAAATGTGACTCAATTGTGACTCAATTGTGATTCGATTGCAGGCCAAAAGAGCGAGGAGAGCTGTGGCAAAAGCCAAAGCAAAGTCAAAACCGTGTGCCAAAGCAAAATGCAAAGGCAAGGGCAAAGGAAAAGGCAAAGGCCGTGGAAAAGGCAATGGGTTTGGAAGAGGCACAGCTTTGGGCTTGCAAGGGCTGGCTCGCAGGCAAGCAGCGTCACGAAAACGCAAGGAGCAGGTGCTCGAACAAATGCCCGGACCAGCAGTGGAAGAAGATCCAGATATCGCTGAACTCAAAGAGGAGTTGGAAAGCCAGCTGTTGGACATGAATGTCATGGACGATCGAACAAATCCTGATTCATTGCCGGCAGAGCCTTGTGTCCATGCTCCCAGTCCAAGAGAGCCCGCCCCCTCACCGGAGCCTTGCGCCCATCCTCCCAGTCCACACACTGGTGAAGGAGAGCCCGCCCCCCCGGCGGAGGAGCCCTGTGTCGATGCTTCCCGTCCACACTCTGTGCTTGGTGGTGCCGGGGTCGCACACGAGGAAACAAAAGTGCAAGCACAGCCATCCAATGGGACCTTGCCGGATCCAATATCCGGGCCAAGGGACAGTGGAATGGCACAGGCCTCGTCCTCGAGCGGATCAGCCCCTGAGCAGGTCCTTGATGATGCTGCACATCGTGGCCAGGCATCGCAACGTGCTCCGCGCGAGCATGGTCCACACTTGAATAACACTCCCGACTTCCTGTCGGAGTTGGATCCACCCGAAGACTTCAAGTTGCGTCTCAGCTTCAACGATCATCGCTTCAAAGCCGAGATCATGACAAAACAGTATGTGTCAAGTGAGGGGAAAAAGTCTTGCAGCAAAAGCTTTGCTAACGACAGATCAGACTGGAAGCAAGCACTGGCTCAAGTGCATCGCTGGGCGTGGACAGAGTGGGAGAAGGCCAAACCTGAAAGGCAACTGCCGCCTCATTGTCAGCCTGGCACTATCCCTGAGGCTGTCCTGGAACGCCTTGCCCCGATTATCGACGCAATGCCTCCGCCCACAAAGTATGCCAAGTAGCCTCTTCAGTTTTTTTTGGTGATAAACACATCACAGGGGAAAACATGTCAGCAGGTTGCAGATTTCTGTCAATGTCATGTATGCAAGTATCGTGTTCTTAGCTTCAAGTCTTCGGTCGATTCAAGAAGTCACAGGGAGTGAGTTCATCCAGCCGAGTCCAATGTGTGTGAATCTGCTCCTGCTGTCATAGCGGCAACATGTTCGATTCACAATTTTGGCTTCAGCTTGTGCGCAGTTGCTGTTCATTCTGTGATTGAGTCTTTACAGTTACGTTGCAATTACAGTTGCTGAATGCCTGAAGTGTGCAATTGAAGATGACATGACATGAATCATGAAGTCTCACCATAGTTATGCTGCAGATTGCTCGGGGAGAAAGCGATCAGCAAAAACAAGCCTTCCTGACATTGTGTCCTGTTAGTTTGTGGAATGTGCTTGATATGCCAGGCAAGCATTGAATCCATTTGTTGCTCAAGTTGGACCAGAGGTATGGTTTAAAGTTATGTGGGACAACAAATCAATGTATTGATGTCAGTGAATCACCAACATGTCCAATTTCCAGTGGCCGTGCCAGCATGTGCTGGGATCATCGCTGGTCTTCAGTGGTAGTGCTGGGCCTGTGAAGCCAGCACGCAAGAAATGCAAAAGGAAAAAGAATGCTGCAGAGTCATTTGAGTTGGGAGGTAGATCAGTGGAGCGCCCGTGTACTCTTCCTGCCTTGAATTTTACCGATACAGTTACAGGAACTGATGAAATTGATGATCGGTTTGACACTTGGGTAGAGGACGTCTTCGAGCAAACATCGCGATTGCAATGTTCGCATTTCCTTCCGTTTGCTTCCTTGTCTTTCTCCCCAAGGCCGGAGTCTGTTCAAGGTGTTATGGGTCACAGATTTTGTTATAATATGAATTTTTCATTAATGTAATACTACATAAACTTATCATCATCCTCAATTGATCTTGCTGGCCAGGTCCACAGAGCCTTGGTGTCACAGGCTCATGGTTGCAAGGATTTTGGTGCAAAATTTCTTGCGCTACGACCAGGACTTCAATGTGGGCAGAGTGGCCATGAAATGGCATGGGCTGATTGGATTGGCTTATCCCGCATTGAAGAACCGAACCATCGAGTGTCAGCTGATGTGCATCATTAGCCGTAGCTATGACAACAGAGCCAAGATTGAAGCAGCTTCAATCGATGTGGGACCCCATCAATGTGCGGGGTTGCTGCAATACATTGAATACTATGCAGGGAGCGCCAAACTTTCGAAGAAATTGATCGAATCCGGTCTCCGTGGGTGCAGCTTTGACATACTCTACAATGACGAACACAACATGTTGCTGGCGAAAGGGTTGCGTTTGTTTCTGGATGCAGCCACAGCGTGTGAGAAGAAGGCTTTGCATTGGTGGGGCACTCCGTGCTCTTCTTTTGTCATTATGTGCTCATTTCGTTCCCAACGTGCTGAAAGCAACGGCTGGGAAGGCGCATGGACTGAGCGGGACTTTGTATTGCAGGGAAATTGTCAGGCCCTTGTTTGCTCACTTGGGATTTTCCTGGGATGGGCATGTGAGTGCTGCCCTGTGGTGGAACAGCCCCTCAGCTCCTGTATGCCGCACCTCGAGTGTGTCAAAACAGTTCTATCCTTTTGTGGCTTCGAAAAGACTTGCACCTACATGGGTGCCTTTAACGGAAAGTCAGTGAAGCCCTTGCAACTGTGGCATTTGCCTGGGTTTCATTTTGAGAACCTGGCCAGGCCCAAACCAGATCATAATGCTTTCATTGGTCTGGTAAACCGAGGCGAAGACGGCCGTTTCACCGGTGTGCCAGCAGATGTACAGGCTAGTGGGGAATACACTTCGATGTTCGGGGAAGCAGTTGCGCAGATTGTCCGGAATCTATTGTGACGATCCGCTTCGTCAGCCAAAATACGTTTCATAGCTTACTGAGCTGCATGCTTTTTATTATTCAAGCCAATCTGCTGTGACTGGTTTTTGGGGTGTGAATGCTGTGACACAACAGCAACAGCAGGCCATGCAGCAACACAGGTAAAACAGTGCGATGACTGATGAGAAGGTTGCATAACAATTGAGACACAAGTCTGATTTGCTTGCAGCCTTATGTCGATGTGGCTGTCTCAGTGAACACACTTGGAGGAACAGAATTGATATGGCTCTTTCAGTGAACACACTTGAGGAGGATTCCTCAAGATTTCCTCAATTCGAATCGTCAACCTTGCCAAGCAATGCCATGCTGACTCAAGATTTCCTCAACCTTGCAGCAACCTGTTTAAGTTGACAGGTTGTTCTGAGCAGTGTGAGGAAACAATAGATGCCATCCACTGTGACCTTGCCCGATGTGCCCATGTCGGTGCAAGGGGTCAGTGGCATGGCACAAGTGAACACACTTGAGGAACAATTTCTTGTTGACAATTTGGGAGTCACACCTTTGCAGCTTCTGCCGGCTCTTGCACAGACGTCCTCAGCCTTGCGAAAACCTGTTGGTGTTGCCGGGCTCTCACCCGAAGAGCCATCAAGTTTCCTTGCTTGGGGACACAAAGGCCAGCCATCTAGTGTGACCTTGCCCGACGTGCCAATGTCGGTGCAAGGGGTCACTGGAATGGCACAGCTTCCGGTTGCTCTGTTCACACACCGGCTTGGACAGAAATAATACTACATTTTTTCATGGTTTTCTCAACAATTTTCAGTGTCTGCAAATCTCCAGTTACATTAATTCTGGACAAACCTACCGTGTCGTAACGTATCCAATAAGTCTTTGTTCAGGTTGACTTCTGATTTTGATAACTTTGGTTTTTGCCAAGCCCACTGATCCAGCCCCCGCGGATCCAACCCTACAAACGAGCATGTGGATATTGAGACCCTGCAAACAACAGGCAGGCTTGCGGTACGTTAAGACGAGGGATTGTGTGGTTGAAGGAGCAGATTTCTGGTCCGGAACGTGACCTCGAGTTTTCTACATCGGGGATTTCTTGCCCACAGGGTCCTGCATACTCTTATGGGGATTCAGAAGTAGATTTAGGAGCCGCTGCACCCCAAACCCGAAAACCCGTGCCCGAAAAGCCGACACGCCAAACACACCTGCGGTAAGACTACATGTACTCCAAGAACGGAAATGAACATAATGTGCTTTATGCGTCCCAGTCCAGTTTTGTCAGCTACCAGGCAGGAACGCTTCAGCAACAAAACGTTTCCCGGATCTCTGAGCCAAAAATCCACAACAGGCCAAAGCATCCCAATCCCAAATCCATCCTATTAGCACAAAAAAAGCATACCAGGAATCCCAAATGCCGAACCGAAAAACAGCTGTGTTCAGGGTATTGGTCGGCGAATCTCACAGGCTCATGGTATTTGTTTTCGGTTGTTTGCGCTTTCGTGTTGCAGGGGGCCCTGGGGGGTCTGGGACTAGGACTTGGGAATTTGGGTCTTAGTGTCCTGGTTTGTTTTCGGATTGAACTATAATGATTTGCATTAATTTCTGTGAGTGTTACTATATAGGGCTCACAGGGTTTATGGTCGAAGATTTGGCGTTTCGGGTATGGGCCTCTCAAGCAAACTTGCGCATGTCCAGCCTTCTCCGGGTCGGAGAGACGCCGTGAATGCTAATTCCAGATCCAAACCCCAGTGTGGCGAGGCCTGACAGCACTGCTGCCGAAAGCACCACCACCACTGCCACCCATTACCACGCGCGGCATGAGATCAACTGCACTTTGTGCAACACATGTTTCGTTGAGAGCTGGTGATGCTGTGAGATCTTGTAATGGCCATGAGGTCACTTTTTCCGTCGTCTTGGCTGTCACAGTCGTTGCAACATTGCCGAGCAAAAGGGTCTCAGATGACGCCTGGCAACCTCATGTCCAAAGCTGGCGATCCGAATCGTGATCGCAAGTTTGAAGTTGTATCGAGAGGCGTTAGATGGACTAGGGATGCCATATCAAGTCTAAGACAAGAACAGAAAGCACCTCTTCTTTGCAGAAAAAATCACAATAGTCCTACTGTTCGGACATTTTGAACTGGACCAACACCCTTAACCCCAACAGCTATACTCTGGACTCCAACATTCGCATAATTTTAGGAGTCTCATCAGCTGTCGCCGATTGTCATGCCGCCGAAGCAGGCGTCTGGTAGGCCAAGGGGGCCGGCACACCTTGGAATGAATGGTTTAGGCTTGAAGGTTAAAGTTATAGGTAATGTATTTAGGGTTTCGTGATAGAGGAACTTAGGGTTTGGGTCATAAGTATTCAGGGTTTAGTCAGGTATTTTGCGGTTGGAGTTCAAGGTATTCAAGGCGAGCAATTGTGGAGTGTCTGGAATGGCCTTTCGGGTTTTCAGTTGCTGGTATAGGGTCCACAGCTCTAGGGAGTAGCAAGTACGGCATCGAAGTTTCAGTGTGGAGCAAGTTCTAGTGCAGTTCAAAATCAAGCGAACTGCGGTTCCTGTCAATTTAGAAACGAGTTCACGACGCGTCCGGTCCGTTTTTATGCTTTCGGTGTTGGATGCTGGATGCGTAGTGAAGTTTTTAAGGATCAGGGCTTGACAGGATGTGCACCCGTGCTGGCCCTGAACCCCAAATCCTGAACCGCAACACTGCTGAACTCTAAACTCCCCAAAGCCAAACAGCATCAAACAACAGCTTCGCCTTTTCCCTTCCAGTACATCGCACCTTCCGCAGATGAGGTTCTTGCGGGTCAAAGGACACCTCCACAACTGCAGATGTGGTTGTACATTTGAGCTGGACCTTCTGGGACAGAAATTGCCAAGCAGGAAGTGTCGTTCGTGTTGTCATGGTTGTTGCTGCTGCGGTGATTGCTTCCTGTTATTACTTGAACTTCCACAGGTCCGCATATCATACCTCGTATTGTCACACTTGCAGTTGCCATCCTTGTTCACATGTTCACGGCAGTTCCGAGCTGGCTTCAAGCAAGCAGGCCCTGCGAAGCGTGCGATGGCAGCGGAACCTCCGTGTCGAACTCAGACTGGCATGGAGTCCACAAAACCAAAGAAAGCAGATCATGCGCTGCGCCTTATGAGGTTTGTAGGATATAAGATACTAGAAATGTAAACAGAAACATTAGTAATAATGATAATGGTAACAGTAATGACAATAGCAATAATAACCTACGGTTCAAGATACCCTTCGCATTTGCAAGGCTGTGAGTCCGGGTCGCGGGATCTAGAGTTTGTTTACGTATCGCGTTGCCACTAGGTCCGATGTCCGCTGCAGATGCTGAAGTCCAAAATATTTCGCGCCGTGGAGTGTAGCCTCAAGATCTGCTGAAGCTAAAAACCCCAAGGCGATTTAATATGAAATCTCGCAGTGTCGTCCATATCCTGCAGGATCTTTGCTTTCCACCGATACAGTGTGAGATCCAACAGTGTAGTTGGTGTTTAGAGCTTGGCAGGTGAAGACACGGCGTGTGGATTGCAAGAACTGCGATGGAGCCGGCTATTGCACTGCAGGAAGGGGCAATAAGGCCCGGAGGGCGTCAAGCTTTGCTTCCAGCTTCTCACTGAAATCTTTAAGAGGGATATTGCACACATCAGCTGCTGGTGGTGCTGCTGATGTCGCCTTCATTTCCGGTCGACAGGTTGTTTGGGGTCCTGAATTCGAAACCATCGTTACCGGAGTTGTCGGGAGATTCGAGCTTTTCAAACGAGCTTCAAACTCTGGGCTACACCAGGCCATAACTAAGTCAGGATCAGCCGACTTCCGATGTAAGACTCATGTGAACTGTACACTAGTCATGCAGACCCTGCATGATGGCCTTCCTTCAAGGGGACCGTGTGCGGTTCAAGGAATGAGGCGTGCCAGGCTCCTAGCTCCCGAAAGCCGGCATCGTTGATGAAGTTGAAAAACCCGCGGCAATTGAAGCCCATGCCACGAGCTGACATGGAGTGCGTCAGGGGGTTGACTGGGTTCCTGTTAAGCATCTTAATTTACCAGAATAGGGATCAAACGTCAGTATTATCATGGGTTTCTTTATTATGGTAACTTAAATTCAGCTCCTTCACAAGATTCCAGTTGAACATATTTGGGAAATCGAACTTGTGGATTCCTGTGTCGGGCTGCAAGTTGTAGGGTCCTTCTTTCGGCAAGTTGCAACAGGAGTAGTTGCGCCAGTGGCAGCAGCACAACCACCAGCAGCAGTGCAGCAGCAGCAGTACCACAGCAGCGGCAGCTGCAGGAGCAGCAGCAGTAGCAGTCCGCAGCAGCTGCAGCAGGAGGAGTAGTAGTAGTAGTAGTAGTAGTAGTAGTAGTAGTACTACTACTACTGCTACTACTACTACTACTACTACTACTACTACTACTACTACTACTACTATTAGTAGCAGTGCTAGTCGTAGTCGTACTCCAAGTGGTAGTGGCAGTGGTAGTCGTAGTGGAATGGTAATGGTAGTGGTAACGGTAGTGGTAGTGGTACGGGGGAGGGGAAGGGGCAGGGGTCGAAGTCTAGGTCGGGGTGGTGGTTAGCGGTAGGGGTGGGGACCGTTGGGGACATAGGGTAAATGTCAATCAGAGATTCAGAGATGGCTACACTGATTCACTGAGGGCCTGCTTCTATCCCGAAGCCTTTACCGTACCGAATTTCTCAGGGTTTCTAGCAGCCACCCGAAGGTCATGCATTGAGAATAGCCCCATTCGGCTGTTTCGGTTGCAAATCTGAGGTTGGCTTGGAGAGGGTGTGAACGTTTGAGTCCTGTTGGAGGACCCAGGCGCATTCCATACCTCGCTGTGGAAGTTTAAAGGTCGGCCTCTAAACCTCGGGGCCTCAACACCCTAGATTTAGACATCTATCTGTATCCCTTCTCCAGCTCTGTGCTACTGCAAAGGCCACAGTATACACCCTGCTACTAAAGCCTCGCCCACTGTTCGATGAGCTTGACGGAACCTGGCTAAAAACGTGCTTGGTAGATCCCCTCTAAGCCGCCTTGATGTGCGCAGTTCGTGTGTCCCGCCTGCAGCGGCGAAGGCGAAGAGGCCGTGGCTGCCAAACTTCGTGTCAGCACGTATGACTGGCGCGTGTTTATGTATGCATGTATGCATGCATGAACGACCATAAATGAATGAATGCACATACGCGCAAATGAACGTATGTTTGCATGGATGGATGGATGGATGGATGTGCCTATCTATCTGTCTATCTGTCTAATCGATCTACTCGCGCTCTCTCTCGCTCTCTCTCTCTCTCTCTCTCTTTGTCTCGCTCTCTCTCTCTCTCTCTCTCTCTCTCTCTCTCTCTCTCTCTCTCTCTCTCTCTCTCTCACAAGCTTTATGAGTTTACGCATGCATGTATGAATGTAGGTATGTATGTATGCTTGCATGAATGTGTGTATAATGTACGCATGCGCATGCCTGCTTGTGCACTCGTAATGTTGATGACCTTTAAAGGCCGTTTCCGTTTTAGGAATGCTTTGGGTAGTATCTGCTGTTCCAGTTTTGCAAGGTCCCAAACACCATGCTCAAAGAACCAATCAAGCATATATCATCAACAGTCAGATGCCAGAACTGGTGACTAAGCTGAGAGGCTGGACTGCCGGCTGCCTGTGTTTGAAGGAAATCTTGAGCAATGAGCTACCCTAGATTTGCATTTCCACCTGCACGCCCTTCTTCTAGCACGAGAAGCGCTGTCCCAAGACTAATACCCAAACAAGACCCAAGGAAATCCTAAACCCTAAACCCGAAACAACCTAAATCCTCAACCCCAAATACGCCTAAGCCCTATATGCCCTAACCCTACATCCTATTCCCCTCCCAATACCCCTAAACCTATTTACACCCAAACCCTACATCCTACGCCCCCGCATACCCTTAAACCCTCTAAGCCTAACCCCATACATCCGATGCCCCCACATACGTCCTACCCCTAAGCCCTGAAAGCCTCAGAGCCTCCGATTTCAGCCTCTGTCGGAGGTGAGGCGCGATCACATCGAGTGTCTGCATTGCAAGGCTCCTCGGTATTGGCATTCTTGATGGGATTAGGGTTGTGCACGGGGTTCAGGGTTTCGGATTCTTTATGGGATTTAGGGTTCAGGGCCAGGGTTTAGGTTTTTAGGGTTCAGGGTTTGGCGCCTCTAGTGGAGGTACCTTATGAAGAATCCCTGTGTCTTTATGTGGGTCTTTTCTATGAACCCTCATATTTTTCATTAGAAGGGGTCTTAAGAGGGTTACTATAAAGGTTCTAGAAGCATTCTATGATACAGGAGATTAGCGTATAGAGTTTCCTCATGTATATATATATATATATATATATATATATATATATTATATGACATATGTCTGCACAAGGAAGGTTACTTGAGGTTAAGATGGAGCTTGCAGGGCTGAGGGTTGAGGGTTGGGGGTGTCGTTATGTCAACGACGATTACTTCCGCAAGATCAGGGCATTCATTGCTCGAGGGTTCAGGACGGAGCACTGACACAAGACTCAGATGGGGGGCTTCAAACTAGTTAGGCTCTTTGGGTGGAATCTTTGCATGACTGAGGATCCTCTTCAAAGCTAGGGTCCTGAAACTCCTGGAGGGCCGAGTTTCAGCTTCATTGTGGTACCCTAAGAACGTTACCAATGCTACATGTCCTAGGAACCTTACCATGTCTCCATGTAGTAATTATGTTATATTTAATTCTATTAGAATATACTGTATTGTGTGATTGTTTCTTGCATTATTTATAGGTTTGGATCATATTATGTTAAAAATGGTATTTTCTAATATTGTGTTATCTTATCTTGCTTTATGTTGCACTACATAATATTTTATTATGTACTGTAATTTCTTGTTTGATTTTCTATTATGCCGTATTTTCACATAATATACTGTAGCATATGGTTTATGTTATGTTATATTACATCTGTACAACATGTTGTGCATCTTTATTTCTATATGACAGTTTCACATATGTATGTATGTGTGTGTATGTACACAAATACCAGCTTATTGAGACCCTGCAAACAACAGGCAGGCTTGTGGCACGTTAAGACGAGGGATTGTGTGGTTGAAGGAGCAGATTTCTGGTCCGGAACGTGACCTCGAGTTTTCTACATCGGAGATTTCTTGCCCACAGGGTCCTGCATACTCTTATGGGGATTCAGAAGTAGATTTAGGAGCCGCTGCACCCCAAAACCCGAAAACCCGTGCCCGAAAAGCCGACACGCCAAACACACCTGCGGTAAGACTACATGTACTCCAAGAACGGAAATGAACATAATGTGCTTTATGCGTCCCAGTCCAGTTTTGTCAGCTACCAGGCAGGAACGCTTCAGCAACAAAACGTTTCCCGGATCTCTGAGCCAAAAATCCACAACAGGCCAAAGCATCCCAATCCCAAATCCATCCTATTAGCACAAAAAAAGCATACCAGGAATCCCAAATGCCGAACCGAAAAACAGCTGTGTTCAGGGTACTGGTCGGCGAATCTCACAGGCTCATGGTATTTGTTTTCGGTTGTTTGCGCTTTCGTGTTGCAGGGGGCCCTGGGGGGTCTTGGACTAGGACTTGGGAATTTGGGTCTTAGTGTCCTGGTTTGTTTTCGGATTGAACTATAATGATTTGCATTAATTTCTGTGAGTGTTACTATATAGGGCTCACAGGGTTTATGGTCGAAGATTTGGCATTTCGGGTATGGGCCTCTCAAGCAAACTTGCGCATGTCCAGCCTTCTCCGGGTCGGATAGACGCCGTGAATGCTAATTCCAGATCCAAACCCCAGTGTGGCGAGGCCTGACAGCACTGCTGCCGAAAGCACCACCACCACTGCCACCCATCACCGCACGCGGCATGAGATCAACTGCACTTTGTGCAACACATGTTTCGTTGAGAGCTGGTGATGCTGTGAGATCTTGTAGCGGCCATGAGGTCACTCTTTCCGTCGTCTTGGCTGTCACAGTCGTTGCAACATGGCCGAGCAAAAGGGTCTCAGATGACGCCTGGCAACCTCATGCCCAAACCTGGCGATCCGAATCGTGATCGCAAGTTTGAAATTGTATCGAGAGGCGTTAGATGGACTAGGGATGCCATATCAAGTCTAAGACAAGAACAGAAAGCACGTCTTCTTTGCACAAAGAATCACAATAGTCCTACTGTTAGGACATTTTGAACTGGACGCGACAATGCATCAGAAGCTCGAAGTATGTTGTGCCTTCAAAACTGTTGCACTTTTCTCGAGCTACTTTGGAAGGCATTTTGGCTGAGGTTTAGGCTTTCCCAAATTGCGATGCCTGCTTGTACAGTGTAGTAGTGTAGTATGCTGGTGTGCACTTGGCATCTTGTTTGCAGGTCATTCTTCCTTTTGCTCTGTCATGGAACAGTAAAGAAGCAGGCTTCAGCACTTGACTCTTGACTTTGTGTATGGTTTCCATCGCCGTGACCTACATAACGCAGGGCAGTAGAACGTTGAGCTGGGAGTCCTGATCTTGATTCCACCCTAAAGCCTGAGACCTGAACAACTCCACGATGCAAAAGCCAGCAAGAAGCTGCCGGAATGTCTGTCAGCACTGCTGCTGGCAAGCCCACTGAGGATGTTCCATGTCCTGTCATAGAGAGTCATGCCACAACATACACCTTGAAGCCTCCATGGTTTGTCGTTCATGCTCCTCGGACAGGTGGAGGCGCACACGGAGAGGCACTCCCGGGTTTAGGGTTTACGGTCGGTGGTGACTTTGCGGCCTTTGGCTGCGATACTCGCTCAGTGGTACTAGTGAGACTCACTATGAACCTATTCGGCCTGGTTCAGGACTTTAAGGGTGGTCCAAGGTGTTTTAATGGTTTACAAGGCGTCTCTAACTTGTGACCCTTCCCTGCCCCTTTTGCTCCCACTTCAGTTCCAGCTTTTCGTTTTTTGCTTGTTGCTCTGCGCACCTACACCTTCATGCGATCTTCAGACAATGAGGTACCCTAATGTCGGTTTCACTAGTAATACCACGGTCCTTAAACATGGTAACTAGATGTTGATACGTTTTTTAAACAAGCAGCTATCTGCTCCCGAAAGGCATCGGGAGTCCCAAAACAAGTGGGAGCGCGAGTTCATTTCCTGGCAGCGATCCGGCACAGCCCCTCTGCCCGTGGTCCGGCTGTGTTTGGTGGGGCAGGGCAGAGCCGGGAAGACGACCACCCTGAGGTCAGGTCGAGAGCTGTGGCTAGCATCAGTTTAACCTAGTATAGGCTATCTTTTGGTAGAGTCCCCGCCTTAAAGAAGGGGGTTTGCCAAGTTGAGGGTTGAAGGTCTGCGGAATCACGGAGACATGCGCTGTGACTTGTCCCTGTCAGGAGACTGAGGGGCGACAAGTCGGTTCAGGAGGGTGAGGAAAGGTCCACCTATGGTATCGACGTGTCATGGGCGGAAACATCTGGCGAACATGTCTCTGAATCCTGGCAGGTGTGCAAGTGCAGCATGTTGGACACTCTCGCTGTGAAAGCCTTGAAAGAGCCGCGAAAGTCCCCCCAGACAGAGCCCGGGCCTCGGCTAGACGGCGCAGCTGCCGGGGCCACGAAAGAGCGGCGAGAATCCCCCCAAAGTGATTCGCAGCCATGCTGGACAGAGACTGGTGGGCATGGCGATGTCAGCATGTTGGACGCCCCAGGTGTGGGGGCATTGAAAGAAGTTCAGCATGATACGCAGCCAGAAAACTCTTCAGCAGCGAGTGTTGCCGAGCTTCTCGCTGCACTACCCAGCTCGGCAGGAGCTTCGAACGGAGCAGCAAGTCCAGAAGCGGCAAGCTTGCGAGAAAGGCGGGAAGGGGCAACTGAGCGAGGGAAGTCCACCAAGACTACATCGAAGAAAGCAGGTTTCAAGCACCAAGACGTTGTGCCACGATCGATGGGTGAGGACTTATTGGTGAAGCTCCAGGCAAAGGACACTCCAGGGTCTGAGACCAGCATGATCCGGTTGCGGCCTTGGGATTTTCCGGGACAGCAAGAATATTCGGATTTGAATCTCCTCTACTTCAATGGGACCGGTATTTACATTGTCTTCTGTGATGCCAGCCGGGAGTTGGAGGAGGCCTGGCAGGAATTCAGGTTTTGGCTCTGGGCCGTGGCCCGCTTTGCAGTGCATGAAGACCGCCCAACTCACAATGTTCGGGACCAAGGCGAGGCTTGCCCTCCGATAGTGCTAGTGGCCACCAAGTGGGCGACGAAACAGTTCGAGGCACATGAGATGGATGATCTACTGGAGCTTGCGTGCCAGGAGATGCACGGATTGAGCGTAAGGCTGAGGTGTCCACCTCAACCGAACGAGTCGAAGTGCTTTTTCTGCATGGAGAACTTCGGCGTGAATTCAGAGCAGCATATCCAGCCCCTACGAGCGTGCATTCAAAGCGTGGCCAGAGAGCTGCTGGAGCCGTCAGGCCTTCAGGGCAGTCTCTACCCGGTGCCGTACCTTCATGCTCATGATCTCCTTACCGAGCTTGCGGATGGCCTGGAGATTTGCGTCGCAATGAGCTTGAGCGAGCTTCGCGCCAAGGTAGAGGAAGGGGGTCGCCAGCTGAAGGAGGCCATCCAAGGCACACATGCGAGCCACGGAACTCGGGTGCTCGCCCCCAAGGGCTCGGTCTTAAAGAACAGCTGGGCGGAGCTTCAAGAGCAGAGCGGCCGTGTGACCCTGCGCCTGCAGTGCGATTCCTTGGAGTTTGTGCAGGTGGAGCAAGTTTTGCAGGGTACTGGGGTCGATGTGGATGGTGTGCTACGTCTCCTACACAGCCTCGGAGTACTTTTTTGGTTTGACAAGGAAAAGCTTCGGGACCATGTTCTCCTGAACGTGCGCAGTGTGGCAGTCGCCCTGGCCCGACTTATGAGTTTACGTTTCTGGCAGGAGTCCAAGTTTGAACATGCAAGGGCTTACAAAGACGAGCTGGAAGAGAGAACCCAAAAGATCCAGAAAGATGTGCGCCGCTTCAAGGCCAGCGGAGTAGCTTCGAGTGCCCTGCTGCACGGCTTGTGGGGCATTGACTTTCCAGAATGTCAGTATGGAATACTTATTGAAGTCATGATTCAGAAGGGCATGATTCTCAATCGCGGAGTGGAGGGCGAATACTTGGTGCCTTCCTGCTTGCCGTCAATGGACGTTGCAGAATTCCCAGAAAGCGGCGTATGCGGCTACATTCAGCTTGGCAAGCAGATCTCACCAAGCATGTTCCCAAGGATTGTGAACGAGCTTTGCCAGCAGATGGCTACGACGACGCCGACTGAGTTGACATTGAAGCCGAGGCCACCGCAAATCTTTCGGAACCAGGCCGAGCTACAGACACACAGTGCAACCATCCTTATCTCGCTGTTTCCTGCCTCCAGCTTTGAGCTCCTCAGAATTCGCGTGCTCTCGCGGGGAGATGAGAAAGTGGAGATTGCAGAGGCGTGCTGGAAGCATGTCAAGGAGTGTTTGTTTGAAGTCTTGGGCCTTGATACCAGCAGGGACCTCGTCAAGACTGGACAGGACTGTGTCGTGCCGGATCTGGATCCAAAGAAATTTGACAGGCTATTGCAACTTGCAAGGTGCCCCAAACCACAGTGCACCTTCGTCGGCTGGAGATCGCAATGTTCCCAATGCCGTGTCAGCGACTTGCTGCAGGAACGCTTTCTTCCAGACCTCAGCGAAGAACTGAGAAAGGTCGTGCGGTACATCTCTGTGGAGCAAGATGCTCGGCCCGATGGCAGCTTCCGGTTCAAGCATATGGCTTACCCCGGCGATGTTGATGTGGAGGAATACGTGATCTTCGACGCAGAAGATCCGACAAAGGCTGCCCAGCGCTTCGCGGAGCTCTTGGACCAGGCTTGCCAACTCTGCAGCAGCCAGGAAGATCTGCACTGGGCCGGCTTGAAGGCAGGGAAGCGAGATGGAGATTCTACCCTGACATGGACCGCAGAGGATGTGAGGCGAGGCAAGATGACGAGGAGCGACGGCAGCGAGATCGCTTTGGTTGCGGCCCTGGCGGAAGGGCACCGTGGCCGAAGCGCGAAGATCGACCTTTATGCAAAGGTCAGCCTTTTCCGGGGTGGTAACTGTCGGCCACGCTTCTTTGAGGTGACGAACGTCCTTCGCTTCGGATACGGCAGCCGCGGCGGCCAGATCAAGCCAGTGACGAAGGAGAAAGACTTTCTGGATGTTGTTGAGATCTGCTTGCACGAGTATTCTGGCCCATGTCCCAAGACGATGAAGTATGCCCTGGCCTCAGGTCTCTGAAACTTCAACCTATAGGACATAAAGATTGCGCTGTGCACCAGGCGAAGCGGCTGTGGGAGCGGAGTGCCTTCCTCGCCCAGCGGAGCATCAGTTTGCGGGAGCACTTGGTGATGTTGGAAGCCTTGTCGCCCCTCTTGGGGCACTGGCTTGCTAAAATCAGCCAGATGGCTGCCCATGCGGAGACCCTCCACAACATGTTGAAGGGTTTCAAACCAAAAGGAGAACTGGTGCAGCTTGAGAAAGTGCAGAACGATGCCCTTAAAGACCTTCCAACTCTCTGCACGGAGCTTGGCATAGATGCAAGGGCAGCGCAGCACAGCATGCCTCCACAGACGAAGTGATTCTGTCACTGAGGCGATGATACGCAGGCAGTGCAGCAGGAGCTGAAGCAGAAGAAGCTTGATGCGACGCTTACATCAGACACTCAGGCCGAATTGGACGCATCACTGCTCTGCTTACAGGAGGCTTGGCAGTGCTTCGCGGCATCTGCAGAGAATTGCGAAGAGGCATCAAAAGACGTACAGAGATCTCTGCAGAGGGGCCAGGTATGGCTGGAAGCTTGCGTCGCCATCGTCCTTGCCAACAAGTTCCGCAATCTACCTCGTCCAGTCACCCAGCCACTGCGAGACCGTTGGCACTTTCCCACCGGCCACCTGCCCATCGCAGCTGAGATTGAGCTTGTCGGCTTCGTTGGGCCCAAGTCCTGGCTTCATGTGGCCTCCTGGAACGTCCAGATTATTGCACAGGCCGAGGCCAAGCGGAAGTACCCGACTGAAAAGGTCTTGGATATTATTTTGGCGATGATGGCGCGAAACGCGAAGCACCTTCTTTTTCTGCAGGGGTGTTCACCGGAGCTTTTGCAAACTCTGGAGCAACGGCTCAGTCGCGATGTCGCCTTGCTGCACAACGGAGCCAGCGCCGAGCAGGCCACCCGCATGCGACTGGCAGACTCAGATGCTCTTCTGTCGCACATGCATCCGGTGCCAGTGCAGGCCGTGGTTTTTGACAAGCGCTGTGTCAGTGAGCCTGGCGTTGTCAAGCAGGAGTCTAGTTGAAGACATGCCTCATCCTCGGACCATGGCAGCCTTGAGTTATAGCAAGTCTGCAGAGGATCGCTCCGTGACGGTCTTCCAGTTCGCTTGCAAGAGCGGTCAGCGCCAGTTCAAGCTGCAGGTTGCCGGGGCGCCTCTTGGTACTAATGTGTGAGTGCAAATGCATGCATCCAGTCTGAGACAGCAAGTTGCCAAGCATCGATGGCTTCTAAGTTGAACACTTTTATGCCCAGGCAGCTACCTGCCGCACCCATCGAGACCTTCTGCGAAGAATGCAAGCACTTGCAGGGCATGCTCCAGGCGCCGACGTGTCATCAACAGAGCCGAGTGGGAATCAACAATCGTGCCCGCTCGCCAACATCAGTATTTTCTGCAGTTCCTGTTCGCACAAATGATAGCCCGTGCCGATGCGAACGTCCACAGAGTCACACACTAAGCAATCGCACGCAAGTAATCAGCGCTACTGATTCAAGAGTGCACATACACATAGGCTCCATAGTAGTTCCTCTTTGGGTTTACCTTATCGGATTCTACATACGAGCCCCAAAAAGGAACTACTATGGAGCCTATGGGTATAGATAGTGCCAATAATTGGCATATAAGGGCTCTCAGCTGGAAGCTTGATGTGCCTTGTTCAGGGTGGGTGCGTGAAATTTTTGCTCGCACCACGACTCTACAAAGTAACGGTAACGGAAGGGTTGCATGGAGTCGGAGTCCCGGATGTTGGACTGATACCGACGGAGTGCAGAAGTTTTGCTGGATGCAAGCATCCATGGTCTGGTAGTGTCCCGTCGAGACGATGCGCCATTGGTCAACCGGCAAAAACACACACGGTTAACCCGCAGACACAATGCAAGCAGGCTTCACATCGTGTCTGGAACTCCAGCTGCAGGCTGTCTGGTCGAACTGCTTCGTTTTCCACTTCCGTGTTTCGTCCAGCATGAAACCTCAACTGGACAATTGAAAGATTTCCGCTTGCCCATTAAATTAAACTTGGCTCATATAGTCATGTAGAGTCATATAGAGGTTGTGTTGTATCTGACAGGGCCTCGACACCACTCCGACTCTCCTCGTTGGCGATCTGGGTTTGCCAGAGGAGGCCAGTGATGCTTCGCGCGGTAAAACCCCCTACTCTAGGTCCGAACTATGCGTCCGGGCAAACCCAAACTCGAGATGTGAGACGCCTGAGAGAGAAAAAGCCCTAAACCCTAAACCTTAAACCCTATAAACCCTAAACCGTGGCTCCCCGAGCCAGGCAATCGGACCGTGGCTCCCGGCAGAGGTCAGCTTTGCAAAGGTGCGTTATCCCACAACGATCTGCCAGGCTCGGGTCCACCAGTCGTTTTGCATCTTTGCCTGCTCAAGACTTCTCCTCAGAGTTCGTGACAGCGGGCCACCGGACACTGCAAGCCGCCAGGGTTCACTGCTGCCCCGGCGCCCAGACAGCCTTGCTTCCCTTTCGCCAAAGCTCCAGGCCGGCAGCACAAACAGCGAACTCCGCACATTCAGACGCCTTTCCTGAGCATGTGCCTTCTAGACTGCTAGACTTCGAGACCCCTCAAATTTCGAACTCTCCCAGCGCAGAAGCAGGTGAAAGCACTGCCGGCAGAAAGTGTGCACGCCGGCTTGCTCGAGCACGTGGGCCTCCTGCAGTCGAGGCGCCTTTAAGCTTTGATCTGCAGCCACACGTTCTGATGGTAGCTCTTCCTACGTAATTAGGCACAGTTGCAATCTTGTCACTTCACCGGGCAGGACTGAAACCTGAATCATGCCTTCAAACCCCAAAACAATCAACCCAGAGACTTATGCTCTACGCACCTCTAAGCTGCAAGCCACCAAAGCCCGCAATGGTCTGGAGGGCTGCATTGCAGCCCCAATCTTCGAGAAACAAAGATCTTCCAGGTCGCTGGGCCTTGCTGACGCAGATTCCAAGGCCTCTCTCTGTTTGCAATCTCTCTCTCTCTCTCTCTCTCTCTCTCTCTCTCTCTCTCTCTCTCTCTCTCTCTCTCCTTCCCTCTCTCTCATCTGGGGTGTGTAGGTTCTGGGGGCTTTCTGAATGTAGCCGCTGCGCAAACCCGCCTCGACCATGTGCAAGCAGGGTTTGAGAAGAACACCAACCATCGGAGACATCCGATGACTAGGTCAAGAAGAACAATCACAACGACATCGGCATCAACATCGGCAACGACCTCAACTGCAACAGCAACCACAGCAGCAGAAGCAGCAGCAGCAGCAGCAGCAGCACCAGCAACAACTACAGCAACCGCAAAAAAAACAACAACCTCCGCAACCGCAACAGCAACCGGCTCCACAACCACAACAACAACAGCAACCAACAGCTACTGGTACCAAGAGCAACCGACAACAACGAACAAAGCCAGCGACCCCAGTGCTAAGATGTACGAATTGTTGCCAGTGTCTGGTGCTGCAAGTGGGGTCCCAGTGCTAAGGTACGATTTGTTGCCGGTGTCTGGTGCTCCAAGTGGGGTCCAAAGGCTAAGATGTACGATTTGTTGCCGGTGTCTGGTGCTTTAAGTGGGGTCCCAGTGCTAAGACGCACGATTTGACGATTTGTTGGCGGTGTCTGGTGCTCCAAGTGGGGTCCCAGTGCTAAGATGTACGATTTGTTGCCGGTGTCTGGTGCTCCAAGTGGGGTCCCAGTGCTAAGAGGTACGATTTGTTGGCGGTGTCTGGTGCTCCAAGTGGGGTCCCAGTGCTAAGTTGCCGGTGTCTGGTGCTCCAAGTCAGGTCCCATTGCTAAGATGTGCGGGTTTGCTGTCGGTGTCTGGTGCTCCAAGTGGGGTCCCAGTGCTAAGCTGTACGATTTGTTGCCGGTGTCTGGCGCTCCAAGCGGGGTCCCAGTGTTAAGATGTACGATTTGTTGCCGGTGTCTGGTGCTCCAAGTGAGGTCGCAGTGCTAAGATTTACGATTTGTTCCCGGTGTCTGGTGCTCCGAGCGGGGTCCCAGTGCTAAGATGTACGATTTGTTGGCGGTGTCTGGTGCTCCATGTGGGGTCCCAGTGCTAAGATGTACGATTTGTTGCCGGTGTCTGGTGCTCCAAGTGCGATTTGTTGCCGGTATTTGGTGATCCAAGTGAGGTCCCAGTGCTAAGATGTACGATTTGTTGCCGCTGTCTGGTGCTCCAAGTGGGGTCCCAGTGCTAAGATGTACGATTTGTTGCCGGTGTCTGGTGCTCCAGGCGGGGTTCCAGGGTTCCAGTGCTAAGATGCACGATTTGTTGCCGGTGTCTGGTGCTCCAAGCGGGGTCCCAGTGCTAAGATGTACGATTTGTTTCCGGTGTCTGGTGCTCCAATTGGGGTCCCAGTGCTAAGATGTGCGATTTGTTGCCGGTGTCTGGCGTCCTGCTGCTAAGATGTACGATTTGTTGCCGGTGTCTGGTGCTCCAAGTGCGGTCCCAGTGCTAAGATGTACGATATGTTGATGGTGTCTGCTGCTCCAAGTCAGGTCCCAGTGCTAAGATATACGATTTGTTGTCGGTGTCTGGTGCTCCAAGTGGGGTCCCAGTGCTAAGATGTACGATTTGTTGCCGGTGTCTGGTGCTCCAAGTGAGGTCCCGGTGTTAAGATGTACGATTTGCTTCCGGGGTGTCTGGTGCTCCACGTGGCGTCCCAGTGCTAAGATGTACGATTTGTTGCCGGTGTCTGGTGCTCCAAGTGAGGTCCCAGTGCTAAGCTGTACGATTTGTTGTCGGTGTCTGGTGCTCCAAGTGGGGTCCCGGTGCTAAGATGCACGATTTGTTGCTGGTGTCTGGTGCTCCAAGTGGGGTCCCAGTGCTAAGATGTACGATTTGTTTCCAGTGTCGGGTGCTCCAAGTGGGGTCCAAGTGCTAAGAGGTACGATTTGTTGCCGGTGTCTGGTGCTCCAAGTGGGGTCCCAGTGCTAAGATGTGCGATTTGTTGCCGGTGTCTGGTGCTCCAAGTGGGGTCCCAATGCTAAGATGCACGATTTGTTGCCGGTGTCTGGTGCTCCAAGTGAAATCTCAGTGCTAAGATGTACGATTTTTTGCCGGTGCCTGGTGCTTCAAGCGGGGTCCCAGTGCTACGATGTACGATTTGTTGCTGGTGTCTGGTGCTCCAAGTGGGGTCCCATTGCTAAGATGTACGGGTTTGTTGCCGGTGTCTGGTGCTCCAAGCGGGGTCCCAGTGCTAAGATGTACGATTTGTTGGCGGTGTCTGGTGCTTCCAAGTGGGGTCCCAGTGCTGAAACGCACGATTTGTTGCCGGTGTCTGGAGCTCCAAGTGGGGTCCCAGTGCTAAGATGTACGAGTTGTTGCCGGTGTGTGGAGCTCCAAGTGGGGTCCCAGTGCTAAGATGTAGGATTTGTTGCCGGTGTCTGGTGCGCCAAGTGGGGTCCCAGTGCTACGATGTACGATTTGTTGCCGTTGTCTGGTGCTCCAAGTGGGGTCCCAGTGCTAGGATGTACGATTTGTTGCCGGTGTCTGGTGCTCCAAGTGGGGTCCCAGTGCTAAGATGTTCGATGTGTTGATGGTGTCTGCTGCTCCAAGTCAGGTCCCGGTGCTACGATGTACGCTTTGTTGCCGGTGTCTGGTGCTCCAAGTGGGGTCCCAGTGCTGGGATGTACGATTTGTTGCCGGTGTCTGGTGCCCCAAGTGGGGTCCCAGTGCTAAGATGTACGATTTGTTGCCGGTGTCTGGTGCTCCAAGTAGCAACAATCAGCAATAACCAGCAACAACCAACAACCAACAATAATCAACAACAGCTAATAGGAGGAAATCCTGGAGCCCCCTCCCCTCCCCTCCCCCCCAACCCCGCCACGCCCCCACCATCTCGAGCCGAGAAGGGTTCCAGGTTTGGGATTTGGGGGCGGTTTTGTGGGAATTCCCCGGAACCCAGCCCCCCTCGTATCTCGAGCCAAAAAAAAGCATGTCTGGGAGCCAACAAGAGTCTAGTTTTCTCGGAAGCTTGGATAATGCATGTCCAGAAATACCTTAATTAATGCAGGAAGGCCAAAGGTTACCCCGACCAGGAGCGGATCTTCGAGTTGCAGAATCCCCGTGAAGGCACGTTGGCAGGAAGTGAGGCACCATGTCTCGATTGACCTAAGCTGCTCTTCACAATATCGGGGCCCATGAAGGCCACAAGGTTCGCAGCTTGGTTTCAACCGATTGCAGTAACGGGCTGGTTCTGGCCGGGCAGGCAGTGCATGATCGCGCCTGAGTCGTGCCCCGATCTCCGCAAAGACGTTGAGACAGGGGCAGGAGTGAGGAGGTATACGGCCTCATCCAAAAACTGACGCTGCGGCGTGCCAAATCTCTGGCACCCTTGCTCAATGTGGGAGTTTCAGAGTTTTAAGCATTCCTAATGGTATAAACCATCAGTTAGCATAGATCCCGCTCCCTCCTGGGCGGCATTTGTAAGAAACCACCACATCGATTTCCAACTGCCACCGTTTAGGAGACATGACTGATCTAATGATCTAACGGCTGGCAGACTTTCCAATCCAAGGCATCCCTGCTGAGCAGCTGCCGAAAAGCATCCACCTGCCTGCCGTGCTCAGGTTTATAAATGCTAGACCAGGGATTCAGGGCGAAGGGCCAGGGTGCAGTGTTCCTATTTCATGTTGGTTCTGTCTGCCTTTCTACATCTGAAGAAATCACTATCGAAGGCTTTAGTCGCTTATGCGAAAAAAAAAGGCCATTTTTTACCCAGAAACCGTAGCGCATGCCCTCAACTTCAAAGTGTGTGACAAATCCCTTGACTCCATTTCCAAACCCCCATCCCCGATACCATTTGATGCCATTCTTTTCGGTCGCTCGAGTGCACTTTGTTGGCCAGAGAGCCTTCAGAGATACCTAAGGAGGGGATTCTCTCAGGGTGCTCTCGAAGCAAACGAGCTTTTCCCAAAAGGTCCAGATCCTGTGTCCATATCTTCTCTTTCTTGGCTCCGGGCAATGTACGGACCCTTAGGCTTTTGAAAGAGGGCAAAATGCGTTCAATGCTTTGGGCCCTTACGTGGCTCGCCGCGGAGCTCCAATCCGGGGAGATCAGGTTTTAGGGTTTACAGGGCTTAAGCAGTTCATCTCGGGATTTAGAGTATCGGTAAGAATCTTACTCGGTTTTGTCGGATCTGGAATTTCGGGCTAGGGGTTTGCACAGTCTAGGTGGAGTGATAGCAGCAGGAGGAGGTCAAACATTCAAGGCTGAGGATGTTGGTGTGTCAGCTACACGGAGAATGAAAAACTGCAACTCCCCCATACGTGACCTCATCCCTGCTGGCCTCAACTCCAGACCACATGGAGCCATTGGGCTCAAAGGGCGCCCTTGCATTGGGTCGTTCTAGAGCGGTGGTGGGCAACTACAGGCAGACCAGCTGGACACCGAAGCAGTTGAAGTATGATTACAGTGAACCCCAAAAAAGTTGGAACATGGATTTAGGATGGCTGGTGCTTGAATCCCCTTGTTTTACCTCAGGGTCATTAGGATATTCATGTTCCAGCTTTTTGGCTTCTACTTCAGGGCCCCGGAATGTGTCGGTTGAAGGTGCCGAACCCCACGAACTCAGTGCTTTTTCTAGGTAGCTAATGCATAGACATCCCCCCAGACAAGGGCGATTGATCCGTCCAGGGCTTCGCTGATCATTCCAAGCTCACTGTCGTTTGTATAGAGGTGGCGGTTGTTGGGCATGGTCAGGAGATGTCAGGAGGATACCGTATAAGTACTTGCCCGACAAGGTTGAGTCACTGCAAATGCCGTCCAAAACACGTTTGGCCATGGTGCGGCTGTTGTTTCCTAATCGTAGCTTGAGAGGAGTGAAGTCTCCAGCTCATACAGTACTTGGAGGATCATGGGACTCAGTAAGTAAGTTTATTAGTACATGAATTATATTTGGGGCCATATGCAGTTATGTGTCTAGTTACCCTAATGGTAGGTAGCCCTAGATACTAAGTCCCATGATCCTCTAGGTACAGTAAACCACGTCACCATAGCTTGAGACCTTTGCGTGCTCTGATCAGCGCAATGCCGTCAACAAACGGATTGGCACATAACGCTTCGTCAAGTTTGTGACAGGACAGCAAAAGACCAATCGCAATAGTCCTAATACTCAGGGTCAATCACAAGAACAATATAATGGTGATATTCTTCACAATACCGATGATGCTGGTAATACGAAGTATAACAGTCTTAATCTTAATGATAATAAATACTGTAGCAATAAGGGCAGTAATGAAAACAATAAGCTGATGAGAGCAAGAATAAGAGTGCTAATGAAGAACAAGAAGAAGCCACCTTCCGACCCCCAAGTCCTTAATGAGTCTGCCCTGTAAGTTCCAGTGCGCAGTACTCAGGTCCTGCATCCCTGAACTCATTATTTTTGGGGGAAGGATTTTTGAGGGCTGAAGAGAGTTTCGAGGAGGATTCTAGGGTTTTGGAAGGATCTTGTAGGGCTTGTAAGGGTTTAGGAAGTTTAAGGATTGTTCTTCAAACCAGAAATTCCAAGCCATAGCTTGTGGATGCTGGAGCTCCGGCGCGACTATCACCAGAAGGTGCCTAAGGTATCGGAAGATGGTGTATCCGCCTACCTAAACCCCCCAAAGTAGATAAAATAATGGCCCAATACCCATGTAAGGCTATGATTCTACATACTTTTGGGGTCCAGGTATAGATCCCGTATAGTACCCTTATAATACCCCTATAGTACCCTTATAGTCTATTATTCTACATACTTTTTGGAGGTCCAGGTATGCCCTAAACCGTCAATATTCCTGGAGCTGCCGACTCTCAAAGGCGAAGCTTCAACCCTCGACAGGTTCTCATGGAGCCTGCTGGGCCTCCCCCAGAAGATGAGGCTCCCTAACGGGCTTAGGGTTGGGGTTTGTGGGGTTTGGGGGTTTATGGGGATTGGGGTCTTAGGGGGCTTTGGGTTATGATGGATTTGGGTATTTCGAGCTTGCGGTTCTGAAGCTCAACCTGTGTTTCAGAGCAGTTTGAGGACTCGTGGTTTCGAAGATCAAGTCAAGTCGGCCGTGCCGAGAGGATCCTTGGGACGTAAAGAGCGCCAAACTACCAAACGGAGGTCCGATGTAAGGGCCTGAACGGTTCTTTACTCGGGTTAAGGATTGGAAGGACTTCAGGTAGAATGGATATATGGGGGACCACTAAAGGAAATGAAGACCCTCAAGCCCTCGTGCATGGAGGAAGATGGGACCTGCACCCCTCGGTCAAGGGCTTCAGGGTACTGGGCGTTTTAGGGTTTGGGGGCGAGTAAAATCCACGATTGCTAATATTTCTCAAACCCTGATTAACCAAAGCTTTCGAAGGCAGACGAATGTTGTGCGATCTGCTTCGAGCCTGGCGTCTTCGTAGATTTGCCATGTTCCTGCCGCTTGGTGGGACCGGGTTTAGTTGCGAGTGCTGCTTTGGCATGCGCAAATTTTCTTTTTCTCCAAATTCCGGCTTGCCAAGCCCGAAATCCTTGCCCCAATGAAAGCCGAGCACCCAAACTCCACAGCAAGGCCAAGGCAGGCTGAGGATTCCCAAGCCTTGAATCCATATGTTGAGATCCGAAGATGTATGTAGACAGCCCTCAAGCCTTTCATGCCCTGTGTTATGACAACATCGACTGCATGTTGCCGGAAGCATTTGGGCATTGAGGCATCTGGACGCCAGGGAGCCTGCAGCCTCAATCATGAGGAGCTGCGTAGCATAGGCCCAGGAAACAGACAACCGCGCGGGATAAAACGACGACAGGCAGAACAAACCCTGAAGAAGCCCCTCCGCCCTTAAACATCAAAAGCAACACCCAAACCGATAGACCTTAAGCACAAAATCGTGGTAAACCCCCTCTAGGCATCAAACCCTCTGAGGCTCCTGGAGCCTTCTGCAGTCCCTCCACCCTAAACATGAGTGACTAAAAACCTTCAAAAAGCTGAACCTAAACCCTTACAAGGCCTAACACCCCAAAGCCCAATAAGGCGCCGTGAAGTACTGCAGCTCTTGCTGGGATCGCGCCCTGGCATCCTCTGTTGCACTGAGGGGCCGAGCTACTCGTTCGCATCGAGGGAAACCTGCGATTTTTATGGCATGTTGCAGGGGAGTGGGTTTAGTGTTGTACGTAGCATGTTGGGCGTTGAAGGGATGTTCCGTGGTTTGAAAATGGTGGCCGGATGGTTTTTCAGAGGGCTGAAGAGGGTTTCACGCAGGATTGTAGGGTTTTACAAGGCTCTTGTAGGGCTTATAAGGGTTTTGCGCTTTTAGGGATCATGGGTTCAATCCTGCGGTTTTTATGTTGTGGTTGTTTGAGCTGCTGGGGCTTTTTGTGCCTGTGGCTGTTACAGTCTGCGCTGCAGGCACTAAAGTCTGAATCCCGTGTGAACGAGGACCCAAAAATCTCGGAACCTTTGCCCCCAAAGCCCTGGAGCTCTAAATTCCTGCGAAAATCCTGAGCCCCGCAATCCTTCAACCCTACAAACCCCAAAGCGCAACACGCGAAGCCCTGCTGAAACTTTAAAGCCTCTCCTATAGATCCTTAAAGCTCGCGAGCTGCAGGCCCACTGCCCTTCGTGTCGGTCTGCTTTCAAGGCGTCCTGGAGGGTACATTTGGGCTCTGCCTGACATGTGCATTTCGGAAGTCATGGACTTTGAAAAGCCTTCGACACGCGAGGCTTGGCAAGGGACGTGATCAGGTGATTCTGGAATGAGCTGCCAGGGCGCAGGAATGTCGAGGGAGTGTGAGTTTTGTAGTTCTGTGGCAGTGGCCGTCCTGTCATTAAATTCCTCAACAAGAACCCAGTAGGATGTGAACCGGTCGACGCTTTGGTCCATGGCGAGACTCCGACTCCGGCGCTTGGGGCATCAGGTCCCAGCGCAACATCTCAAGCAACTGGATGTTGTAGTTGGTGCAAATGAGAATAGGGCTTTGGGTATAATCTACCAAAACTCTACTACAGCTAGAACACGGAGCTGTAAAATATTGGTAATTACTTGGGCCCTATGTTTGTCCCAGCCGGGCTCCGACAAAAAACTGAGCCGGGAATCCGAAGCCTATCGGCCTCAGACCTTGTCAGCCCCTGATGAACTCTGTCTCATCACTACATCCTGAACAGGAAAGGAACTGGGTGCCAGTATCAGGCTTGAATGTCTGGTTCCTGAATCTAGGCCATAGGGTCTAGTCTAGGTGTACACTCCTCATCTATGGGAGTTTCCGAAAATTAGGGGTACCTGATTTTGGGGTGCTTATAATAAGGATCACTATATTGGGGTCCCTTATTTTCAGAAAGCTCCCCGACGACTCCCTGGCTTTTGTCGAGCCCGGAACTGACTGTCTCCTTGCAAGGTGGACTATGACACCGAGAGAGGTGGCCTGCTCCTGTCGCGGGATCCGCAAGGCCCGGATCATCCCCGTTGTTGACCCCACCGGTAGGTTCTACTAATTCTACTACATAATTACATAATATTGCATGGCATTCTGTACATATGTGTGTATGCCGCGTATGAATGGATTCGAGCATGCATGCAAGCATGTGTGCATGCATGCCTCCAAGTATGCACATCTACATCGGCGTGTGGACGTGGCACACAGATGTGCGATCGTGTGGCATGTATGCGTCCATAGAAGACTATTATGCAGCACACTTTGTGTATGCGGGCGCTTATGCGTATGTATGTCCCCAGTGTATACACACCTAGATAATACGAAGCCTGAAATACGGCTTGTGCATCGAGTACATGCATCTGATTTCTATACCTGCATGATTACCTGCTATACCTAGGATGTGTACACTGCATACGTAGGTTCATGGTTCATATCTATGCTTTAGGCAGTTGAGGTTGAGGACTCAGTGTCAAATGTACATACACACACACACACACCCAACGGGCATTCCAAAGGAAGAAGAAGAAGATAAGCAGCACTCCCGATTCTTGTGCAGACTCCGACATGGCGTGTTGTGTAGACTCCTGGCCAACTTGAACTAAATTGGTTGGTTGCCCGAGGGGTCGGGGTGGGGAGGGGGCAGAGCTTGTTGCACTGAGCACTTGCTTAATCTTGTGCCAGATTTCTGGAGCGTGATTTGTCTGATAGCGGAGTGTCATGAATTTTCAAGCTGGCCTGCAGGCAATGCGTCTTGCGACTGGAGAACGCAGCTTTATGAAAAGGCCCTGCTGTTTCAGTGTCCTTCCACTCAAGATCTTGGTGAGGCAGAATCGACGAGGGCCTTGAGGTCTTAATATAGGGGCCTAAATATGGGGGGTTCCTTATTATGCGTATAGTATAATGGGCCCCCAAACCCTGGTCTAGTCATTAAGGCCCCTATGTTCGGGCTTTTTGTGTGGAGTCGGGGTTTGAGGCGGCTTGCCGTAGTATAAGGATTCCTGAATCTACTATGTGATAATCACCCGAATCACCCGACCCTATTCTACTTGTTTAAGACCTCTGTTGTAGTGCTGCCTCAGAGGTTTCGCTGCTTTCGGTTCGCGCAGTGGGTTTTCCTTCTAACTAAGGGATCATAACCTGCTATTCGGCAGGCAGCTAATTACCACAACATAACCGTTCCTAGAAACCAGCCCTACAGACCCGAAAATGCAGAATCTGTATCGGGTTAATTACCTCACTTCCTTATTGCAGGATCCGAACCATCGAACAGGACATGTAACAAACGGCACGCGTTCGCTAGTTGTTACCCATAGGCTCCATAGTAGTTCCTTTTGGGCTTTACCTTATAGGGTTCTACATATGAACCCCAAAAAGGAACTACCATGGAGCCTATGGGTAGCAGGTGCGGTCGGTGCAGATCAATAAGCTCCGTGGCTTCGGCGCCGCCGCCTCAAGGCACGGGAGCTGTTGAGTTGAGATTCAAAGCGCGCCTAGACTATTCCCGAAGTACCCACTATTCGGCACAATAGGTTCTCTACAAAAGGTACGCTCGGGGATCCCTGATAGTGTGCGCTTCAGGCGATCCGGCTCCAGTTTCATCTTTAATTATTCCCCACAAGCCCTTGGGAGTAGAGCTATACCTTCACCTACCAAAACCTACTTTTAGTAGGGTCCCTATGAATTCTGTATTAGGGTTCCTATTCGGAGCCTACAAATAAGGTGTACTATGGGAGTTTCCGAAAATGGGGGACCCTAATGGAGCACCCTAAATAGTAGGATCCCGATCATACGGACCCCAAAATAAGGTACCCCTAATTTTCGGAAACTCTGAACCCCAAACCCGTTATAGAACCCCTATAGATCCCTTTAAGGAACCCTATAGTAACTTTCGGAAACTCTAAACCCTAGAGCCTTTATGGAACCCCTATAGATCCCTTTAAGGAACCCTATAGTAACCCTTTAAAGGAGCCCTATGTTCAAGGCAGGGCTCGAGGATCAGAGGCTCTCCTCCGCCAGTGGGCGTCCGAAGCCAAGTGGGTGGTTGTCAAAATTATGGTCACTTTTGGGGGTCCTTATTATAACTTTTGGGGTCCTCCTTATAACTTTTTGGGTCCTTATTATAACTTTTTGGGGGACTAGAATAGGGTTCCGTTAAAAGGGCCTACAAGGGATGTATAAGGGTACTATATTATAGTTGTCAAATTATGGTCACTTTTTGGGTCCTTATTATAATTACGGCACCTGATATTTAGGGTGCCCAAAAGGGACCATAATTTTGACAACCACCCAAGTCTCAAAGTGTTCCGGATTGCAAAAGCGACGAACCGCACACCCGGAACTCAATATGGAAGATACCACAAAGTCCAAGATTTCACGCCAAATGCTAGAAGGTACAGTTAAATAGCAGTAATAGCAACAACAATAGTGTCATTACTACGCTTATGAGTAGATTTATAGTACAGTAAGTTGAATCCCAAGCCATGCTCCGCAGGAGAGCAGGCCCTAACAAAGGATGTGGATGCGAAGTTCAGCCGCGCTGCGCCATCTTCAGCACTGGCTTCCGTGGGTTTTTTGGGTAAGATTTCTTTTGTGCCAAACTGTAAGGGTCCATGAACCTACATGGTATATACTCTGGCCTGAAAGGGGCCTCTGCAAGATTCTACAAAACTGAGTTCAGGCTACGTGATTATGTGGACCCTTAGGGAAAGGGGCGGTCTAGAGTCTAGTGTTTGGCCCGGCCTTGTCCTTTTTCATGGTTCCCCCAAAAGAATAAACAGACCGGCTAGTAGACCTTCTTAAATAATTCCTACTAAGGGATATAGGTATAGGGCTTTGTCTATTACTTCTAAAAGGACAAGGGTGGTTTGGCCTGCATCCGAAGAGTGAGTTCCGAATTCTAGCTCTTCGAGGCATGTCTTTGATCACAGGACCCTCCTTGTACCCTCAAATAGGGGTATAAGGACTCATCTATATTAAGGCTTTTGGGCCCAAAGACCATACTATATAAGGCTTTTGGGCTATTTTGATCCCTAGGGAAATAGGGGTATATGTTCCCAAAATCGGGCATTCAGGGTCAAATAGAGGGTAGTTGGAGGGTCTAGGGAGTTCGAAACCGAGGTGTTTGCGGTGCTGAACTCGAGCACATCAGTAGTCGTTCCCGTCGCTTGGCTTCAAGACCTTGTCCACAAGCCCTGTAAGTCCTGAGTTTAAAGCCCCGAAAACCTAAAGCCTAAGCCCCATAAAACCTAAACCCTAGCCCCTACATCCAGGAACCCCGAGTCTTAGACTCCGAAACCCTGAAGCCTCATGTTCACTCGCAGTCCTTGCAGCCCACGGCTCCCACAGCCATGCACCTGAAGCCCATTATAGAAGATTAGTAATCCTAGTTGTTAGGGTTCTGCTTCGCAAGTGTACTATAATGCACCCTCGAACCCTATTCCAGTGATAAAGGCCCCTACATCATGTTGCGATTTTGAGTCCGTAGGAATGCCAGATGATTCTGGTGGTCTCCATGGAGTCAATTGCTAGACTCCTAAGAAAGCCTAAACCCTAAACCTTCTGTTCTGGTTGCTTTACAGGGAACTCCAGAAAGTTGGAATATGGATTAATGGTAGGATCCCCTATAATTTACCTTAAAGGGGTTACGATAATGATATTCCAACTTTCTGGCTTCTACTGTAAACCCTAAACCCTAAACCCTATTCCCTAAACCCTTAGTTCCTTATGAAAGGATCCTGACCACACCCTGGAGCCGAAAGCCCCAGGCCCAAGCCCTGAACTCCAAAACCCGAAGCCCTGTGTAAACCCGAACATTCCCTGCTCATCCCCAGAATGCCGAACTCGGTTAGGGTTTAGGGTTTAGGGTTTAGGGCTCTAAACCCCAAAGCCATGAACCTTAAACCCTTCTGAGGCATTCTTAGACTACTAGAAGACATGGAACCGGGCTGGCGATCGCGAGTGGCTCAAGCAGATGAGATGGTCGAAAGGCTTCTCGCACCCTGGCTCGTTCTAGGCGCCGCATTGTGGGCTTGCAAATGCAGATGCATACCTGCGAATCCTCAATCCTACACTCTTTGAGGGTTCGTTGTGCGAATCGTCATGAAGCGTGATTACCGCAATGTTGAACTTCCTCTTTCACCCAGGATTGGATCAGCGGGTGTGTGGGTTTGGAGATGTCAATGTTTGCCCCCTAAACCCTAAACCCTAAAACCCGATTCGTTTTTGGACCGACCGCCGGCCGCCTGAAGTGCACCCGACGACCGCGTTCGATCAAGCTCGGTAACCCAGACCCACCACGAGTAGCTAAAAAGGTAGATCAATATGGGTTCCAAAGTAATACTAGGGAATACTTCGTCGGAGCTCCTTTAAGAGATCTAGTTTTTGGATCGTCCCCAGAGTCTGGGAAGTTGACTCACGACATGGGCTTTGCAGTAGAGAAGAGGCTGCCTTTGCCAGCTCGATTGGGCTTGCTGGGACAAGGTTGTTGTCGTTTGCTGAAGTTTCTTGTGCCCTTGACTCTGTTGTCCACTTTCAGTCATTTTCACTCTGGTAACATACGGGCCTCGATGATCACTTAGGGTTCCGTAGTATAAGCATGCTATTCTCTGACCCAGGACCTCATTCTAAATACTTGTTAACGTTCCTGGTCGCCCTGGGCCCAGGACAGTTCGCTGGTGACTTGCGACCTGTGCGACCAAGTCGCGATCCGTCCCGCAGCTCAACATCAGGGGAGTTTTTGTTCGTGTTGGACAAAGTCTAGGAGTCAAGGGTTTAGGGCGCATGAGGAGTCAGAGTTTAGTATTTAGGGTTTCCTAAAGCGCCGGGTGGCATCTAGGTCGATCAGGGCACTAGGGTTTTGAGTTGAGTTCGAGGTTGGGACGCAGTAGCCAGAAAATTGTCACACTGTCATCCTGGTGTTGGAAGATATTACATACACCTATGCAGATTTAGTTGCCATGCCATGACCGCAACCCGATACCTGCTATCCTGCACTCCAGAATCCTCAAGCCCTGCTCCGAACCCTGACCCGTAGGTCTTATGAGTCCTCCGACCATATATGGGAGTTTCCGAACAAATTATAAGAACCCCAGCATAGGGTACCCTGATTTTCGGAAACCCCCATAAAACCTCAATCCTTAAGAGCCAGGCCAAGCCCAAAGCCCTGAGCCCCAAGCCCTGCCTGTTTCTCCATTGTAGTTCCTTTCCGGGGTTACTTCGTAGGATCTTGGATACTTTTATATATGTATATATATATATATATATGTATATATGTATATATATATATATATGTAGATATATATATATATATATATATGTGTATGTATGTATAGGTAAGCCCTTGAAAATCGAAGAGGTGCCAAAGGCGTGTGGACCTGCAAAGCCGGGCCTCACACCGTCATGCACCCGGCGGCATACGACGTGTGCAACTCGACAATATCTGGGAGCTTCCGAAAATTAGGGGGTACCTTTAAAGGGTTACCTTAAAGGGCTACTCTAAGGGTACAATAAGGGTTCCTTTAAAGGGCTCTATAAGGGTTTAGGGTTTCCGAAAATTAGGGGGTACCTCATTTTGGCGGTCCTTAGAATAAGGATCCTGCTATTCAGGGTACTGTACGCCCATCTGAATCCTATGGCTTTCAGGATTGTGGGAGCCTGGAGCTACTTGAGCGGGTTCGGATTGTGGGACATTGGGCCCCAAAACCCCAAGCCGCAAGCCCTAAGCCCTAAACCTAATCCTACAAGCCCTAACCATATCCACCCAAGGCCAACCCAAAACCCCAAAACCCCAAGAGGGATCTCCTCAGCTTAAGGAACCTCCATCCTGCGTCCTCTTGTCGATTCGGGCCTCTAAACACGCAGAGGACTTCTGTGATCTCTTACCTAAACCCCCCAAAGTAGGTAAAATAATGGCCCAATGCCCATCCAAGGCGATGATTCTACATATTTTTGAGATCCAGGTATAGATCCCTTATAGTACCCTTATAATACCCCTATAGTACCCTTATAGTCTATTATTCTACATACTTTTGGGGTTCCCAGGTAGAGGTTTCGGAGCCAGAGTTGGGGTCCTGGAGGCACCGGGGATGGCATAGCAAGACCCTAGAATTTCATGCGTTGCCTTTTTTTGGGGGGGGGGGGGAGGGCATGATTTTTTTTTTATGGGAAGGATGCTGTAAGGAAATCAAGGTAACACCAAAAACACTACCGTTTAGGGTCTACGGTAGAGCTTGCAGGTGGCGACCACAGGATTCTCCGTCCAATCTGCACGCCATCAACATCGGGGATTTGGGGGTGTAGCAAGCCCTGCTTAGCCGCTGCAGTGGCGCAACGTTGAAAGTCTCCATCTGCACCACCCGACTGCAGGTGAGTCTTGCTTCGAGGCTTATTCGGGAATGGCGATGCCGTTGCCGGGACATGTACAGAAGCTCCTCGCCACGAAACGGGCTTAGTGATTTTCTTACAAGTCTTTAAAATACTTATCAAGCAGGTTCTCGAGGATTGTCTTCGGGCCTGGATCCTAGACAGGAAAGATAGTAAACTTTACAGGCAGATTGGAGCCACCACACTGAGAAAGTAAGCATCCACCAAGATAAGGTACCCCGAATTTTCGGAAACTCCCAAATGCCTACGCCCAAACTCGTAATCCCTGAACCTTTTATGGGTTTCTTCAAGGGTGTCCTTAATAGGATTCCTGCAAGGATTCCTTTAATCAGGTTCATTTAAGGATTCCTTTCATGATATTCCTTTAGGGTTTCTTTCTGGGTTCCTTCAAGAAAATTCCTTGAAGGATTCCGTATGAGGGTTTCCTTTGCTGGGTTTAATAAGGTTCCTTAATGAATTCCTTTAATCAGGTTCCTTTATAGGGTTTCCTTTAATAGTTTTAAGATTCCTTTATGTATTCCTTACAAGGTTCATGTAATATGGTTCCTTTGTAATTAAGAACTCCTTTAATGGTTTTAGGATTCCTTCATGGGTTCCTTTGTGGGTGTCGGACTCCTCTAAACCCTAAACCCTAAACCCTAATCCCTAAACCCTAAACCCTAAACCCTCAAGAAAGTGATAAATAGAATTGCCTGTCCTTGTTTGTAATCACCGCTACGGCCCAACATACCGATTATAGACTGAACAAGCTTCTTGATAAACCAATTTCCCTACAAACTTGTAACCGCCGCTACGGCTTGTCCTTGTTTGTAATCACCGCTACGGCCCAACATACCGATTAAAAATTGAACAAGCTTCTTGATCAACCAATTTCTCTACAAACTTGTAACCGCCGCTACGGCCCGGTCAACATTGAGCTAGAGCTTAAACCCAGCCCCAGCCCAGCCCAGCCCCAGCCCCAGAGCCCCAGAGCCCCAGAGCCCCAGAGCCCCAGAGCCCCAGAGCCCCAGAGCCCCAGAGCCCCAGAGCCCCAGAGCCCCAGAGCCCCACAGCCCCAGAGCCCCAGAGCCCCAGAGCCCCAGAGCCCCAGAGCCCCAGAGCCCCAGAGCCCCAGCCCCAGCCCCAGCAAGGTGCAGCCCAGCCCCGGCCCGAAATCCAAAATGTGGTTTCAAAAGAGGAAACCTGCCCAAAACGTTTCGCTCAAAACTTTCGCTCAAAACGTTTCGTTCAAAACTTTCCCCAGAGCCCCCCAGAACCAGGACAGAGAAACGGCCCCAGCCCGCTAGAACCCCGCCACAGCCCCCAGAGCCCCCCCCAAGATCCCCAACAACCACAGCCCCCCCAGCCCCACCCCCCAGCCACAGCCCAGCCCCAGAGCCCCAGCCCCAGAGCTCCAGCCCTCCCCCCCCCCCAGCAAATTTCAACACACGGTTCATAAAAAAAACTTTCGGTCAAAACGTTTCGGTCAAAACGTTTTTGGGACCCAAACCCTTAACAATTTCTATAAACCGGAGGAGCTCGAAGCTGCGGTCGGTATTCTGTTGGGACCGCACCCGCCAGACCTGCTGCCAGGTGGGCTCTTCCTGTAGTCTCCATTGTAGTTCTCGTTAGGGTTTAGGGTTTAGTTTTGACTATTCACTGCTTTTTGGGCTTACCTATAATCTCCTTTATAGTTCCTTTTCTGGGTTACCTTATAGGATCCTAACACGAGAGTTTTGGTCTAACCAAAAAAAGGAGCTACAATGGAGACCATAGGTTCCATGGGACTGGATTCAGCACAGTTTAGGGCTTCTACAGGCGGGTTTAGGGGGTTTCAGGTGAAGAGTTTAGGGTGTTAGGGGGTTCATGGTGTATGGTTTAGGATGATTCGTGTAAGCCTAGAACTATGAATCTTGGGGCTGGGCTAAACACTTGTGGCAGGATCAAGTGGCAGGATGCTACAGGGCTTGAAGACTTTGTCGTATCCGACAGTTGATCCATCAATCAATGCCACGTCTAGATCGTGCCTCAGGGTTGCATGCAAGTCAGACATACATCAAAGACAGGTTGTCTTTAGCGGAAGTTCGAACTAAAGACACGTATGCAAATGAACTGAATGAAATGCCTGTAGTCCTGGGATGCAGCCAAAGCTGGGGCCGAGGAATCTTTCAATTCATTTGCAACTCTGAGCCCAGAAGCAGCCGGTGATCTGTAGAAGCCTGCTCAAACAACAATTCTATTCCCAAGGGTTCCTTTTTATACGTACCCGTATCTCTATTCAGGCCCCCTAGACTCACCCCCCACCCCCCAATAATCCTTATTATTATTATTATTATTACTATTATGATCAGTATTATTAGTATTATTATTATTAGTATTATTATTGCAGAACAACCTCGGATGTTACCCTATGCATCCAAGGACCTTATGGTTAGGGCCCTGTACCTCTCAAGGACCCAATAATAAGGTACCTGGAAGCAAAGGGTTACTTAAAGGATCATGGGACTTAGTATTTAGGGTTCCTTAACGGGTTCCTAAAAGGGGAGCTATAAGATGGGTTTTAGGCTACTTAAAGGATCATGGGACTTAGCAACCAGGGTTATAATTAGGGTAACTATACTTCTAACTGCAACTTATAACCCCAATTAAGGTACTTATAACCTTACTTACTAAGTCCCATGATCCTCCAAGCAGGCATGCACTGCCATGCTGGATGCCCTACCACGCTCCTGGGCACGACGCCTCCAGCGGAGTGAGGCCGACGATCTCTGCTGTCGGGGTCGGTGGTTTAGGGGGGTCCCTTTACAGGGTTCCTTAGACGGGTCTACAAGGGATCTATAGTAGGGTTCTATGGTTTAGGGGCTTAAATAAAGGCCTATACTTTTAGGGCGGTTCCTGATTTTTCCATGAGAATATAACTAACGGGCCCCAAAACTCTATTCGAATTGTTAAGGCCCCTATATTACCTTCTACGGGCATGTCGTCGGAGGTCTTGGGCAGCTTCAGATATGATCGATAGTGCCTAACTCTGTAGAGGAAGGGAGGGGTTGGGTTTAGGGTTTGCGGTGTAGTCTTTTTCAGACTTGAGAGGCCTTGCATCCTTGAAAAGGCGTTGGATTCCCAGGCAAGACCTAAAAGCAAGCGCCCACAACTCGAAATCATTCAACCCGAATCATCAGACCACAAACTGGAGCGCTCCAGCGCCGTAGAGTTCAAGTTGAGCAGGTTAGACTTCAAGGTTCAGGGTCCAAGCACCTTAGAATCAGAGGGCTTACAGTTGCAGGGAAGGCATTCAGAGGGTTATGTTGGGGGCTTTATGGAGTTTGATGAGTCTACATTTACCGTCACCTTAAACCCCTTTGTCTTATTATGAGGTCCTTTGTAACCTGAGTGTCCGTGGTAAACCTCAAGGTCTAGATCTTGCGGTAAGCCTAATGCCGTAAATCTTCAAACCCTCACCTCCCCCACATCTAGACACTATGACACTAATCCTAGCCCCCTCCCCAAGCAACGAAGTTGAAGCAAAACAAAACGGCTGTCAAACCTTACACCATCGGGCGTCCTGAAAACAAAGCACCAGGACCCTCCCTGTACCCTTAAATAGAAGTATATGGCCCCCAATAATGGGCATTTAGGGTCTAATAGAGGTAGATGTTAGGTACTGCCTCCATACAGTAAGAGTTTATAATAATAGGGCTACTATCAAGGTCCTAATATATTTATATTATGAATATTCTTCAACTATTACTGAGTGGGGGCCGTACCCAAGGTAGATTCATGGGACTTAGTAAGTAGGGCTACAATTAGGGTACTATACTTATAACCCAAATTAAGGTACTTATAACCTTACAATTACTCAGTCCCATGATCCTTGGTCCATGGATGGAGGCCTAAACCCTAAACCCCAAATAATGGGCATTTAGGGTATAATAGAGGGTACCCAGAGACTCCAATACCCCTTAATTAAGGAATATACCTAAAATCATATGAGGGACCCAATTATAATTTAAGGCATATTCCTTAATTAAGGGGTATTGGAGTCTCTGGGTAGATGGAGGGTCTAGGCAGAGAACGACAGAGCAGGCTCAGACCTGAGTCCAGCGACGTCGAGGTCCGCCGCCTGGGTCCACGTATGGGTGCTTGTGAAAATTAAGGCGACTAGAATAGGGTTCCTTTGAAAGGGCCTATAAGGGATGTATAAGGGTACTATATTATATATAGTTGTGAAAATTAGGGTCCCTTTTTGGGGTACCCTAAATATTAGGTGCCGTAAGAAGATTAGGGACCCAACAAGGGACCCGAATTTTGACAACCACCCACTTGTTGGTTTCATGTTTGTGTCTATGTGACCGTCACAATGAGTGGGTGCTGTCTGTGTGTGTCTGTGTGTGTGTGTGTGCGCATGCACGTCTGTTACTTTCGGGGCGGGCAGGGGCGGTGTGTTGGTTTAGTTGTTGTTGTTGTTGTTGCTTGTTTGTTGTGTTGGGGGGTGTTTCGTGTTTTAGGAATATTTAAAGGTTAAGAGGTTTGGGGTTGAGGCTTCGAGGGTTTGGCGGCTTTACGTAGGGTGTTGGGGATAGTGGAAAGTAGGGCTTTTTGCTCGGGGTTTACGAATCCAAGCTTCTAGAAAGACGCAGCCTCCAAGCCTTGGAAGCGGAGTGCAGCTGGACTTGAACACACTCCAGGGTTTAGGGTGAAGGGTTTAGGGACTCCAGCAGGGACGGTGCATGCAGAATCCATTTGGGCACTGTGGGTGGTCGGCGATTGAAAGTGTAACATCTTGCAACAGGTGTACGTTGTAGCATGACTAATTGTGCGAAGCCTTCGCAGGCTGCAATAAAGACTGAATTCCCACTGTCTCGGATGCAAGAGCATATCTTTATCATTACAAAGCACTAGACAGTGTGCCGCGAGAAAGGTGCCCTAAACATAGGAAGTACATCGCCCAAACCAGGTACGTGCACCTTGCCATGATTCTGCGGCGATGTTATTCGAGGCTCCCTTTTGTTTGACTCCATTGGCAAGTCATATCGGTAGGCCCGGTAGGGCTTGAAATTTGGTCTTGTGAGTGCCCCTGCCTCTTGACATCCACGCCTCGGCGTCCAGGGTGCTGTCTCCCGACAACACGAGGGTTGGGAGTGAAAGGCAGCCGGAACTTCGGAAGCGAGGCCGGAACGTTCAGATTTTTGTGTACAATGCTCGCAATACTTCAAAACTCAAGAGACTGAAGAGTTCCAGGTGGCTTTGGACAAGGGAAACGTGGGGGTGGGGCCCTTTTCGAAGGAAACCCACGCTGGGGCTGACTTGGATCCGGGCCCCAGATTTCCAGGTTTACTTATAGTCTCCATTGTAGTTCCTTTTGGGGGTTACCTTTTACGATCCTTAATATAAAACTGGTTAAACCAAAAAAAGGAACTACAATGGAGACTATAGGTACAGGTCACGCTTCATGTGCACGAAGCTTTGCCGCGTGGACAGGTTTTCGTGGTCTGAGACTGAGGGTGTGTTGTTGGGATACCTCGCACGAGGGTTTCGAGTCCCTTCGAAATTCAACACTGAGAGTTCGTAGACGTCCAGAGATAGTTCAACCTTTAACCCTCGTGCTGGCAGGTTTCCCCAAGCTGTTCCAACATTTGAAGCCACGGAATCATCAGGCAACTGGTTCTGTGTGAGAAGCAGCTGTAGCACTGTAGCATTAGGAGGGCCTTCCGCTGGTGCCTCAGCCATCCTCTGGCCAGTGTGCACACCTGCACAAGGGCCTGCAAAAGGCGGATCTTCAGCAAACCCAGAACCCCGAGCCCCAGATTTAAACCCTATAGTTACGAAACCCGAAACCACAAGCCTCGTAACCCTAAACCCCCTAACCCTAACCCTAAACCCCTAAACCGCAAGCCCCGAACCCCTAAACCCGAAAGGCCTCCAGCATCGGCTCAAGAATATCAGCTTCAGCTCTTCGTTCCTTCAGCCTAGGCTTTTTCGATGTAGTATGTTAGGGTTTAGGGCTTTAGGGTTTAGGGCTTAGGGTTTTTACAGTTTAGGGATTTAGGGGTTTAGCGTTTGGATCAGTTAGGGTTCAGGGGTTCAGGGTCTTAGGGATGGCAGCTCTCAGGCAGCGTCGCAGGCAAGTGAGAAGAAAGAGGGCTACCATCGACAACTTTCCGAGGCGGTCTAGCTGTTGGGGTTTAGAATAGGGTTGCGTCAAAGGGGTCTACAAGGGTTACTTCAAGGGATCTACAATAGAAAGAGGGCTGTATCAACAGCCAGGTTTCAGAGGTCGTAGGTCTCGCTTTTCGGGGTAATCTAGGGGCTTAATTTCTTACCAATACTATTTTGAGGCTTACTATAATTGTAATACAACCATGCCCCAAAACCCTCTTCGAATTATTAAGGCCCTGATATTACGTACTCTAGGGGTCTGAATGATTAACTTAGGCCGCTTTTTAGGTAGCATCCAGGAAGACCTGCCCTGCCGACCTTGTGACCGTATACCTCGACACTCCCAACCGAAAAGTAGGAGTCCCGTAGTTTGGGGGTCCTTATAATAAGGATCCTACTACTTTTTGGGGGTAATGTAATTGGGAAAGGGGTCCCCTATATTCCGCAGATGGTCCTGGTAAACCCTGAACAATGAAAACAGAAACCCTCTACACCCTAAAGTGCTTATAACCCTGGCACAGTACCTCTACCAGGGGCGGCCAGTGCACACTCCATATATCCTTTAGGCGACACGACACGCAGCTTCTGATGCTTTCAGAGAGATTCACTAATGCAAGAGTGTCGGAGAAATCGTGGATGCACAGTGGCCGCGTCGCGGATGCCATCTTATCAGTTGCAGCGAGGAACCCCCTCCCGCCTCGACGCCAGTCTGCAATGACAACAACCTCGATTGCCGTAGTAATTCACTTAAACCCTAAACCCTAAACCCTAAACCTCTAGAACCCCTTCAACACAAAGGCCCCTATGCCCCAAACCGTAAACCCCTGAGCCCCCAAAACCCTCAAACTCCTGATCCGGAGTTGGCGTCCTAAGGTTCATGTCGTGGGTTTGGTGCTTATGATTATAAATAGGTGCGGGGCTTAGGGTCTAGATTTGGCTGTGTCGAGTTCGGGTGAAGCTTCTCCTCCCAAGCTGAAACCGCCGCGCGTCCAAATCCCAGAAAACATACGATAACATCCTGAATTTCAAATCGCTTCGCACTGAATCCCAAAACTCCCCAGAACTTGAATTGAGAGCATGTTGCAACTTAAACTTGTTAACAGAAGTCTATAGTCCACACTCCCTAAAACTCATAGGGACCGTTATATAGGGGGGTAGGGGGGAGGGGTAGGGACTATACTTCCTTAAATAGGCCGTTTTCGGTCCTTATTATGGGTATTCTGGCCCCTGACCCCCGCTCCCCCTACTCCCCCAAGGGTCCTTATGAAAGACGGAAACTGGAGGCCAGACCTGTGTGCATATCAGACAGACATCCCCTAACCCCCGGCGTTCGGTCCCACCGTTGTGGGGTTCTCGCTGAGCTTTCGCAGTGGAACCTTCAGGAAGTCTTGTGTCAGTGCGGAAGATACGACCAAACTAGAGCCCAAGGACTATCTTGATTTGGAGCAACATCCGCATCGATCTGCAATCCCGAGCCCAGATGTGGCAAAATTATTTTCGTGGTCCCTGAGTGTTGTCCTTGTGCCCTGCCAGGGATCAACCCTGACTCATGTGGATATATATATATATATATACATATATATATATATATAGATAGATAGATAGATATATATATATATATATATATGTATATGTATGTATGTATTGGTGGTTGTATGTACATATATATATATATATATATATATATATATGTGTGTGTGTGTATTTATATCTACACATCTGGCCCGTATATAGGATAAGCATGGATAAGCATAGATTACAACCCCGCAAACCCAATGACTTTTCCGATACCTAGACCTAGAAGAAGAGAACTCCTTCTGAATTCGTAGCCACTCCATATGATCAAGATCAACTATTTTTGCTCAGTTCAATTTAGACTCTAACCGCCTCTAACCCTTGGGAGTTGGAAAGGTTTGCTCCTGAACAAAATTGCTCCATATCCTTGTACTGGCAGTTCAAACCCCACTGCATGTGCACATATTGAAATCCTGAGATATCCATAGTACTTCAAGCTGGGCCGCCTGAAGGCACGCTGATGCAAAGCCGATGCCTTTGCACGAGCGATAGAAGCGTATTCTCAAGGCACGACGGATCGATCCGAAACAGCAAGTAGTCGTAGTATAGTCGTCGTGGTGGCCGTAGTCGTAATCGTAGTCGCAGTTGCAGTAGCAGTCGCAGTCTAGTCGTATTCGTAGTCGCAGTCGTGGCTTGGCCATAGTCTAGTGGGACCTCAATCTTAAAGTCCCCGAATGCAAGCCTTGCAGAACACCTTCGCATACAGCGCTCGCCGCCGGCCCGGGCATATTTCTTGAGGTCTCCCGGAAACCAAACAGCCAGTCGTTGTCGAGATGAGTTGGGTTCGAATGCAGGCTTAAATGTTGAAGGTGCAGTGTTCAAAATCGATGGGGTTGCTAGTTTCTTTGATTTAAACCAGCCAAAGCACCACATAAAGAACCCTGAACCCCCTAAGCCTGAAGCCCCGAACACCTGTAAACCCTAAACAGTCTACAAAATCTGCATCTTCGGTTTGTGTTCTGCGACTCTTTGAACAGTGTAGGAGTTCATTCATCTTTGGCTACAATCGTGAATCGTGACTCTCTGCCCTCCGGTTTGGGGTTCAGGGCTTGGGGTTTAGGGGTTTAGGGTTTAGCGAAGCTTAGTTTTTAGGGTTGGGGTGTAGGGTTTTGGGGTCTGTTTCATATTGCCTTCAATCCGAAGCTCAACTGGATACTTCCCCAAATCATAATAGTAATTCCTAATATATTATAGAAACCCTACATTCTACCATATATAGGTACTTTGGACCCTTTGGGTTTGTTGTTCGGGCAGGATGATTTGCTACGTAGACCTTTTGGTACAGAAGTGGAGTCCTCTGCCACCGCTCCGGACACCTTGTCTGGAAGCAACCTCACCAGAAGGCATGCAAAATTAGCATGGGTGCGAGCCAGCAGGAGACCCGTTGCGAAGTTTCTGTTAGTCAACGCAGGCCTGTGTTTCGTACCGTTTTCTAGCGTCAGGAAAGTAAACAAGGTGTGGAAAGTCCTTGGTGGCTGGCACACATGGTGACAACAGCTATGCAGAGAGGCGGTGCTTTCGGGCCGGTTTCGTTCGACGACTTTAGATTTTCTAGTCACTTCGAGGACCTCGTAATTACTTGTGCTGCGCTGCTACTTGCAGTTAGGAATGGCTCTCACACTCGCAATTGTTGTTGCCCTTCGCTGGCAAAAAATCAGAGGTGTGGCATCGGCGGCTTCGACTTGGTCAGTCGCAGCGGTGTAGGAAAGCATGAATCTCGAAGACCTATCACATGAGCTCGAAAAGCCCTACTACCATTGAGGGGCGGAGTACATGGTTACAGCCCAAAGCCGCCCAAAGCCTTATTGAAATCATGAATGCCCCTACACAAGCCATGAAGACTTAGCCTTAAACCAGAGTTCGGGCCAAAAAATGCTGACATCTTCTTCCTTGAACCTGGATGAAAGAAGGGATCCATGTTTGTTCCCCATGTAAATTCATGAGTCTGCATTACAAGGCCGAAAACCTTTGCAGCATTCCGTTCGGCACCGCCAGCGTAGCCGGAGATTGCAGATTGCTCAGAGCCTGCCTTTGTGTCCTGAGATTGATGGGGCTTTCGGCTCAGGACAATTACTTATAGTTGCTTTTGTAGGTTTTTTCTGAGCCACTTTCATGGTTAGGACCCTATGATAAAGAATCTGTTAAGCGGTTAAACCAAAACAAGATCTGCAACGGAGATTATAGGTGAGGGCAGTCTTGCCGTGTCACGGATTCCGGTTTTCTTGCTGTGGCATTTGAAAATGCACGATCGGTTGCCGATGGAAGCTGGAGGGAAGTATAGACCGCATTTGGTCGCACCGCACCCTACTACAATGTGCCAACATCCCAGCACTGAATTCAATTTGATTTTGCTGTCGCTGCTGATGGAGATGCTGGCCGGGAAGCCATGACATCTTTGACCCGGTTGTGACCATGCTATGACAACCGTCATGGTGATTAGAGCGACTAGGGTGATGCCAACGACGACGGCGACAATGACGATGTTATGGTGATGAGGGTGATTAGGGTTTTCATTCGTTTGGTGAAGTCGGGCTTGCAAGATTGTGGCAGACCTGGCAGTGACGGCCTGTCACCAGCGGTAAAACGGCCAAATCGCAGACTTTGAAATCCCCAAACCTATAACTTACACCCCGAAGCTTGAAATTCTGCCGACACAAGGGCCACGAAGCAGGGCATACGATTGGAGGGGTGATGGGAGGACTTGCTAAATGGAACAAAGCAATTGGGACGCTGGCTGCTTCCGATTTACTTAGGTTGACGACCCGACACTCGATTCGTTTCGGGTTGGCAGATGTTTAGGCTGATCCCATCATCCACACGGATCTCAGACAATCTAGCGATTGCGAGTTTGCAAGTCCGAAATCCCAGCCGCCCCACGAGAGCCCACAAGGGGAACCGCCCTTTCCGACCTGCCTCGCGACGATTTGCGCCCAGAGGGGGAGGCCTACTCAGACTTCTGCGAGCCCAAGCCTAAAAGTAATATCAATATATAGTTATAGTTATATAGTGTTCTAAAGCTAGCATATCAGTTATAGTATGTAATAGTAAAAGTCAATTTCGTGCACCATCGGTCGGTGTCCTGACATTGTCCGGTAGGATATTCTATGCCGACAGACTAGGCCACCTTGGAGTAGAATGCGTCTTGGCAGTGCCTGGAGGTACAGGCGGGGCTTGAAACAGAAAGGCTGGTTCGCAAGGATTTGGTTTGGAGCGCTGCAGTGCGTAGAGTGCATGGGTAGCTGTGGTTTTGAAGCTGCGCAGCAAGATTCCCCCATCCTGCGCCTGAAACCAGAAGCTGAAAAAGTTGAAGAACTCCCCCGTTTGATCCCGTTTCAATTGCACCGATGGGACTGCTGCTATTTGTCTCCATCAATGGCTGCTCACAGGACTTTCAAAGAGCAATGTTTCTGCTGCTGCCGGTATATCTAGTGGCGCATCATGTAGTTGCCGGCAAGGTGGTTTCTCCATTATGCCACGCTGAAGCGACGGACATGGTCCCATTTCTCATCCGACCAGTCACTGTGGTTACCTAAGCTGTCGCAGTGCGCTGTTTTCGTTCGACATGTTAGAACAGTGAACGCTGACCAACATCTTCTGAACTTGTAATATATGCGACTTGCAACTGAAGAGAACTGACATCTCAGACATGAGAGATGTGATCTTCGTTACCGGGTAGTCGCAACATTTTTACATGTCGCATCTTGTCGCACAGATCTCCTAGCTACACACCAGAGGTTGAGACCTACACCAAAAGACGGAAGTGGGTGGAGACAAGGATAGCAGCAGCCAGTGCTCGATTTTATTGCGAGAAGTCCCGGCAGAGGCTGCAGTGAGAGGACATCACAGGCATCAGTTCATCATCTTAAGGAATAAGGTTCCTTTAAGGGCTCCTTAAAGGGATCTATAGGGCTCCTTAAAGGGATCTGTAGGGCTTAGGGATTATAGGGTCTACTTGGGAGGATCATAGGACTTAGTAAGTAAGGTTATAAGTACCTTAATTGGGGTTATAAGTATAGTCACCCTAGTTATAACCCTAGTAATTACTAAGTCCCATGATCCTTCAAGTAAGAAATATCTCGCCATATGATCCCCTTGATGATCGTCTTAACCAATATACACCCATGCAACACCCGGCACCCTGTTCTAACTGTTGCCCCCGATGGAGCTTTCTGCCATCTTTCGACTACCAGTATACAAGGTTCTCCGTTCAGGAAATGAGATCCCGTATAGGAGGACCAGGTTGGTGTTTGCAAGTTACGTCCATCTTGAATGCAGGCTTAACGACGAACGTATGTCTGGCTTCAGGCTCATAGGATGCGATCGAAGATACATTCTGTCCCAGTGGGGCAGGCGCATGGTAAATCAGTCAGCCGGTCTAGTGTTACCCTCAAAACATGCAGGACTTGTAATGAGTTTGCTAGTCACTTCCCCGTAGTATCAAACACGCCCTGAAGAATACGAACCGCCTTGTCCCCCCTGTTTTGAAGTAGGGGGATGTAAGAGCAAGAGCAAGAATAGAAGCAAGAGCAAGAGCAAGAGCCGCAACAGAAGCTGCAAGATCCTTCTCAATCTGACAGCAGAGGTAGACATACCTCACTAAAACATGTTTCGGGTGTTTTCTGGCGCTTTTCTGTTGAATTGCTGAGGTCAAATGTTGTGCCGGTAACAGGAGAGAAGACCTTTCGACAGCTCACCTCTCTCACGCGGGACCTCTCTTGCTGCTTGTGCTGGTGAACAAGTGGCCAGCGCCAGCTTATGGGGGCGACTGAGTCTGAATGCATCCTAAGCCCTAAGCCCTAGCTGAGCCCTGGACGGGCATGTGGGCAGCTTGTTTGCATTTTCCTGTGTTTATGTTTTCGTTTTATGATGATCTCCAGAAGGTATTTATATAGTCTAATGTAGATTATGTATGTGTGCATGGATGTATCTATGTATGTAAGGCAAGTATGTCTGTCTGGTATGTATGTAGGTATGTATGTATCCATACATGCATGCAAGATGTACACACACATGAATGAATACATATATATATATATACACATGTATGTATGTGTGTGTATGTATGTATGTATGTATGTATGTACGTATGTGTGTCTGTATTCATGTATGTATGTCGGACACCCCTACTGCCACAAGGTTGGGTTACACCCAAGATCCATTGCCCTGCAACAGACGATGGGGACCGGATCATCAGTACTAGCATCCCTTGCCGGCCTCATGTATTTCTACCCCAAACAACATTTTTCTGCATTAAGGCTTCTATATTACTTGGCTCACAGGTTTTGGACATAGAGGAACAAGGAGGTTCAACTATGAAGAGTTTGATCGCAGAGGTGGTACCCTTAAAGGCCTTGAGCTCCACGAAGGGACCCTAGTTCAATACAGAAGTCTGAATATAAACAGTAGGATTCCACAATATATGTAACTATATTCCAACCATTACACCCCTGTACTTCGGGCAAGGTACGCCCTTCAACTCCTACTCTAGTCGAACCTTGCGAAGTCTGGCACTGCCACAGGAGCTGGGACAATCGAGAACTCGTTTTTAAGCCTTTAAGCCGTTCCATGTTGCCGGAGCATCTTTCCAAGTGCCAGCAAACAGGATCCTGAAGATTGAGTTAGTCCAGAATGTCCCCGTATAGTCCCCTAAACCCTAAACCCTAAACCCTTATAGTCCCCATAGCAGTGTTTCTCTGCGACGGTATTTCGCTAAAGGCCGGGATCCCACAAAGGCAGACCCCGAAACTCGTAGGCCGCTTCCAGCTTCGCATCTTTGCCCCAGTAATTGATATGAGCAGCTGAGTGGATACACTTTACACTTTTTGGGATAATATTACCCACTATATAACTGAAAGTGTACACTTTTTGGGGCTTGTGAACTCAGCAAGTAAGTGAATCCGAGCCACGCATCTAACCTAGACGTGCTGGAGACTTGGATGTGACTGCTCGACTCTGACTCCGATTGCGATTGCTGGGCTGGCCGCCCACATGGAAATAGACGCATCCTTTAGAAGGGGCCCCCGCCCTGTAATAGTGAAATAGGAATATACTAGGGCCCTAATATAATTAATCCTCATAGTCACTATTACAGGGTGGGGGCCCCTTCTAATGCATCCTCGACTTTGGAGTTGCTAAGAATTTGGAGGTTGTGTCAGCCCTTAGAGCTCGGAGTTTATGATGATATTGCCCAGTCTATCGGTTCAGGACGTAGCGTCGGGGGGATGTCGTAAAGCACAAGGAGTCAAGGAGAGCATAAATATGGCTTCCCCCACGTCTCCCACGAATTGTCCGGACTCATGTTTGGCTGTGTTTCTGTGGTGTGTGCGTTTAGCGGTGCTTCAGTCTCCAGGTTGTTTGTGTCTTGCTGCCTTGCTTGGCTTCTAGTGTCGGGTGCCTCTCGGTGGGTCGTTGTGCAAAATCCGCGGGTTGTGGAACTTGATCCGGAAGGACCACCTGCACTATCCTGCTGTCGGCGAGAGAAGGTCCATCCATGCTGGAAGGCTTCGATTTTGTTGCGACTCGCCTGCCCTTGCTGCCGCAGCCGTTGACACCTATAAAACCGCAATGAAAGGACACCTAAGTGTCGCTTGGGCCACGATCTTCCAACTCCCAACCCTGGCCCTGCAACCTGTGACTTGCCTCCAAACCCCTAACAGCTCGGAACTCCCTAGAACTCCCGAAGCCCCCAAAGCCCAAAGCACAAGCAAGTTCGACCCATCCAGCCTCTAGAAGCCCAGAGATCCCAATACCCCTTAATTAAGGAATATACCTTAAATCTTAAGATTGAGGTCCCTAGTATTTAAGGTATATTCCTTAATTAAGGGGTATTGGGTTCTCTAGAAGTCTGAGAGTTCCGAAAGTCTCGGCTGCCTCGCCATGTCTCCGGCCTTGCCGCAGGCGCGTCTCCTCCGGTGGTTGTGGATGGAGGGTGGTACCAGTGTTCCTGTACAGTTTCCGTCGAATCGGGCTATATATATATATATATATATATATATATTCCACACGCTGCTGCACCTACTCAGGCCCTAGGCTATGATATATTCCACAAGCTACTGCACCTACTCAGGCCCTCAAATCATCCCGAAAGCAGCCCTTGTAGCCTCGTAGAACCCTTTACAAGGATCCTCAAAGAAACCTTGTGATTTTGTTCTCTCCTTGTTAAGGCCGCATATCAGTTGATGACAAATGAGCCAGTTTCTTTCGAAGCTGTGGGATTGGGGGATTTTGAGGTGCTAGAGGCTGCTAGTGGCTGCGGTAATTCTAGATTCTACCTCTTAGGGTTTGGAGCTGTTGGATGAGCCGGTTTAGGGTTTAGGGTAGCCAATTCCAGGTTCTGCCTCTTAGGGCCTAGGGTTTGGAGTTCTAAGGTGCTGCTTTAAAGTTTAGGGTGAATTCTGCTACCTGGTCGAAGGGCAGTGCTGGAACATTAGCGCCTTTGCTGTGGGAGCCTTCGTAGCTGAGCTTGGCTTCGTAATGTTGGAAGTTCGCGGTGCGGGGGTTGCGACAGGCAGTCATGGCGGACGCGGACGCACTGCCCGATGTGCAGATCTTTGCGCAAGGTGGGGTGGGCGCATAATTCTGAATACTTTGCGGCTTCAGAGGCGAGTTGAAATCAGCCAGAAGACCCCGAAAGCCCCTTTGCTGCCAAGCTCCCTATTTCACTTGTTTCTCGAAACCTGTGGCGCCGAAGTCGACTTGCTGATCATGAGACCCTGTATCCAAACCCTGCAGAATAAAGTCTAACTCTTGAGCTCAAGTTGGGGAAGCAGATGGCTTGGGGATTTCAATGTCGTTTGTGTTTGTCTTGGGTTCTTCCAGGCCCTTAAACTTTAAACTTGGTCCAGAGCACCTTCAATGGTAAGACACCCTTTTGAAACTTTGGGAACTCTAAGGGAAGCGTAGGTCAGGACAGGATGTCTGTCCTACTTACCTCTTCCGTCTTTTGCTTTTGCTATAGGTAGCTGCTACATGTCGTCGGCCAGTTACCAATCAGACAGGAACCCTAAACCCTAAACCCTAAACCAAGAGCAGCTTCGTTGCAAGGTCCAGCCTCGACCTGATGCGTTTTGCGGACAGTAGGTCCTGGAATCGAGGGGGTCGACAGATGATCCACTATACTAGGTAGGGCTTTGGGCCATTTTATATTTCCCTTTATTGGGTTTAAGAGGATCTTATTTACTAATATTTTTCAAAGGCTTTAAAAGCCCCACCTAGTAAAAAAACAACTACAAAAGCCCAACAGAAGCCCTTGGAGGCCCTGTTCATAGCCCCGGAGCCCTAAACCCAAGTAAAGCCCTACTAAAGGGGCCCAAAGAATTGCCAATACTGTTTTGGGGCCTCCTTATTAGAATGAGAGTATAGTGGGCCCCCCAAATCCTATTATAAATATTCAGGCCACTATACCATAGAACCCTGGTATAGATCCCCCATGGACCCCTTTAAATGACCCCGTAAAGCAAGCCGACTCTAAAACGCTAAAGCCGCTTTTTCTTACCTTAAGTCGTTGACGCCCCGGAAGTATCCCAAGCTTACCGCCACGAGGCCGCTCCAGGACGACGCCCGCCGCCGAGGTCGTCAAAAGCAAGGCTGGGAGAATCTTTCTTGATGGGGGTTTAAGATTTATGTATTTAGGTTGAGGGGGTTTACGATTTATGTATTTAGTTTGAGGGGGGTTTAGGATTTATGTATTTAGTTTAACGTTTAGGGTTTAGTTAGGCTTGGGTCGGGGGAGGGGGAGGGGGGGTGCTATGATCAGTCTGTTGTTGTTTGTACCTGGGGCTCGAGGTCTCAATTTTTAAAGTCGCTCTTTCGCTGCCTCGGACATAATTTGTGCCTGAAAGTTTCGTTTCCTTAGGTTAGAAGCTGCCCCCACCCTGTAATAGTGGTATAATAGGAATATAATAGGGCCCTATTATAATCCTTATATATCCTTATGGTCACTATTACAGGGTGGGGGCAGCTTCTAAGGTTTAGGGATCTTGTTCCATCTCCTGCAGCCGCCACTCGACCCAAACTCTCGCGTTGAAGGTTTCATATCCATAGGGGGCCTAAGTAATACCATTTGACTTACAGAGTTCCTCTAAAGGGCTCCTTTAAAAGGGGTCTATAAGTGATCTATAGTAGGGTTCTATGATATAGGGGCTTAAATGAGTACCAATACTTGTTTTTTTTTTTTTTGGTGGGGGTGGCGTTCCTTATGATAGTTAAAGTAAAATATACACCAGAACCCCATTAAATTGATAATACTTAAAACTATTTTGGGGGATTCCTTAGTATAATCCTGGTATAATGTACCCAAAAACCCTATTGGAATTTTTAAGGCCCCTATATTACATCCCAAGGATTCCCTGAAACCTGAAGCCCCAAACCTAAGCAAACGGACTACAACATCTCAGGTTGGTTTACGGGGTAAGGGCTTTTTCGCCAATAGCAAGTGCCATAAACCCAAGTAGCCCTGCTGCAACCTCAATTGTGATATGGTTTTTGGGGTGCTTTGTTTGGCTGTCAGGGTATGGGACCCAAACTGCTAGGTAAGGGTTTTTTTTTCAAAATGTTCTACCAGGAAGGTTCAGAAGAAGCTAAGAGTGCCAGGAATCCCGGCGGCGCAGTAACGGCTCGGTGCCTGCCGCAGCACAGGTCGCACCGCCCCACAGGCTCAGCTGGGGTTTAGGGGTTTAGGGTTTATAGGGGTTGCGTTGTCGGGGCTCTGACAGGGGTGCATTCTGATGCGCGCATTCCTCAAGCTTTACCGTTTCTCTAGCCGGCTAGAATCCAGAAGCCGTCGAAGTGTTGCTTGCCGTCTTGTACCATTCCTCTTTCGTGCTTTCAGACATGGCTTGACTGCACGTTTTCGTTACAAGCCTACCGAAATCTTGTTCAACACGATGGCTTTTCAAGTTTTCTCACGAAATCTGATGGCACTCGAGGCCCGAGTTTGGCTTCCGTGTAACGAAAGTTCACTCTTGTTCCAGTTGGGCCCTTGCTTGGTTTTCAGTCCATTGAATCATGTGCGCCAAAGACTTTTCGACGTAAGGTATTGCACGAGAACCGCCGAGGGGATGAGAAAGAAATGCAGATAACAGAGAGACACCTTCCGCGGGACACAGGTGCTGGCCGGGACGTGGGAAGTTCGCATGGATGCCGCTCGTTTGCATGAAGTACAGTGTATATACTGTTTATTGGGAGGGGGGGTGTGCTTGATAGTTCAAATGAGTTGAAGGTACTGCTCGGGGCATGCATGTCTTCTTGGAATTCAGGGTCGGCTGGATTGTTCGGCTGCAATTAACTGCTGTCCGACACACGTGATGGCGGTGTGCGCGAACAGATTCCCTTACAGGCCCCATCATAAAGCGAAGCAGAGACGTCCTGACTGCAGCTTTCCGAGTGCAAGTGAAGCTTATAGTCCTGAGCTGCAGAACTTCATCCGGGATCTGAAGAATTGAAGCCCGAACGCCCTTAAGACACAAGCCTCGTATCCCCAACCCTCACTCAGAGATCGCAGACTCAGATTATTTTCAGACTCAACAGTGCGGCTAGTCCTAAGCCGAGACCGAAGTTTTCAGGATGTTGTTTGGCCTCTTTCTCGTGGTCGACTCCTCCAAATACTTGGTCGATGCCGCTCGGCGTGCATGGGGTAGTCGTTGCCACAACAACTTCAAGGAGCGTACTCTGAGTGGTCGGTGTTTTTTCTTCGGTTCTGTGGTGGTAGGCTACTTTAAACTCTCGTCCACACCCTAGGGCGCCCTAGAAGCCCCGATAATACAACCCCGCCATTCATGTCCCTTCTCCCTGAATAGTAAAGGCCTACTTGGAGGATCATGGGACTTAGTAAGTAAGGTTATATTGGGGTTGTAAGTAGCTATAAGTCTAGTTACCCTACTTATAACCCTGGTTACCACGTCCCATGATCCTTTAAGTAACCCCAAAACCCCTGTTCTAGAACCCTTATAGATCCCTTTTAAGGAGCCCTTTCAAGAACCCTATAGTTACTAAGTCCCATGATCCTTGAAGTACAGACCCTCGTCCTCACTCTGGTGATGAACTGGAGGTCCGAGCCATGACCCACAGCCCGCGAATAGCACAAGCGATCGTGCTCACGCAGGCCCCTGGAGGGTTTAGGGCTCATAGGGCTTAGGGCGTAGAGTAGCGTTTTTTGGGGTGCAGGATTCATAGGGTGTGAGGGCTTGTTGGGACTTCTAATTTTAGGTGTAATGTTCAGATTTGGGGGATAGGTTTGGGGATGTGGGGACTTGTGGCTTCAGCTCGAAGTTCTGCGCCTCGACTTAGTAGATCCGCGCTCTTGGTTCCGGTCCGTTTCAGGTTCAGGTGTGGTTATCGTTTAGGGTTTTTGGGTCTAAGTCCAGGAGTCCAGTGTTTCAAGTTTCGGGTTTAGGTAGAGTTGGGAGTTTCCGAAATTTAGGCGTACCTTCCTTTGGGGTCTTTATCATCGTAATATCCTACGTAAAAGCCAGAAAGTTGGAATATGATTATCGTAACCCCTTTAAGGTAAATTATAGGGGATCCTACCATGAAACCATATTCCAACTTTCTGGAGTTCCCTGTATTTTGGGATGCTATACTAGGGTCCCCCCCATTTTCGGAAACCCCAGTTGTCGGTCTGGAGCTCAGAGTTCCAGGGCCAGGAATAGCTTCGTGGTTTCTTCCCCGCTGCGTAGCAACTACTAACTACTAAACCCAAAGCCAAAAGAAGAACCCCAAACCCTAAGCCTCAAAACGAACTCTAAGCTCTTAAGCCCCCAAAGAGAACCCTAAACTGTCCTCGCAGGACATCTTGTCCGTGGTGGTCTGCCTGCTTGCCGTTCTCAGGCGCGCGAGCGCTGCACCGCTCAGTAAAGCGTTGCGTCTGTGTTCCCGAAGTTGACTGCAGAAGCCCATTGTCCTGTATGGTGGGGCTCCTCAAACCACAAAATACATTAGACTGTGTCTACAACCCGGAAACCTACTAGACTCCCATAAGGTATGCACGGCTCTCCTCGAAAGGCTTAACTAAGTAACTACATTCCGAAACACAAAGCCCAAGAGCTTCGAAACCAAAGCCTGGGCTTTTGACGTCACGAGGGCTCCTCTCTTCAACACGGTACATCGCTTGTCCGAGGCTGCTTTCTGGGGACCTTCCATAGGCATCTGCAGCCTCAACTGTAAACTCTTGGCGGAAAAGCTCCAAGTTCGGACGAAAGCACAGAAGAGCATCGCGGATGACATCATTTCCTTCAACCCTGCAAACCCCCACAAGCCCGGCAAACCGTTTTAACTCTTTGCTGTAGAGCCCTAATCCCCGTGCCACATCATGGTCGCCAACACCCAAAGCCTGCCCTGTTATGGTGCATGGGTACCGTAAACGCAAAACCTGAAAGCCACACCCGGTGCCCTAGCAGGTACGAGGGTCTTCGGGGGATCCCAGCAACCTTTTGCTCCATGGAGAGCCTGACTCTGCACTCAGTCGGCGTCAGAACTGGGAGTTCGGAAGTGCTCAAGGGATTAAAACATCTACTGGCTTCAAGAATCTGAAAAGGGTTTTGGGGCATATAAGGGTAAAGTCCGAATATCAGGAGCCCTAACGAATAGTATCAGTAACTACCCAATTCTTCAGGCTTCACAGGTTTTGCAAGAGTTGGTGGGCTGTTGCTCTGGTCAGGGCCTCGAGGAACGGCGGAGCTCGCTGTCAGAACTCCTTTTTCTGTAATATAATTATTCAGGCTTTCTTGTCCTATAGCTATAGGGGACATAATAGTGGTTGAACTGACGGTGTGTTGGATCAACTCCAAATCAAGCTTTTGAGCCCTGCATCTATTTCCAGCCGTGTGCATGGAATTTCCAGCTTCGCAGGCCAGGTTCTAAACTTCGAGCGCCGCAGCAAAGGAGCTAAAACAAGAGCCAAAAACTTCGGAGCTGTTTGCGAAATACACTTCTGCTGATAGCATGGTGCACTTGCTGAGGTTTGGACGTTTTTCAACCCTTGACTGTACACCTTGAAGCCTAACCCCTACAAAGACCTTAGGGGTTCCGGTGCTCCCGATTAAGACGGGAAATCGAGGCTTCTGCGGTGCCTCCCTACGGCAGCGTTGTTTTCGCTGAGTCAGATCCTCAGAGCATGTAGCAATGTTGCTGCAGGTGAATTGAGAGTGGAGGGCTGCGCAGGGGTTATGTACCTAGAGTAACCAATCCACCTTCAACAAAAAACATGACCCTACGTAACATGGGCTGTCAAAACCGCCATATGTTAGAAGCTGCCCCCACCCTGTAAAAGTGACTATAAGGATTATAGTAGGGCCCTATTATATTCCTATTATACCACTATTACAGGGTGGGGGCAGCTTCTAAGCCATATGATAATACTTAGACTGGTCATAGCGGGGTCTTTGGCGGGATTCCTTCGGGTTAGCAGCCGGGCCCCTATACACCATCTTCGCGCGGCCTCGGAAGCTGCATAAGGGATACTGAAAAGGATCATGGGACTTAGTAATTAGGGATCCTTAAAAGGCTTTTCCAGAGGGATTCTATAAAGAGGGGTTTTAGGGCACTTAGAGGATCATGGGACGTAGTAATTAGGGTAACTATACTTATAACCCCAATTAAGGTACTCATAACCTTACTTACTAAGTCCCATGATCCTCCAAGTAGCCTTGGACTCTGTAAACCAAGAGCCCGTAGTCTCAAGCCTACCCATGCGCTTATGAACCTTTTTTTGGGGGACTCCTTTATATTACACCTCGCGAACCCTGTCCTAATCATTATGGCCCGGAGCATTAAAGCAAAATAATATTAGCATAATATACCCCACAAAACCCAACTCCCAAAGACTACGAGGCCCCTTCTATCATAGAACCCTACAGTAGATCCCCTATAAACCCCTTTATGAATGCCCGGAGCATTGAAGTGTCACAGGCAATGCCGCCCTAGCACACGGCATCGGCATCGGCGTTGGAGCTGCTACGGCTGTTGCCCTGCCCCTTGACCTTACCCAAAGGGTCCATGTACTTAAATAGTATGTACTTGTGCCCCAAAGTACCTATGTCGGGACTAGTTTAAGGCCAATATATGTTACATGGACTCTTCGGGTTGCAGTGGGAATCCAAACTGGTTCTGGACTCTCACAGAATTATGGCAGGGTGAGAGTTTTGGAAAAAATGCGCGGTTCCTGCAATGTTAAGAGGGGTAGCTACGAGTTCTTGTGACTTCGGGTCATCTGGTTAAATAGTCAGTAAGGTTTTCTGGGTAATCATTGTCATTGTAGGGTTGCACAAGCACATGTCATGTGGGTGGACTGGGAAACGGGGCCACGAGAGCACATCCCCGCTCCTATTTTCGGGTGGCGTAGGGATGCCACGACAGATCTCGGCATGCCTCGAATCCGATGTCACCATCTGTGATGATCCGCCTCTGCATCTGGGAAGAGTCTTGTTCCCATCCCCGTTCTCGCTTGTTTCACGAGGCAGTCAGTCTTGATGTTCGCTTCGCCTCCTTTCAGACACTCCCATCCGAAGCTTCAAGGCAACATGCAATACCTCGGTTCAGAGAATGTCGATTCTTTCCAGCGATCTTGAATCCTTCTTTTGTCCCGGTCACTGCTTACACCATTGGAACGGGTTGACGGTGAGCATCCTAAACACGGAAGCCTTTAGCCACTGCCTCGGACCCTGAAGAACCTACCCTTCTTTTGGGTTCCTTCTTCTGATTTCTTATGCAAGTCTGGCCTCAAACAGGTGGGTCATTTAGGGTCCTGGTCTGGAACCCCAAACTCGAAACCCTAAACCCTAAACCCTAAAACCCTAAACCCTAAACCCTAAAACCCTAAACCCTAAACCCTAAAACCCTAAACCCTAAACCCTATAATCCCTATAAGCCCTAAACCCTAAGCCGACCGAGCGGGCCGCTGCAGGAACACTCTTTACATGCCCATGTGCGCCTTTGCCACTTGGGCCCGACATTGCATATATGGGAGTTTCCGAAAATTAGGGGTACCTTAGTTTGGGGTCCTGATAATAGGGATCCTACTATTTGGGGTACTATATTAGGGTCCCCTATTTTCGGAAACTTTTAGGTGGCGCCTTAGAAGTTAGATTGGGGTTGTCGGTTTTGGGTTTAGGGTTCAGGGTTAAGTTGCATAAAGGGGCCTTAAAAGTTAGACTGTTCTTTTTTTGGAAGGGGGGCATATCAACTATACTTTAATAAGCAGGTTTCGGGCTTCAGGGTTTAATGTGCTCTGGCGAGATCTCGAGAAAATGAGCTTGGTCTGTGCTGTGGTTTCATGCATTAGCCGCGCCAGTGCAATGCTGTGCTCCTGATTGAGACATCCTGGGTCTATAACCCCAAATAGTAGGATTCATATATGGAACCCTAATAAAGGCCCAAGGTTTCTCAATCAGGTTCCTACATTATAGGGGCCTTAGAAGTTAGACTCGGGTTTTGGAGGCATATATTCAGTATACTGCAATATACTATACTTGTAGTACTAACGAACCCCAAAAGGTTTGTGAAGCAGGCTCCAGGATGTGAGGCAGAACATCGAGAGTCCAGTGAGGGGAACTATCCACCGTGGAAGCCACCCCTGCACGGGGTACACGGTGATCATCCAAAACAGTGCAGTGAGGGGGCGATGAAGTGTCGAGTTGTGATATGGTTCAGCTTTCGGATTCTCCAAAATTCATGGGAGAAGTTGACGGAGAGGCCCCCGAACTCTTTAGACCGCCGTGAAGCCTGTGGTAGACAACTCAGAATACTTCTGTGGGCGCATGGGTCAGAGTCGCTACGAGCTGCAGACCTCCCATCAGCCTAGGATAGTATGCCTTGAAATCATGAAATCTGAAAACATCCCAGACCCCTAATTACTGGTCCGAGTATTGAATCTTTGGAAATGCGCATGTGCTGACATGCTATATGCTGCCAGAGTCCTTCATGAAGAGCTCATCCACAAAGGCCCTGCAGTTATAGCCCCAACGCCTCAGTAAACCCCAAACTAAGGTGAGCAGATGGATGTTCCGACGCAGCTTGGCCGCATGGGAGTCGGCTTCAGACGCGGCCCGAAGTGCAGTCTCCCTGGCTTCCGTGCTCTGGGATCTTGAAACCATCGAGGATGTGCTGAAAAGATTTACCCTGGAGCCATGGAAGCCTTCTACTGACCAAGCCCCCAACATAGGGGCCTCAAGAATTTGGTAGGGTCCTACCGTAGGCTTCCTCAACATATTCAAAGCCCTTAGTCGTCGATTACAGCTAAACCGAAGCCCGAGCCGCAAGAAGTTGGAGCCTCATGAGAAAGAAACTGTTTACCCTATGCTTCCAAGGACCTTATAATTAGGGCCCTAGACCCCTTAAGGACCCAATAATAAGGTCCCTGGAAGCCTAGGGTTTAGATTTTTTCTTAGAGCTCGACGCCTTCAGTAAAGATGGAAGTTCAGCCCGGAAGACCACAGCAAGATTTCCATAGCTGAAAGGACCCTAAACACTACTTTAGCCCTGTAAAACCTGCCTTGTGCATGCCTGTAAACGGCCTCAAAAGGAAAGGCTTTTGAGGGCGGAGGCAAACCTTAAACCCTACAAATCCGAAACCCTATACACCCCAGGCTTTCTAATCGAAGTCCGATAATTATTGTTATTATGATTGTTAATAGTGTTATTGTGATTACTATTGTTATCATTATTGGTACTTTTTTTAAACCCTGTCCTGGGCCTTGATACCTCCAGGTGCCTATGGCTGGCTGGAGCTGCACGCCTTAGCGGCTTCGGAGAAAACGGTGTGCTTTGTTGTGGCCTTGGGGCTTTGATGGCGATGGCGAGGAAGACGGCGATGCTGAAGATTGCCAGGATGACTCCGATGATGATGATGTTGTTGAAGATGGGTATGAGTCATGATGATGAAGCACAAGATGCGGGCGGTGAAGGCCGAATGTACGGATGTTGATGCTTGTTTGTGGATCAGTATTCAGTTTGGCCATAAGTCGTGGGCTGCCTCGCGAGAAATGGACAGGAAGATCGGCAAGAGCAGCGTGGAACGACGGTAGGACGCCGTATGACGAAAGCTCTTCGAAATCCGAGGCTTTGCTGACGTTTAGTTCTTTGACATTCTGCGAGCTGCGCAGCCGCGTCATAGGGCTGCCACTCGGAGTTATATACTTACTAAAGTCCCATGATCCTCCAAGTACATTGCTCCAAGAGTCCATGTGCTCAAATATGATATAGTTTGGCCTTAGTTAAAGTGGTCCCTATAGAAGGTTCTAGTCTTTTCCTATTCTGTAGAAAATGGAATAAGGTTCAGGGCTTCAAGTTTGCGGAGGGTCTCAAGGTGTGTGATAGTTCCTCAGCCAGACAGTCACCACTTCGAAGCCTGAGTCCTACATTAACTTATAAATTTCTAACCCCCAGACCCTAAATACGCAATGAAATGAGGAGATTTCAGCACCCTCTTCAGCCGTGGGCGCTACAACTAGAGCTCGTTCTTGCTATGCTTCAAAGCTCGTCTCATGGCACCAACTGCCTTAGGCCTGATTTGCCTTACCTTGGGTTAGTAGGGAATGGAACCCTTATAGATCCCTTATAGTAGCCCTTATAGACCCCTTTAAAGGAGCCCTACCCTCATAAGCCCGTTTTGCTTAGGTCTGGTGGCCTCCAGGGCGCCGTCTTCGTTGTCCTCTCAGCCTGCTTTGCCTGCGTTGCCTGCCTTTTGGCCGAGCCTCGGATCTCTTGGGTTGCGAATTTTTGGCTGTCTCGTGGCGGGGGTGTTTAGTTATCATATACTTCGGTTTAGGGTTTAGGGTTTCTTTAAGTGTTGCGACATATGCTGTTATATAGTACTTATACCCCGGAACCCTCTTCTGATTCGTAGGGGCCTTGTCTTACGGGGTTCGGTGTTTTGGAGAAATGGTGACTTAATCCGTATGTGGTTCTGAGTCGGTTCAAACTACACAATATATTTAAACAAGATGAATGAGTTTGGGAAGCAAGTTTCTAGGTGTGCATCTGGTTTGCTTTGGTGCAAGATATCGGGCTCGGGTGTTTGATGTGTGGGTTCTTGCCTCGTGGTGCTATGCAGCCAGACTCTAAAACCCTGCACCCCGTTAATCTTGGCATGCTGAAAGAACTGAAGAGATTGCGGAGATAAGATCTCGCAAGCCCAAGCTTTCCGGAAGTCAGCGGTGTAGGGTTCAGGGGTTTACGGCTTCGATTTCGGAAGAGGGACAAATGAAAGAACTTGTGTCAATAATTCCCCCCAAGCCCTGCCATCACTGAAGCGAGGATGAAACACTCCTATACACACATTGATAGCGCCCAAAGCCGTAAACCGCCTCGACCCTGTCCTGAAAGCCTAAAGCTCTAGGACCCTGAACCTATTGCTATAGTGGTCGCAATAAATGCCAAAATTCTTCCCTTGTTGGGTCTCTCATAATTCGGGTATACTATACCCCTGTAGAAGTCCCAGACAAGTGAGTCCGATCCGGAGCTTCGAGGAGCGAATTTTCAAGCAGCGCCACACCCCGCAGAGCGAGGAGGTGGAGCTTTACTGCGCCAGGAGCTCGGGAGGGAGTATATAGGGTTTAGGGTCTAGGTCTAGGACGGATTTCAGGGATTATGGCTAAGGGTTTTAGATAGGTTCGGCGTTTGAGTTTGCTTTGAGCTGCTGATTTTGGGGGTTTGCGCGATCCGGCTCAAGGTTTGGGCATGGGGTTTGGGGGTTTTCGTTTGACGTTGGATCTGAGCGCCAATGGAGAAAGCAGAACGGTCATTTAAAGGAAACTCTCAACACTTCCCTGATATAAAGTCACATGTGAGCCCCGTAATTCACCTATCATACCCTTACAAGACGAAGCCTTATACATCCCCTATGAAATCATAAAACCCACGTCTAAAAGTCGTCTAAAGACCTGTATGCAACCCTCATCAAGCCTTAAATTAGCGCATGAGTCTTATTACGGTGTTAAAATTGTTATTATTGTTATCACTGCTATTTCAACTGCTACTAATATCGTTATTATGATCATCATCATGATCATCATCATTTCTATTGCATGGAAACCGCAGACCCTAAAGAAACCCTAAAACCCTCCAAACCCCCATACTCCCCCCCCCCCCCCAAAAAAAAAATACAAACCCCAAACGCCTAACAACCCCTAAACCCTATATGAACCCCCAAACCCCTATACCACCCAAAACCCCAAAACCCTAAACCCACTGAATCCCCTAATCTGCTGAGGTGCAAAAGGCGCGCTTCGACTTTTGGGGCCTCATCACGTCGGCCCTGGTCCTGCCTCTTGGGCTTCAAAAAAGGGGGTTTAGGGTTTAGGGTTTATAGGGTTTAGGGTTTATAGGGTTCAGGGTTTAGGGTTTAGGGTTTATAGGGTTCAGGGTTTAGGGTTCAGGATTTAGGGCAGGGTTTAGGGCTCATAGGGTTTGTAGGGTTTATCAGGTTCAGGGTTTAGGGTAAAGGGGCCAAAGTTAGTTGCCAATACTACTTTGGGGCTCCTTAAGATAATTCTGGTATGCTATATGGGTGGTTGGTTGTCAAAATTAGGATCCTTTTTGGGGTCCCTGTTATAATACGGCACCTAATATTTAGGGTACCCCAAAAGGGACCCTGATTTTGACATCCACCCATATCCCAAACTCCCCAAAATGCTGTGCTAGTCATTTTCTCTTCGGCTTGGGGTTCAGGCTACACCTGGGCACTTTCGAAGCGGTTTAGGGTTTAGGGTTTAGCTTCCTATTATGATTTCGGTGAGGTTTAGGAGTTAGGGTTTAGGGGTGGTTTTAGGGTTCAGTTGTTGGGGTGTTATAGGGGTTTAGGGTTTATAGGGTTTTAGGTTTTGGGCTGTTCTCCTTTCGAAGCATTGGGTTTAGTTTAGGGTGTATAGAGTTGTAGGGCTCCTTTTCTGCGTCGATAACGGGGTCTCCAGAAAATGTAAAGTCGACAAAATTCGGAGCCTGTATATAGGGTTCAGCATTGGGTTTATGGTCTGGGGTTTGGGATTGTGAGGTTGAGGGTCATCGGTTTAGGAGCCGTGGGGGCAAGAGTCTTGCTTCTGTACAGCCTCACAGGCTCGGCAGTTTCGGTAACATGGTGGCCCCGATAATTGGTAGTTCGTACTCGTCATAGTATGGCCTTAGCATGTCCAATGAGGCCCCAACATATCTGCATCAGTTCCGCTTGGGGCTGAGCTTGGCTGGGCACTAATAGAGAAGCTGAGCAGCTCCTAGGGTTGTTGCTTAGGAGTGCCATAGTGGCAGAAATATGACATGAATAGCGAAGTTGATGAAAGAAAAACATATCCACATACACATGCATCTTTGTGTGTGTGTCATGCATACATGCATGCATGCATGCATACCTAAATACACTTATACATACATACACACATACATACTTACGTACATGCGTACATACGAACATACATACACATACATACATACATACATACATACCACCTCCAAAAGCAAAAGACAACTGTAAGGAGGCTTCAGCAGGGTAGAGCTGGTTGAGTTTGGTTTGTGTTCTCCAAGACCCTCATGGACCCAAAACCCTAAACCCCTACAGCCCTATACCCTAAACCCTTACAACCTCAACCCAAAACCCGAAACCCTGGCCCCTAACCCCTGCAAACCTTGAGCTTCGCTGGGGAGCACCAGTCCGGCAAATGTACGAAATCCTGCGTCAGCTCAGGGATCAAGGAAGCACAGGGATGTCAAGCCAGGAATCCCAAATGCTGAAGTAGATCCCAAGAAAGCGCCCCAAAACCTCCAAAGACCTCGAAGACCCCTCAAACCTCGCAGACTGTAGTTGCAATACATCCAACCTGAGAACACAGGTTATATCTTGGCGAGCCAGGGGCTCAGACTTCGGGAAGACTGCTGTGCAGATGAATTGGACATGTAGGTTTTGGAGGGTTTATAGGGTTATGGGCTAGAGGATTGTGTGCGATTGGGGGGGTATACCTGGACCCTTAGATCGGCTCCCTCTTATGATGTCCTTGTGTATATGAAAATATGCATGCACGCATGCATGCATCATACATAGATGTGCAAGTATGTCGTTAGAAAGGTGGGTTTGGGGGGTTACGGTAAGGTTTGATGGGTTTGTGGATTGGGTCAGAAGGTTGACGGTCCTGATATTTGGCACTTTGGGGTTAGAAGGCTTGGTGTTCATGGGGTTTCGGGTCTTCGCGTTGAGGGGCAAGAAGGCCTAGCAGGCGGGCCTTAGAGAGTATGTGGGATGTTCGGGGTTGAGATCGCTGGGAATTCAGTTCTTTTAGGGTTTAGGGGTTTAGGGTTTATTTGCATTGTGCTTCGTACGGAGGCATCGTGAGCAAGTGTCCTCGCCTTTCCTATGTCTGCCTTTTCGAAAGCCACATTCGACACTAGCAGCAGCAGGGGCAACTTTTTCAGATGAAGTCCGAACTGAGGTCGCGTAATTACCACCACAAGAAAAACTTCCCATGTCCACTCGTAGCCTTCGACACCGCAGATTGTCGGTGGGGGCTTTTGTTTCCTATTGACTGTTGGCCTTGACTGGGTTGTAACTGTACATATATGATCATTGCTGTTGTTGTTGTTGTTGTTGTTGTTGTTGTTGTTGTTGTTGTTGTTGTTGTTGTTGTTGTTGTTGTTGTTGTTGTTGTTGTTGTTGTTGTTGTTGTTGTTGTTGTTGTTGTTGTTGTTGTTGTTGTTGTTGTTGTTGTTGTTGTTGTTGTTGTTGTTGTTGTTGTTGTTGTTGTTGTTGTTGTTGTTGTTGTTGTGATCACTACTCTTTTTCTTCTTATTGTTTTTACTATGAATCTCCGTTGTTGTCATTATGATTACTACTCTTTTGCTTCTTATTGTTTTTGCTATGAATCTCCCAGACTCCCAGAGCTCTGACGCCAGGCCGCCCTCGGTTCAGTTGTACAGAGATTGGACCTACCTTCAGGCCAAAGCCTACAAGCCTACCTGTGGTTAGTAGGGAAGAGGGCTCCTTTAAAGGGATCTATAGGGGTTTAGGGCTCCTTTAAAGGGATCTTTACCTTTGGTTAGTGGGGAATGGAGGATTGATAGAAATAGTGGTTATAACTGTACCCCATTCCTCCATTCCCTACTAACCAAAGGTAAGAAAGCTGTACTTCGGAGTTCGCAGCTTTTGGAGTTCATGGCATCCGGTTTGGCCGTGGGGTTTAAGCTCGGAGTTCGAGCTCTTGTAGCTTTTGGAGTTCATTGCTTCCGGGTTGGTGGTGGGGCTTGAGCTCGGTGCAAGTTGAACCATGCCACCCTCTTGCACACGCACCGCCTTGACCAGAGCTACCGGTGACTGACGGGCCGTTCTTGCGTAAGAAACAGAGAGCACCGCAAAACGAAACACTTCGAAGATTCCCGCCGACAGCAGCAAGGCCCCTGAAGCGCAAGGCGAAATCCAGAATCCCAAAGCCCTTGCAAGCCTCTGCCCTTAGACCGAACCCCTGGATACCCAAGCCCTCCCAAATCCTCAAAGGCACAGAAGCCCCAATATAGAGTAATTAACCAGTTTCATCAGATCACAATAGTCACATGGATGTACAACAATACCAGCACCAATAATATGTGTCTAATCTCCTTGTAGTCCTTATAGTAACGATACTGCTATACTACTAGACACCACACAAACCCTAAACCCTAAACCCCACTCCTAAAGCCCCGGACAGGTCGGGGCGGTTCTCCTTCGCGTAGTGCAGTCCCTCATGGCTGGATTGGGCCTTAGAAAACGGGACCAGCAGAAGTTATACTTGGAGGATCATGGGACTTCCCTTATAAAGGGATCTATAGGGTTCCTTAAATTGAAGGGATCTTATAGGGCTCCTTAAAGGGATCGATAGGGTTTAGGGATTATAGGGTCTACTTGGGAGGATCATGGGACTTAGTAAGTACGGCTACAAATACCTTAATTATTGGGGTTATAAGTATAGTTACCCCGATTGTAACCCTAGTTGCTAAGTCGCATGATCCTTCAAGTAGGGTGTCCTTCCGCTCCTTAGTAGGCTCGAGCTTAGGGTTTGGGGGATAGGGGAGGGGGAATTCGGGCCCATGGGGTTGAGGGTCTAGGGAGTAAGTAGTAATATGTCCTTTACTTCCTGTAGGATATGGTGTGCTAGGGCCTTTGCTTCCCAGATATCCAGCTATACTTACCTTTGGTGAGTAGGGAATGAAGGAATGGGATACAATTTTTATTAATATTCCTACCATTCCTCCATTCCCTACTAACCAAAGGTAAGTGTAGGCTCTTAGCAGCCCTGCGGAATGATCGAGGGTTTAAGTCAAGGCCACCTGCACAGTCTTTAAGGTTGAGGCTTAGACTTGAGCGTTGAGGAGTGTAGTTGCGGTTGCAGTACTTAAATTAAAGGGTCATGGGACTGAGTCACTATAGGGTTATAATTACGGTAACCATACTTACAAACCTAATTAAGGTACTTATAACCTTACATACTAAGTCCCATGATCCTCCAAGTAGTGGTCGGGCATGCAAAGTGAATTGGACTGAGAGTCGCAGGCCTTCGGTTTCCAAAGGCTTTCTGCAGTCATAGGATGTTCGTTGCGTACCTTCTACACATTTTAGGCCATGAAGTAGGCCATGCCAAAACAAGGTACTACATTCTAGCATCTAGGTATTTCAATTCATGTAGGAGATGTCTGCAGGGTTGTGGGTTACGTGTAATTTGCCGAGCACAGGCCTACTGGTCAAGCGTTGGTCGACGGTGGCCAAAGCCGCAGCTCGACTTCACATACAAGTTTCAGCTTTGGCTTCAGGTTTGTTTTGAAACTTGTTCATCGTTTGACTGTTTGGCACGCTGCTGCCACGTGCCTTCTAATTTGGTGTGATCTACTGCACAGGGTGTTTGTTAGGAGGCTCTTGCTGACAGTTTCATCCGATCCAGCTACTTCAGGATGACTCTCTACGGGTCATAATTTGTACCATTGCTTTGAAACCCCACCCCCGACGAATCATGCACGAGCAGGGCCTTAAGTTGAAATCGGCAAGTCGGTTTTAAACTGCTGCCACTGGTCGCTTGGTTTTAGGAGGAGAAGGGAATGGCAATGCTGCCCTTGATTCAAGTCCCCTGGACTCGCCGCTATACCTTCAATGCTCTTGAACCCAAGCTCGCGCTTACGGCCAAGGTGCTGCAAAGCTTGTCGATGCTTCTCGTGTTCTTCTTGGGGGATGTCGCATTTTTGGGCCGTGGGCAGGGCAACCTCTGCCGCTTGACCGAAGGTGTAATACAATCGAACATGATGCAACGAGAAAAAATAGCAGAGTATCGTATTATGCAATTGCGTATAACTATGTAAAACTCCAGTATAAAATATCAATATAATCAGTACAATATATCAACATAATGTAGTCTACCCGGTCTCGGATAGCCGGGCAAAATGCCGTTTACAGGAAGAGCCCTTTGATTCCTTTGATCGCGAGAGGAGCATCGGCTTTGATCTTCCGCTGTTTTGTGAGTTGGGGTTTTGGGTAGGGCTTAGGATTTGGGGTTTAGGGCCAGGATGTTCAGAATGCAGGGGCTCAGCTTAAATGGGAGTTTCCGAAAATTGGGGATACCTTAATTTTTTGGGTGGTTCTTTTAACAAGGATCCTACTTTGTAGGGCACTATATCAGGATCCCCTACTTTCGGCAACCCTCATAATATGCCGAAGGTTCTCAGGCGGGGGTCTGGAGAGATCACAGATCCGGCCAGCAAACCTTCCCTCGCCCTCCTCCGCATCGACGCCGAAGTTCCCGAAGCATTGTCTGGCGTGGTTGTTCAGGCAGACAACTTCAGGCTTTGCAGCTCTTGGGCATGTTGTCGCTTGAATTCGGAGCACATAGTAGGCTGTGAACCCTTTTCAGAGTCCACCATCAGTCTCATGCCCGCGTTGCCAGGTATATACATGCTGGCCCTTCTGGTCTCACTGGCGGCATTCATGCACCTTCGCCGATCAGTCTGTCGTTTTGGTGGTTTCGGCTCGGGGTAGGAAGGGTATATTGGCATCTTTGCTGGCGTGGTTATACCTGGGCTTGAAACAGAAGCTTTCCTTCCAGCGCCTCGGATAGATGTTTTCAATTTCACCCCACCCAATACACCCTCCGAAGGACTACCGACAATGTACGGATGGGCAACCACAGCTCAAGAGTTTACGGAAGTCCGAAAGCTGGAAGAGCGATTCCCTGAGCCCTAAACCCCAAGCCCAACACCCCATACAAACCCTTAATAACCCCCTATCCCAAAATCCTCCACCCTAAACCCCAAAACCCCGAACCCAAAGCCCCGAACCCGAAACCCCGAACCCGAAAGCCTAAACCCGAGGTACCAGCTGGGGCGCCGACAGACAATGCACTTGCTCGAGGCATCTCAGGGCTTCGAACACTTTGGGCTGTCGGCGTCTGGTACGTAATTGTCCGAAATGAAGGGTTTCAGGGTTTACAGGGTTTAGGGTTTGTTTGCTTTCACTTGCATTTTACATTCTAATGGTTTGTGTGAGGGCGGCTTGAGGTATCTCAGGGGCTTCGAGTTTTCGGTGTTAATACGGGTGTGACAGCAACGACCCGCTCAGACAGGAGCAAACAAACCACGGGGATGCCCCGGCGATTTGCGGTTTGTTGGTATTTTCGGCTTCGAAAGATTCTCCGAATCGGTCTCTCCCCCAGGGTGTCGAACAACTACTTACTAATATTAGCAATAATAGTAATAATAGTAATGATAGTAATACTAGTAATCATAGTACATACCATCGCTTCGCCCGAGATGCGAACCCGGAACCGCTGACCGCGACCTGAACCACTCCTCGAGCTCTGATACCAAAGTCGGCGTTTTGCCCAGGTGGCCTCTTCAGAGAGCCTTTCCGAGATCACCGAATCCGAGGCTGCTCGAAGAGTGAAGGTTTCGAGTTTGGGGGTTGTGGGTGCAAAGCTTGAAAGCCTAAACAAAGGGGCTTCAATCATTACCAATACTATTTTGTTGGTTCCGTTTCATAAGTATCGTATAATATGCGCTCAAACACTATTATGGTACAAATGCCAGTAAATATAACGAGCCAAGTCGCCAGGTCTCCTACAACCCAGCCTAAAGCCCTGCATGACTAACAGAGGGTTTCGGGTTTAGACTTAAGGATCACGGTGTTAGACCAAATCCAACATCAGATCGTCTCATGTGATGCAATTGCAGGAGCCGGCAGGCCTGGCAACTAAAACACCCTAAGGCTCCGAGTGCCGAACGAGTATCAATAGGTACTTGAACGATAAAGGTACATGGAGCTTTCTTTCGGGACAACATAGCCGCGTAACTCTCCCCAATACCTTGCAAGGCCCAGCATTGTGGGAAGCAATCAATCAACACATTTAGTATGTATATGTATGCATGTATACATGTACGTTTTTATTGCATGTATGTGTGGGTGTTTGTATGTGTGTATGTGTGCATGTAGCCGTGCGTGTTTGTATGTTTTGTATGTAGATATGTATGCATGCGTGTACGTATGTTCGTATGCATGTATGTTCGTATGTATGTTTGTATGTATGCATGTACGTATGTATGTATATGTATGTATGTGTACATATATATATATATATATAGATATGTATATTCTCAGGCAAGAGACGGTCATGGCACCATAAAGACCATCAAGACTCCAGCGCCTGAATCCTGAAGACGCCTATCTACCTCATGCCCGAGCTGCTGGCTGGCCCAGATCCCCAAAACTCCCTTCGGCCGAACCTGTAGCACGGGCAAGAAACTCCCTTGGAGACAAAACTTAAAATCCCAAACCCCCAAACCCCCAAAACCCTCAACGCACAAACCCTAGACCCTAAACCCCAAAACCCTAAACCTCTAAACTCGAAACCCTAAACCCCTAGACTCTAAACAGACACCCGAAAGACAGAAACTCTCAAACTCCGCCGCGAGGCCTCTGTGAGCTTCCAGCGGACTCATTCGGATCCGACGGACCGTGGCCTGAAGCCTGCAGTTTCGGGTTTGTGGAGGGTTTATGCAGTAGGAGCTCCCATTAAGGGCTCCTTTAGGGTTTGTGGAGCCCTTATAGGGTTTAGGGGCTGGCCTAAGAGTACCAAAATCCATCCTTCGGCTGAAGGCTTAAGCTGAAGGTTGGGCTTTTGGTGTTTCAGGGACTTCGGGATCGTGTATTTTTGGACTAGAAATCGTTGCAATTACGCGAGCGATGACGAGTATGTGCATGTCCGTCATCATCAGCGCCACCTGACCGTAGTCACCATCGTCACGGTCACCAGCACCATCACCATGCTCTTCGTCGTGGCCAGCAAGTCGTTCTGCTCCTCCCACATGTCCTCATATTTCCTCCTCCTCCTCCTCCTCCTCCTCCTCCTCCTCCTCCTCCGCCGTCTCCTCGTCCTCCTACTTCCAGTTCCCCTCATCATCATCAGGGTCAACATCGCCGTCACCATCGCCGCCATCGGTTTCGTCCGCAGCCTTAAGGGTATCGGGTTTAGACCTTTACAATGACAAGGTTCAGCTCAGGGTATAGGGTTTAGCCCTAAACCCCAAACCCTAAGCCATTCGAATTCCTACGTGGAGGATCATGGGACTCAGTAAGTACGGTTATAAGTCCCGTAGTTGGGTGTTATAAGCATTAGTTAACTTCATTATAGCTCTAGTTACTACGTCCCATGATCCTTCAAGTACTTCGTCCTTTTGCCCCTTTCAGGACAACCGTCGTGGTCGATCTCTGCTGCCACGGCCGCGGATAAGCTCAGAAGAGGTGCCAGCCTAACACTGCAAACCCTACCTGGGAGTTTCCGACAATAGGGGACCCTAATTTTGTACCCCATATAATAGGATCCTTGTTATAAGGACCCCCCCAAAATAAGGTACCCCTAATTTTCGGAAACCCCCACCTTGGCATTGGTTCGATTGTTTCCCCTACAAGCTTCCCAGCCATTTGTGTTTTGGTATAGCGAACCTGAGAAACCCCCTAGTCTCTACTTGGAGGGGCAGGGGACTTAGTAACTTAGTAAGTAGGTTATAATGTTGGGTTATAATTGGGGTAACTCCGATTAGGGTACTTATAACTCTACTTCTAACCTACTTGCTAAGTCCCCTGCCCCTCCAAGTAGTATAGTTGTGTTGGCTTCTACGATTTAACGATTGCTTCATGCGGCTTCTTTCCGGACGTCCACATGTCCTGCGGATCCACGAAACTCTCAGACTTCCAAGCCCTTTTGCTACACAAGCCCGAGCCCTAACACCACCCAAACCCTGAACTCCAGACCCTATAACCCCAAAAGCCTCAGAACCTTCATCGATATGCGGTATACATCTTGCATGATCCTAACCCCGAAAAGCCTCTTAACCTTCATCGAAATGCCGTATATACATCTTGTATGACCCTAGCGAAACCCTCCCTGAAAGGTTCAGCCGGCCGACTATCAGGTTTGCTGTCCATCGGAGTCCCTTTGATGCCAGTGTCATAGAATTTTTGTTTCTGCACGTTTGGGATATTAGAGTTTTGGTGTTCAGAGTTTTGGGGTTTGGGGTTTGGGGGTTTGGGGTTGAGGGGGGTTGTTTGGGAGGTTTTCGGGCTTGGGCACTTGGGTTTTGTAGTTAGGGGCGTGCCTTCTGCATCCCTGTAAGCCCCAAAACCTAGACGAACTCTAAACCCAGCCGTATGACGCAAACCCCGCAAAGTATTCTGCTGGCTTACACGAGTGGTAGCACATGAGTATACTCAAACATCAGAACAAATCAGCTTAAGTTTAACGGTAAAGCAATGAAATAACTTTTATACGTGTGTATATATATATATATACATATGTATATACATACATAGAAGTTATGTAAGTTGTTTGTGCAGGAGGGTACAGTAGTTGTGACCATAATGCAAGGTTCAACCTCCACAGGACATGCAGGGAGTTTCCCTCAACCATCTTCGAAACTCCAAGCCCCCAGAAATACGGAATCAGCCTTGGATTATCGGGAGGATTCCGAGTAATGATTTAAGGTGTGTGCTTTAATCCAGGGTTTTCGAGTCTTTGGGATTCCCAAAACTTTTGGATGGCAAGAGCCAGGGCTCAAAGAGACTTCCTCTGCACCAGCACTCGTTTCACCCGCAATACCCCGAGCCCGTGTTGGTGCCTTCAAGAGTATCGAAGCCTTCAGATCCAGCGAAGAGAGCCCACAAGGCCCAATACTAAATTGGTCTCTGGAAGCACATAGTGCTTGACATTGCAGACCCACTCCTCACCCTGAAGCCTAAACCCTCAATTACTACGTAACTCATTACGGATGAAGTAGCCATCAAGACCCTAAACCCTTAAAACCCTGAGTTCTGTCATCGTTAAGCCCATTGAGCCCTTAAGCCCTAAACCCTTAAGCCAATTAAGCCCTTAAGTCCAATAAGCCTTTAAGTGCTGAACCCTTAAGCCTATTAAGCCCTTAAGCCCATTAAGCCCTTAAGCGCTAAACCCTTAAGCCCATTAAGCCCTTAAGCCCTAAACGGCCCTAAACTCCTTAAGCTCTTAAGCTCTAAACCCTTAAAATCCACTAAGGTTCACGCCGGTGAGCCCTCAGCAGCTCCTCGCACAGCGGCTGCCGCAGCTTCCCGAGGTCGACCAGCTGGAGCTCCTTGGCGATCACTTCCCTGGAGCTCCAAATGGGAGTTTTCGAAAATAGGGGACCCTTAGGGTTCCTTTAAAGCGTGCCATAAGGGCTCCTTAAAAGGATCTATAGGGTTCTATACAGGGTTTAGGGCTCAGGGTTTGGGGGTTTCCGAAAATAGGGGACCTAATATAGTACCCTCAATGGTAATTAGGATGCGTATTCTAAGGACCCCAAAATAAGGTTCCCCTATTTGTCGGAATCTCCCAAATAGCGCAAAGCAGGTACTAGTTGTATACTTCGAACCAAGGGTTTCAATTCCTAGAAGCCGCGCAGTTATCTTTATCTTCTGCGGTTTAGGGTTTAGGGTTCTTTTTGTAGGGTCTAGGCTTGGGGCCTGCAGGATTGGGGCTTGTAAGCTTAGGCAATTATCACCTCATGTCCTACAGCTACTGCTACTACTGCTACTGCTACTGCTACTGCTACTGCTACTGCTACTGCTACTACTACTACTACTACTACTACTACTACTACTACTACTACTACTACTACTACTATTACTACCACGACTGCTACTGCTACTGCTACTCTTCTGCCGCGGCCACAGCGTGCATCCCGCGACCAGGGTTTTGGACCAGCGCTGGCTGGAGCAGGAGCGGAGCCGGAATTCGCAGTTCGCCAATTGGATCTCTTCAAAGAAGCTTGGCGATGCACTTTAAGGTTTCGGGCTGACAGGCTTTAGGCGCTCAGGGGTTTAGGATTTGGGGGCTTCAGGTTTTAGGGTCTACGGAAGGTTGAGGAAACTTAGCTAGATTTGGCTGGTTCAAGCATAGGGTGGGTGGGGGCCCACGCGGCTTGCGGAACTGGCAAGCCCAACACCCCGAAGCCTTGTGCAGCCTAAGTCTCTGCTCCAAGATTCTAGAACCTCTCCCTGTTTGCCAAGGCGTGGAGTGCTGGTGCAGCTACTCTGCGTAGCGGCACCCTGTTCGCACAAGTAGGTTAGCGAGCACTATATAGTGCTCAGGAGTTAGGATCACGACTAGGCTTCGGACTTGCAGAGTGAAGCACGAGCCCGGGTTGAGAGATTGCGGTAGCGATGCCCGCACGAAGCCAGGGATGCAACACCAGGGCTCGGGATCTTTGTCGCGGCTACAAGCATCCCAAAATCATTCTTCTTTGGCTTCCCCGTGGTATTGGCGGTGTCGGAAAGGGGTCCTTAAAGCCTTATCTGGGAAGGGGGGCTGGTTCCACTGCCGTGTCCTGTTGTGTACACCCATGCGTGTAGATATGTTGGCTTGCAGGTGCCTCGATACAGCATTCTGAGATGGCTCAGAGATGATAAGAATACTATTTGGCTCTGAAGCCACCCTGAAACTTGCATAAGTCCATGAAGCGATGATGCAAAGTCGAGTGTAGATGTAGGCACAGCCACGGTAAGTTAGCATCTATGCATGTACACATGTAGGTTGGAGGGTAGGCAGGCAGGTATGCATGTTCGTCTGCGAAACTAAGTACATAGATAAAGTGATCTGTGCATTTCCACTCGCACATATATAAGGAGCTGAGTGGCCAGCATCTGTAGGAGCTCAGTGATTTTTTCGACGCATGAGTCAGAGAAGAACGGAACTCACGCTGTGTTCTATCCCGCTGGGTGTGGAAGAACCAATACATGTCACTCATCGTCCCCCTACTTCCTTAAAGACCAAATGACCCGCATAAGTAGGGGTCCTATACCCTTGTACTATGAATCCCCATATGTGACAGGGAAAGCCCCAAAGTTGGAAACACAATAGCCTCAATCTTTAAGAGTAATATAAAGGGAATCCCAGCACTATTTGGCCTTTATCCGGTTTCCAACTTTTTGGGGTGTACTTTATATGAAGCTTAAACCCTTTTATGCTTCATGTCGTCCATACGGTTACCGGCTTGCGAGTCGACAGCCGTGCCTTGACACTCCCTGCGCTCAGATCTTCGTCTTCTTTGATTCGGCAAGAACGATTGTGTGCCTTCGCGCAGTTGGCTAAGCAAGGATGGTCTGAGTGTGGGATCTTCTTAGTAGTCCGGGTGCCCGGTGCCCTGTTTGGTGCTGTGGCAGGGTCCCTTGCTTGCACCAATTCCCCAATCCCTGATTTCGTTAATTTCCCGAGTGAGAAGCTTAAGGTTGAAGATTTCGTTTTGGAAAACTCTGGATTGAGCTCACTGGAAGTTTGATGGCTCTAGAATAGGCGGAAAAGAGCAGCTTGTTCTTTCTGCAATGGCTCTTCTGTTGTCCAGGTGACTCTGTATATAAGGCTCCGACGATTTTCCGGTCCTCAGAGCACAAAAAAATGATGTCGACCGCTTTATTGATGTTACCCTAAACCCTAAACCCCAAACCCTAAACCCTAAACCCTAAACCCTAAAAAACCCTAAACCCTAAACCACAAACCCTAAAAAACCCTAAACCCCAAACCCTAAACCCTAAACCCCAAAAAACCCTAAACCCTAAACCCCAAACCCTAAACCCTAAACCCTAAAAAACCCTAAACCCTAAACCCTAAACCCTTTCCAAACCCGTCTTATGGCAATGGTCCTCACCACTCGCAGCCCCAAAGGGACCCTAGGGCTCCAGTTATACCTAAATAGGAGGTTACTGGGGTATAGAATATCTAGGACCTAGAGTAGGGCCTTATTCCCTTTTAAAGGGTTCAGGTTCCCTTATAAGCCCCTTTCAACCAAAAAGGGCACCCTTTTTCTTCATAGGTTACTGGGGTATAGAATATCTAGGTTGGATTTTTGGGACATTTTCTATTTTCCTTATTTGGGTTTATAAGGGACCCTAGGTATAAATATTTTTGAGGGTGTTTAACGGCTAACCCAGATATATGGTTAGTAACATACTATTTAGGTGACTGGAGCCCTAGGGAGAGCTGAGGAATGATCAGTTCATCCGAAGTGCTCCTATCGTCTCTCAGTCGATCACCTTCTCACAATTTGGAGCTTCCGTGGCAGCAGCCGCGGCTGCAAGAAGGGTCTGAGCCTTCCGACTTTCGAACATATCCTATTACTGGTTGATTGTTATGAGGGCAGGTTCGAAGATCTGAGTTACGGCGCAAGTCTCTACTTGAACACTCCGAGAGGTTTGAAGTTCATGCAAGGTGTAAGGTGAAGTGAAGTTGGCAAGTTTGTGCTTTGTAAGATCCCTAAAGAGGATTCCGTTGCAATACGATCCATAGAGCTTCTATGAAGGTCAAAGGGTCCTATGTACTGTTATGGGGCATACTCCCCTAAGTCATGATCGTAATTCCTAACATGGAAACCCTACATTCTACTATATGGGAGTTGCCAAAAATTAGGGGTACCCTGTTTTGGGGGTCCTTATAATATGGATGCTACTATTTAGAGTGCTATATTAGGGTCCCCTATTTTCGGAAACTCCCATTTCGGTACATAGGACCCTTTGGGAAGGTCACATTGACACAGGGAACGACCCCTACGACGATTTATTCTTTGCAGTAGATCGCCTCCACCTTCAGGACGACATGAACCCTAAAAGGGTTTAAGATTCATATACCACATAGTAATTCATAGCAGATGGGCCCTAAACCCTAAACCCTACATCCCCCAAGCCCCGGTCTCCCCTGTCCGAAACTTTATGAGCCCTACTTGGAGGATCATGGGACTTACTTAGGTTCCTTTAAGGGCTCCTTAAAGGGATCTATAGGGTTCCTGAAAGGGATCTATAGGGTTTAGGGATTAGGGTCTACTTGGAGGATCATGGGACGTAGTAAGTCAGGGCTATAAGTACCTCAATTGGGGTTATAAGTATAGTTACCCTAATTATAACCCTAGTGACTAAGTCCCAGTATCCTTTAAGTAACCCTAAAACCCCCCCTCTTACAGAGCCCTTATAGATCCTTTTTTAAGGAACCCTAGTTACAATTTGCCCGAAACCCTAAACCCTAAACCGAAGAATACCCTAAAACCCCTCTTATAGAGCCCTTATAGAATCCCTATTAAGAAGCCCTTGAAGGAACCCTAGGTACTAAGTCCCATGATCCTTGAAGTACCCTAAACCCCCCCCCTTCTTATAGAGCCCTTACAGATCCCCATTAACGGAACCTTTAAGGAACCCTAGTTACTAGTCCCATGATCCTTGAAGTACCCTTTATTGAAGCCCCTAATTATCTCTTAATGAGAAATATCAAAATCGCCCAGTGAACCCTACCATCTACCCGAAACCCTAAACCCGTTTTGAACCGAAGAATATCCTAAATCACCAAAAGGTCGGCTCCTAAAACCCACTCTCTTATAGAGCCCTTATAGAATCCCTATTAAGGAGCCCCTTAAGGATCCCTGGTTACTAAGTCCCATGATCCTTTAAGCATCCTAAAACCCCTCTTCTTATAGATCCCTTTTTAAGGAACCTAAGTCCCACGATCCTTGAAGTACCCTAAATCGCCAAAAGGTCGGCTTGGGAGTCACCGGCCTCGTGGACGGCCGCGCTGGGCTTTGGGAGGCCTTAGCCTGGAAGGCGCCAGCGGCTCGGGGTTTGAAAGGCGTTGAGGGTTCCTTTTAGGGGGCCTTTATGGACTCTAAGGGGTCTTATAAGGCCTTAAGCTAGGGTAATTATAGGGTTTAGGGTTTGAAAGGCTTTACAGGTTCCTTTTCTCGGACCTGGGACCTGGAGTAGACCCTTATTCCCTTTTTTAAGGATCCGGTTCCCTTATAACCCCTTTAGACCAAAAAGGGGACCCTTTTTATTCCTAGGTTACTCTTGGGTCTAGTTTTTGGGAGCCTTTAAGGACTCTAAGGGATCTTATCAGGCTTTCGGGGGAAAGGGGTTTACGGTTTAGGATTTTAGGCCCATGGTTTAAGGCTTTGAGGGTTTCTTTTAGGGACCCTTTAAGGAATCTAAGGGGTCTTACAAGGCCTTAAGTTAGGGTATAGGGTTTATTTAAGTTTTAAGGGGGGTTTAGAGGTTAATTAGGGTGTGGGGTTTACGACTTAGGGTTTAAGGTTCAGGCTTCAAGGCTTTAGGCATCCTTTAAGGGATTGAGGGTATAATGTTTATTTGAGGTTTAAGGTCTGTAGCCGTCAGGTTTGAGGGTCTTGGGTTCAGGGTTTTTGGGGTTGACGGGTTTTCGGATTTAGGGCAAAAAGAAAGGCTTGAAGGGCTCCTTGCAAGGTGTAGGGTTATAACGGTTACTGTAGTTTTTTGGGGTTCGCCCGGCACTTTTTACTGGGCTTTTAGGGTTGGGAGTTTAGGGCGCCAGTGCTCGGATTTAGGGTTTGGGGTTTTGGGTTTAGGGTTTAGGGTTTAGGGTTAGGGTTTAGGGTTTTGGGTTTTGGGTTTTGGGTTTAGGGTTTAGGGTTAGGGTTTAGGGTTTAGGGTTAGGGTTTAGGGTTTAGGGTTTAGGGTTAGGGTTTAGGGTTTAGGGTTAGGGTTTAGGGTTTAGGGTTTAGGGTTTAGGGTTTAGGGTTAGGGGTTTAGGGTTAGGGTCTAGGGTTAGGGTTTAGGATTTAGGGTTTAGGGTTTAGGGTTAGGGTTTAGGGTTTAGGGGTTAGGGGTTTTGGTTTGGGGTTTTGAAACCTGGGCTGTAGTTCTGCATGCTGGGATGTTTTCTGGCAAGGTGTCTCTCTGCATCGTATGCAGCGGTGTGCATAGTACAGAAGTCTGAAAGTCACCAATATGAGTGCCACGGCCAAAATTCTGTTCTCAAGGCCCTTATACACAAAAAGGATGGATTAATGTGGAACCGTAGAGCTTTCTTTTCGCCTTTGAGGACGTCTTGCGATCCTTTCCCGTGGCGGCTTGCTTCTCCTTGAGCCAGACCTTTACCATCATGGCCTACAGTGCCGGGGTGCTTCGGCATGCAAATTTCAAGAGACTTCAAGTGTCGGAGTGTCGGGTTTATGGAATCCAGAGCCCCCTGTTGGAAGCAATATTATTGCGGGGAAGACAGTGAATTCTGAGCATGATTCCTGGACCACTGAGTTTGTGCACACAGAACGGGGGTCCCGGTCTGGCAGTGTTACTACTGTGTTCCGGCTACTGTTGGTTGTCTTCCGCTTGCAGTTGTTTGTTCTCATACTGCTGCCAGGTCAGCGGAATGGAGAACACGGCGCCCCGGCTTCACATCACGCTCATCGTTTAGAGAATTCATGCTGCTGCTTAGCAGCCACGATGATCTTGACAAGCACCACAACCTCAGACCCTGCCCCCCCGAACTGCTTTCCCGATTGCTTTTGATGACCTCGCATCTTCTCTCAGTGGAGAAGCACATCTTATCCCAGGGTTCCAGTTGCCCAAATACTCGCAGTAGGTTGCTGTTGTAAATATTTTAAACGTCTACCCCAGCTAGTCATTTCAATAGCAACATCTAGCGGTCCAGGAAGTAGCCTGCCATATTGCCAACTGCTAAATGGAGTGCTCTGCACCAGGAAGCCATGTAGTATAGGGGCCTTAACTATTACCTATACTATGTTGGGGGTTCCTTATTATAACTACAGTATACTGGGCACAAAAACCTATTCTAATTATTAGGACTCCTATATTGCCTTAAAAAAGGCTCAAAAGTAAAACCATATTACCTGTTATTCAGGGACCCAAAAAGGACACAAGCATAAGCATTTTATAGGGATATCCCTAGCTTGTTGGGCTTCAGGGGCCCTAGTTATACAACTGTTAAGACCGTTGAAGACCTTATAAAACCTTCTCAGACTCTACAAACAGCGGACCCTGTAAAAGCTCCTTTAAAGACCCTATAAGGCCTTCTAAAACCCACGAAGAGTCTGGAAAGCCTTATCAGACCTTTTAAGAACCTATTACGGCCCTATAAAACCTATGAGAAACCTACAAAAGCCATTGAGGTCGTCGGCAACGTCTACCTGCCACTCAGCGCGCTTCTGAGCCGGTGGATCTTTCGCCGATCGTACAGCTCCTCGGCTGCGGCTCAGGATTTGTATGGTTCAGGGTTTATGTGGTCTAGGGATTGGGTATAGGGTATAGAGAGTCTAGCGTATAGCGGTATAGCGCCTACCCTGGGTTGCCGTCCCACAGTTGCTGTCCTGCTCGTCTCAGCCTTAAGCTGTATCAATCCTGATCACCGTGATTAATGCTATTTCTCCACAAGATGGCAGCAGCAATCATTGTGGCCGTGATTCGTATTTGTCGAAGGTTGGAGAACGCTGAAGAGTCAAAACCCGCAAAGAAGCATTGCATCCGATGTTGAATGCAGATCGCAAAACTGAGCATAAACTCTGACGAGCGTCTCCTGTTGAGGCTTTCTGGAGTGGATCGCTCTCACCGAGACTTGGGCAGAGCATGTGGATCGTTGAGGTTTTAGAGCTTCAGAGTCGGCTGAAAAAGTTTTTTGTTGTTGTTTTGCTGGGTTTGTGGCAGTTTTATGGCAGCGAGGCATGAGTTTGCCCTTGTTGTGCATGCCTTTGCCTCGGATCAGGCAGACACAGTCTCTTGAAAGACAACGTGTTCCGGGAGAGGATTTCAGGGGCTACGGGAGAGGTGTCAAAGTTTCGAGGTTCATGTAGGTATCAAAAGCATGGTTCGTGTTGATAGCAGCTCTATGTATACCCAGGAATCAGTGCAGGCATGTCGTCTGATCTGTGAAGATGCCTTTTTCTGGCCGTTTATGGCTCGCATCATCCCAGATTCTTAGAGGTTGACCCGTGGAACCCGCTGAATGCTGAAGGCCTTGAAAGCACTGTCCACCCTCCGTCAACCTCCCCCCGATGTCAGAGGTAGGCTTTCAGTTTTATCTACATCCTGAATTGTAGTACTTTCTTCGCAGCAACTGTTGAAAGTTCACGGCTGGGTTGTACAGTATTCAGGTACAACCGAGAAGACAAGCAGTGAAGTACAGTTTGTCAGGGTCCCGCTGGGATTACTGGCCACATGTCGCAGTGCCTGCCTGGAAGATCTCCGACACCTCCGAGTCTACACGCCAGCTTGGCCAATGTGGAGGACGTTCCTGAGAACAAGAAGCACCCCTACTCTGTAAACCTGGTAGTGACCTTAGACCCCAGACCTCCAAACCCAAACTGATCTCCAAAAACTTGCTCTTAATCCCGAAACCCATCCATCGAGTTTGCTAGCCTCGGTTCAGCCGTTGAGCTTGCAACACTATTATCCAAGCTCCAGGGAGACCGTTTCCAGAGCATCGTTAGGGTTTAAGAATTAGTACACAAGCTCGTACTGTCTTCCTTCTTCTCTACTGCTTCACGCAAGTCTTGCGTCTTTTGCAAGAGCCGAGAAATCCTTCTACCCAGGCTTCTCCCCAGATCCTCTTCCCCATGTACACCGTCGCCACCGAAAGATTGCTGGAGATGAACCGGATCGAGCCGCACGAGGAGCTAAAGGCCGGACCTGGAGAGAAGTGGGGTTTTAGGTTCAGGGTTCGGGGTTTAGGGTTTCGGGTTTGGGGTTAGGGTTTGGAGATGAGGACTTGGGTTCTGGGGCTTGAGGTTTACTATACCTGCATGCCTGTCATTCAGGATCACAGGGGCTCTCTTAGGACCTTTGGGCAGGGGGGGAAAGGACCGGGTAGATGCCCCTCAACCCTAAACCGCATTGCCCATAGATTGACCGATGCAGGCCAGGGGCCATGTGGTTATTTTCGAGCAGAGCATGGGGAAGGCCTGCCTCGTTTCACATCAGTGGGTTGCCAAGCAACATCCTGATCCCGATTCTTACCTTTGGTTAGTAGGAAGGATGGGAAGAATGGTAGTAATAGTAGTTATATAGTAGTAACATGGTAGTAATATGGTAGTTATATGGTAGTAATATGGTAGTAGTTGTAGTAGTAGTAGCAGTAGCAGGAGTAGTAGCAGTAGCAGTAGTAGTAGTAGTAGTAGTAGTAGTAGTAGTAGTAGTAGTAGTAGTAGTAGTAGTAGTAGTAGTAGTAGTAGTAGTAGTAGTAGTAGTAGTAGTAGTAGTAGTAGTAGTAGTAGTAGTAGTAGTAGTAGTAGTAGTAGTAGTAGTAGTAGTAGTAGTAGTAGTAGTAGTAGTAGTAGTAGTAGTAGTAGTAGTAGTAGTTTTAGTAGTATTTATAATTCTACCCCATTCCTCCATTCCCTACTAACCAACGGTAAGGAGTTCAAGCAGATGAGCGTGCTGAAGGAGGCCTTGTTGCGGCTCCTGAGCAGTCAGGGCACTCTTCCGCCCCATCCCGTCACGGAAGTCTTCGTGCCTTCTGCCAAAGGCATCCCCTTCGAAGACTTCCGGTCCCGGCCGTTGTTCTTCTGGTACGACTACTTCAGTATCCCGCAGTTGGAGCAACGCTCGGGGTATGGTGCAGACGGCGGAGATGGCAGCAACCAGGCAAAGGCCATCCGCAGTATCCCTGCCTATGTTGCGAAGTGTAGCTACTTTTTCGCGCTGTGCCCCACGATCGACTGTCCTTTGGAGGGAAGCGTGCTGAACGCAGCGACATGGACCAGGTGGCGCAAGACTTGTCCTTTTTTGTTTGTTGTTTTATCTGGCAGGTTTGCAGGGAATGGCGTTTGTAGATTCCTATGACAGCCCCATAATCCGTGGCCGCAAGTGGGTAGCGTTGACGTTTTAGTATTCTGAAAATGCTTTGCACGTGAGCTGCAACACACACGAAAATGGCAATCGCAACAGAAGTAGTTATAAGCACCACAACCAATGCCAGGCGCGGCTGGTGCCGACTGGAGCGAGCATCGCGCGAGCTTTCCAAAAATGGCACCTGGATCCTGATACAGAGTGCTGCTGCCATAGAGCTTGTCGGCACCGCGCTTTCTTTGGTTACGGGATGCATTGGTGAAGGAGAATTTACCGTGGAGGGCGATCGACTTAAACTCGCCCCGGTGATGAAGGCTATCGTGAAGCGGAAGCTGATCGTGTCTCTCCAAAGTGGGGATTTTCCCAGCTACCGCCAGCATTACAACCTGCAGGCTTTCCATCTCAGATACGAAACCTATCAGTTGCTTCATTCCGACCTCAGATGTCAAGCACCCCGGGGACGATGTGGTGGGAGACTGGTCTTGTTCAGGAATTCAGTTTAGGTTACCATAATAGGGATCTACACTGACTAAATAATATGGTTTCCTTATTACAGCAACTTAAATTAACTCCTTTAACAAGAACCCAGGAGAGTTCCTCCATCAGAACTGCCTCGTGAGAGTGGACCGGCGAGATGCCGCGGGCTGGTGGCCGTTGCACTATGCAGCACTATCAGGGAATGTTCAGGTGGGTTTTCCAAATTACCTCTTTTGGGTTCCGAAACTACCTAAAGGCTCCATAGTAGTTCCTTTTAAGGAACTACTACGGAGCCGTTCGGTAATTATGAGTAGAATTATAGAGGCTACCCCAAAGAGGCCGTGCTTTTGACGGTTACCCAGGTGATCCAGGGCCTGCTACAGAAGCGCGCAGATCCCAATCGGAAAACATCCAAAGATGAACCGAAGTTGGGTTTCCCCCCTTGGGTTTCGGCTCTGGACCTGTCTGCCTACTACAAACACAACGATGCTGGGCTCTTTTCTCTTTTAAAAAAGATGCAATTTACTTCACCTACTAAGATACAAAAATGGGGATCCATAGTAAATTAAATATGATAAGGTGTCTTTATGATGATAGCTTAACTCAAGTTCCATGACAAGAACCCAGGATGCAGTGCGACTGCTGCTTTCGGTGCGGGCACACCCCCTCAGCCAGGCGATGCACTTTGCAGCAAATACAAACAACGTGGAAGGAATCTGCATCCTCTGCGAAGCGGGCGGCAACCCTCTCGCAAGAAACTGGGTGGCACGTTTGGAGAAACTTGCTTATTGTCATGTGGTATCAGAGAATCTGCTGTTAATTATTTAGCATGAGATGGGACCTACTTATAATGCACAAACATATACCACAATATATATATATATATATATATATATATGGTGCCCCCAAAATTGCTTCGCGGAATCTGTGCGTACGAGAACAAAATCACAATCGCATGTGTGTGTGTGCATGATTCGCATATGCTTTGTTTGTCTCACAATCTTCTGAGTAGGTTGCTGCTGGTTGCTGGCTCAATAACCTCCGTGAAAGGTGGATCCTTCGGGGGGCGGGGTAGCATGCATATATATATATATATATATATATATATATGTATGTATATGTAAATGTATATGTATATGCATATGTATATGTATATGCATATGTATATGTATGTGTGTGCACCCATCTATCTATCTGTCTCTCTGTCTAGCTATATATATATATACACAGAGACACGCACAGCTCAGGAAACCTTTTCGGCGCAAGTGCCCTGGAGGCAGCAGCCGGCTATGGAGCCCGGGAGGCGTTGGTGGAGCTGATCCGGCGAGCAAAGCCCAGCCGACTGGATCTCTCCCGCGCGCTTTACGGTGCCTTGAGCTTCTGGTTTCCTGAGTAGTACCCTTTTGCCCTTTTTCTCTTTGGGCTCCCTTATTAAAACCCAAACAGCAAGGAAGAAGGGCACCCTTATTCTTAGGAGGATCCTGGAGAACCTACAGGGAACTCCAGAAAGTTGGAATATGGTTTCATGGTAGGATACCCTATAATTTACCATAGAAGGGTTAGGATAATCATATTCCAACTTTCTGGCTTTTACCTTACTGGAGAACCTAGGCTTGAGAGGTGGCTCTGCAGAGCTCGTGGAGCAACTGCTGGGCACGAGGGCCGATCTGAACTTCCAGAACGACATCCACCGTGACCTGTCCCTTTTGGGGCGGCTTTTCGTGTCAGCCAAGTCCTTCCAGCACCGATTCGGGCGGGCCACGGCGATGTCATGCATGGCGTATCACACCAACGGCTGCACCCCGCTGATAGCAGCCCTGCAGACCGCGCAGTACGAAGGCGCTGCTGCCTTGATTGCGGCCGGAGCCCGCCTGGATTTGACAAACAGCCGAGGCTGGACGGCTGCCGACTTTGCTGAAAACCAGTCAGTCCCCGAGTTTCTGCAGCAAGGTCTCGAGGGGCTCTCCTCAGAGTGTAAGCGGGTGGCCACCCTGGCTCTTCTCGACGGCTACGTCGAGGTCGCCTTTTGAATCTATGCGCCTTTTGCTGGCTTTGTATGAGGCACAATTCACAAGGGAAAGGTTCTATAGGACCATGCTGTGGAAGGAAGTGCAGCCATTCAGGACCGGCCGCACGACTTTGAGTTTTGAGCTTGTTCAAATTGGTTCACGATGGTGGGCCTAAGAAAGGGGCCTCAATCATTACCGATACTATTCTTGGGGGTTCCTTATTATTATAGCATAATGCCAAAACCCTATTCTAACTATTTACGGCCTCTATATCATACACCCAGCCCTAAATCGACCGACGCCGGTCGCCTCTCTGCATCGGTTGGATTCCTGGACCACAGTGTCGAACCACGAGACTGCGATGAGATGACGTCCTTAAGATAGCTATAGACTCTGAACCAGATCTGCAACCACCACGGGTGTTGTCATGGATCGTGTAGTACTTGGTTCTTCGTCGAAAGGCCGCTTTCGGTAGTTTAGATCTTCCCCTGTCAAGATCTCATTGTTTGGACGGCTCAAAGCCATTTCAACCGGGTCCTGCAATGACTTGGAGGATCATGGAACTTAGTATACACAGATCACTGCAGTTATACCTTTCTATTGGTAACTGTACTTTATCAATGATTATTGCTCGTACCCCTATAATTCAGGTACCCTAAACCCCAACCCCAATTAAGGTACCCTAAACCCTAACCCTAATTAGGGTACCCTAAACCCTAACCCTAATTAAGGTACCCTAAACCCTAACCCTAATTAGGGTACCCTAAACCCTAACCCCGATTAAGGTACGTATAATCTTCCCCCATGATCCTGCAAGTATTACAGGCCCCGGACAAGCCGCACCATGCTTGCAATTTTCAAAGAAGCACATCCGCAAAAGGAGTCCTTCCGTTTCAGGGATATGGTTTAGGGTTTAGGGTTCGGGGTTTCAGCCTTTTCCGACGATGTTTCTGTGGCTATGGCATTCAGGTGTAGCAGAGTTTTGTGTGGTGTCAGTGTTTTTTGGGATCCCTCCCAAACTATTAGAGTACCCTTGGCCCTAGTCCTGGAAAGAATATACAACCTATGGCTAGTCGACAATGGTTCGCAGTGAATTGTTTCTAACATCTCGCTTTGTGGCTACGGACCTTCATGATGTACTTAAACCCTATGCTTCCAAGGACCTTATAGTTAGGGCCCTAGACCCCTTAAGGACCCAATAATGGGGTACCTGGAAGCTTAGGGCAAAGCAAGGTAACCAACCCTAATCCTGGTCTGGCGGCAGGGTCCATATTTAAAGGGTCATGGGACTTAGTAGTTTAGGGTTTAGGGTAACTATACTTATAACCCCAATTAAGGTACTTATAACCTTACTTACTAAGTCCCATGATCCTCCAAGTAGGGTGCCCTCTGAGGCGTTGATGCTTAGTGCCAGCGTCTTCGTGCTGCTGCAGCAATCTCCTTCAGGCCGGCAACCTTTGGTTCGTTTGAGGGGTCCGATCTATAGTAGGGTTTCTATGATAGAGGGGCCTTAATAGTTTAAATAGGATTTTGGGTCCCATTATACTATAATGATGGTAAGGAACCCCCAAAATAGCATTGGTAATTACATTAAGGCCTCATTTGTCCCTCACACAGCTTACAGGGTGGAGGAATTTCATTTTTTGTCTCAGGCTGCGCAGATCTCATGACTTTGCACAGCCTCTTTTGCATGTTCGTGTCGGGCGTCGGGGTCTGCAAGACTGACGGCGATGGGGTTGATTTAAGTGCCGAAATAATTACCAATACTATTTCGGGGTTCTTATATATATATATACATATATATATATATATATGTATATATGTAATTTTATAATGGACCCCAAAACCCTATTCTAATTATAATTATTAGGGCCATATCATAGAACCCTACTATAGACCCCCCTATAGACCCCTTTAAAGGACCGCTTAAATAGGGAAACCTATTCTAGTTATGAGGACCCCTATATGATAGAGCTGCTTGAGCATAATCCCTCCTTGAGAGGGGTTACTTGCAGGATCATGTGACTTAGTAAGTAGATTATAAGTAGCTTGTTTGGAGTTATAAGTATAGTTCCCCTAATTATAACCCGAGTTACTAAGTCGCATGATCCTTTAAGTGGTAAGTAGTAATCAGGGCACTGCAGTATTGCAGTACTGAGAATACTGGTGGGGACAGGATATACCATACGCCTGAGGCTCGAAGTGGCCCAAAGGCCTGGCAAGTCTAGCATGGCCGTTAGGTCCAAAGGCCTGAACCCAGTAACCTACTATTTAGGTAACCGGAGCCCTAGGGTTACAGTAGAAGCCAGAAAGTTGGAATATCATTATCGTAACCCCTTTAAGGTAAATCGTAGGGGATCCTACCATTACTCCAAATTCCAACTTTCTGGAGTTCCCTTTAGTTATTATCACAGTTATTCCGACCTCTATTGTCCGGCACACCAAACGCCGAACCGTGCAGGCGAGGTGTCGTCCCACATCTTCTCGACGGGGATCCTCTACGTGATCCTCTCCGCAGCTCCCACCGCAGTTCGCGGTAGGCTTTTGCTAGATGCCTAGATTTTGGTGCAGGGATGTCCAGGGTGTATGGGGATAGGGTTTAGAGTTACTTGAGCGGGAAGAAGCCGAAATATGTCCCCAAATGCACCAGCCCAATCAAATTCAAAGCTTTGCAGCTCGTCAGAAGAGCCAACCAAGCACAGGCATTTGTCAAGCGTGTCTAGGTTTTGGGTTTCTTTACAGCTTACATTTGGGCAGTTGCCAAAAATTCAGGTCCCTTTTTGGGTACCCTAAACATTAGGTGCCGTATTAGATTAAGGACCCCAATGACAAAAGGGACTTTAATTTTGACAATAGGGGACCCTCATATAGTACCCTAAATGGTAGGATCCTTACTATAAGGCCCCCAGAATAAGGTACCCCCAATTTTCAGAAACTCCCATTTGTCAGACGTTATCTGGGTGGTGTGTTAGCCCTCGAAGCCCAGCGTGTGCTTTGGAGTTTCAGGGACACCGCAGTAGTGGGGCTGTACTGGTTCAATGGCAGGATCCCCTATAATTTACCTTAAAGGGATTATGATAATGATATTCCAACTTTCTGGCTTTTACTGTAAAGGGTGATATGGTGTTCATCCTGCCTTCGTTCTGGAAACTGCGAGATGTCCCCGCCCCTAAACCCTAAACCCTAACACCAACCCTGTTTTAAAAATGCTAAGCACTGAAGGAAAAGACAAAACGCCCCGAAGCCAAGTGCGACCTTGAGCCGGCAGTCTTCAATCCACTAGGACCCAGAGCAGGCCCTTATTTCCCTTTTTTCAGGTTTCAAGTTTAGTGTTTAGGGTGTAGGGTTGTTCCCTTACAACACCCTTTAGGCCAAAAAGGACAGCCTTTTTATTCCTAGGTTACTCTTAGGTCGAGAGTATCAGCACTGGCTACATCTCCGTGCTTGACCCTGTGTCTTCGGAAGGTTAAGGGTTTAGGGTTTAACCCTAAACCCTAAACCCCAAAGCCCGAAAGTCCTGAACCCCAAACGCGTGGTCTCGGGCCGTAGCTTCCGGTTCTGAAGTACCCAAAGGGGCCTATGTAACGGTAGACTGTAGGGTTTCCATATTAGGAATTACTATGATGTCTTAGGGGAGTCTTCCCCACAACAGTACATACTTAAAGGATCATGGGACTTAGAAACCAGGGTGAGAAGTAGGATAACTGTACCAATAACTACTTATAGCCCCAATTAAGGTACTTTATAACCTGACTTACTAAGTCCCATGATCCTCCCAACTAGACCCTCATCCCTAAACCCTACAGATCCCTGTAAGGAACCCTGAAGATCCCTTTCAGGAGCCCTTAAAGGAACCTAAGTAAGTCCCATGATCCTCCAAGTAGACCCTAATCCCTAAGCCCTGTAGATCCCTTTTATAGAACCCTTGTAGATCCCTTTCCCATGATCCTCCAAGTAGGACCTTCTGGGCACAGAGCCTTCTAGATCAGCGGCTCTGAGACAGCTCCGAAGACCCGAAGCCCGGGGAAAAAAGAAGGAGTCCGACCACCTCCCTATGATTTCAATATCGGAGTGTGTTCATATATACATATGTTTTATGTGTATATATGTATATATATATATACTTATATTATATGATATATATATATATATATACACACACACACTTCTTTGTCTTTTGTTGTTCAAGAGGTTTTGTGTTTTCTGGTCGGGGAACTGAGTGTAAGTTTAAGCTACCAGAACAGGGAGAGGTAGTAAATCAGAACCAGCTTCTGCGCGGTTTCCCGAGGTTTGCATGTCCTGCCTGGCATCCATGCTTTCTGAGAAGATCATGAAGGTCCTTCAGGGTTTAGGGTTTAGGGTTTAGGGTTCCCTAGTAGTAGAGTAGGTAACCCTTCCTTAACCCTTAACCTTTTTGCGGCAGGGTAACCCCTATATAATCCCTATATAGTCAAAAAGGTTAGCCCTTTAGTTCCCCATGATACCCGACATGTAGGTTTCCCAAGAAGCCAAGTTGGGTCCAAATGCCTATCCTGAGACTTTGTAGAAGCCTAGTATTCTAAAACTTCACGTGCCCTGAGCCCACATCCCAAACTTATAAACCATAAGCAGTAGCATGCTACATAGGCAGCTGGGCTTCTGCATAAAGAAGCATAAGGTCTCTATGGAAAGCACGGGTTTCAGGTTCAAGGAAGGCTTGCATTTCTTTGCCATGACTTTGAAGAGGCCTGGGGTGTGAGGTCCAATGTTAGTTGGGTTTTCAGGTTTTTCGCTTATGCGCGGTTCGGAGTGCAAGGTTAACAAGCTACCTAAGCTTACCCCCAAGGGTCCAAAGGACCCAATTATAGGTACTCGGTTTTAGGACAGTAGTTATGTAGGTTAGGATTCTGGAAAGTATATGATTATTGGGTACTTGGACCCTTGGGGTTACTAGAACCGACGTTTGTTGTATTGTCGGAGCATGAGGCATCTAGTCACCAGTGGCCTAAACGTAAGGATCTGCCAACTGGACCCTCTATCTACGCTCCAGTAGACCCGAAAAGGGGCAACGAGCAAAGCTGAGTTGAGGCTGCGAGGAGAACCCTAAACCCTAAACCCTAAACCCTAAACCGTCCTAAACTCAACCTCCAGTCTCCGTTGCAGGTCCTCTTTATTGGTCTAACCACTGCTGTCGTTAGGATTGTGTAAGGTATCCTCCAAAAGGGACTATTGGTAAGCCCTGGAAGGTAATTTAAGCTGGAGTTCCATCCAGGAATCACCCTAAACCCTAAACCCTAAACCCTAAACCCCCAACCCTAAACTCTGGCAAGCTTTGCTGATACGTGTTTCAGCCTGCAGCTCAAGCCTACCTGCCGAAAATACTCGCCCCCATATCAGATTAGGGCTTCGGGTTTAGGGTTTAGGTGGAGGCGCCAGTTAAGAGAAAGAGTGACAGAACTTTATAGAGACACCAATTCCACGAACTCCCCGCGATTTGGAGTGCTGGCGAGTCTTGTGCGGGCTTCTGTCTTGGATTGTCAAGCGTCTCAGTTTGCAAGGCCGGCAGCAGTCCTTTCTACATCCAGAAGGTGAACCTGGACATCGGGAGTTTCATCACGTCTGCGCACTGGCAGCATTGCTTTGGGGTGCTGTCCTGAAAATGTTGGAAACTGCTAGACTCCCAGAATCCTCAAATGTCACGAGTGCCTAGACCCTAAAGTGTGATTCCTTGCTTTGGCTACTAAGTACACTCATACGATATCCTAAAAGATACAGTTCATGAGGGCTTAGACAAGCTTTACAGCTGGAGCCAAGGTGATCATGCTCTTCGTTTGTGGCATGGCAAGCCAGCGGCCAAATGACGCCTTCTGGAAGAGTCGAGATGTGGACGGAAGGAGCTGCGAACTTCCCCCATATCACACCCCACCTTCTGGTATCATAGGGACCCTTAGGGACGGGGGTAGGGGGAGGGGGTAGGGGACTATATTTCCGGAAATAGGCCTCAAAAGTCCTTATTACGGGCATTTCCCCTAACCTTTCGAAGGGTCCCTATGATGGTCGGTGAGGGCCCTTATTACGGGCATTTCCCCTAACCTTTCGAAGGGTCCCTATGATGGTCGGTGAGGGCCCTTATTACGGGCATTTCCCCTAACCTTTCGAAGGGTCCCTATGATGGTCGGTGAGGGCCCTTATTACGGGCATTTCCCCTAACCTTTCGAAGGGTCCCTATGATGGTCGGTGAGGGCCCTTATTACGGGCATTTCCCCTAACCTTTCGAAGGGTCCCTATGATGGTCGGTGAGGGCCCTTATTACGGGCATTTCCCCTAACCTTTCGAAGGGTCCCTATGATGGTCGGTGAGGGCCCTTATTACGGGCATTTCCCCTAACCTTTCGAAGGGTCCCTATGATGGTCGGTGAGGGCCCTTATTACGGGCATTTCCCCTAACCTTTCGAAGGGTCCCTATGATGGTCGGTGAGGGCCCTTATTACGGGCATTTCCCCTAACCTTTCGAAGGGTCCCTATGATGCTAGGTGAGGGCCAAGCATCGGCAATCTTCCTGCGCTCTGCAGGGCACTCCCAAGCCATCCCGAACCCTTGCCGGCCGAGGGCCTGATCCCTCGAGGGCTGGATCCCTCAGTCCAGCCTAGGTAGGGCTTTGGGACATTTTATAATTTCCCTTGTTGGGCTTAAGAGGATCTTATTTACTAATATTTTTCAAAGGCTCTAAAAGCCCCACACCTAGCAGCGCAAACGTGTGCAAGCCGGCGAGAGACGGAAGACTGCTGATGCTTTACAAAATGTGATAACAAATCGGCTCCACCCCGGGTCTCCAATGCCTGGCCCAAAGCGTAGGGTTCGAAGCCGTGACATTTCGCGACATTCAGATACGCAATTAGGGATGTTGTCGCCACATCACGAGAATGACAGGAAGCATGCACCCCCGAATAGCATGTTTAGCATGGCTTGGGGGTACCTAAACCCCCGATTATAGTCTGTTGCTACTTGGACCCTCGTGTCTGTTATATGTCATCCTGAAGTTACCCTGGGTCTGCCAGTACACCTACCCTGAGACTCCAGTATCCCTTAGTGAGGGAAGGTACCTTAAATCATTTTTGGGATCCTACCATAACTTAAGGGTATATTCCTTAATTAAGGGATATTGGAGTCTCTGGGTACTTCGGAGTTCCGAGTCGATTAAACAGACCTACTTTGGGCTCTTTGGTGCCCCCAGGTTTATCATGTCGAACTCACTGAAGCTAGGTTCTTGAGTAGTACCCTTTTGCCCTTTCTATTTTGGGGTCTCCTTATTAACAACGGAATATAAGGACAAATGGGTACCCTTACTTTTGAGGTGTTACTGGGGAACCTAGGAAGCCTTGGCATCCACGCCACATCAAATTTGCATTGTATCTGGAACCCAAACCGCACAGGAGGTGGCTATCTCCGTTCAAACAAGTTAAAACCGGAACAGAACCATACAAGCGGTTAACCAAAATCAACAGTTGCAATTTGCCGCCTGGAGGATGGAGGCAGGCATCTTCGTGGCCTGGGATGCTCGGATGGTCCGCGGGGGTGGTGAATGGGTATGTCGGGCTATTTTTGCTAAGCTATAGAGAATAGTGTGACGCTCGGGCTTGCTCCAGATTTGGCAGTAATGAATGAGTCTATGGTTCAGAGTTGTTCTGCCGCCTGAAGCAAACTTCGGCCACCGTACAGCCGGGCCCGAAATTTGAACCGGTTGACGCGACATCGACAATCCTTCGGTTTGGGGCTCCAGCCTGCTCTGACCACCATCGCATAGACTTTGGTAAGAGGACGGTAAAAACAAAGCTCACGAATTCTGCGTTCTCATGATCATGGAGGCCTCCCGACCGTCCCCTTCTGATTGAACCCAAGACCCGAAACAAAAGAGGAAGACAAGAGGGCTTTATGCCACATGAAGCCATGGAGCTTACGCTTTTTCCCTCCCCAAACCCTGAAATATTCTGGGTTTTGAGAGAGCGGGGCCTGCTGCCTTTGAAGGTCCTGGTGTTGGTGGTGACCCTTCTCCAGAACTGGCTTGCAGGCTATCTTACCTTTGGTCAGTAGGGCATGGAGGAATGGGGTAGACTTATAACTACAATTACTACCATTCTTCCATTCCCTATACTAACCAATGGCAGGGCTGGGAGTTTAGTTTCCCTTCAACTGGCGGTCGTTGGGTTTTTGTGGGGATTAAGGCATGCAGAGTCGATGGACTTAGAAGTTTAGGGTTTAGGGTTTCCGATGGGCTTTGGAGTTTAGGAGTTCGGGTGAAGGGCTTAGAAGTGTAGGTCTTCGCGCTTTCTGTGGACTTCGACGCAGAGGGATTCGCACTTTCGACCTCCCCGCTGCTTAGTGTTCGTCTCGCGGCTCTCCGGTCGCTCGTATCATAGAGCCATCCTAGAAAACCGAATGACCCCTAAGAGTAGTGGTTGTGTACTTAAAGGATCATGGGACTTAGTAGCTAGGGTTATAGTTAGGGTAACTATACTTACAACCCCAGTTGAGGTACTTATAACCTTACTTACTAAGTCCCATGATCCTCCAAGTACCCTTGTACCACGATTCCTTACAAAGCATTTGAACCTTAAACCCTTCTGGGGTTCGCTTCGTCCATAATCATAAGGATGGCCAAGAATCTCTAGCGGACTCTAGCGCTGAGCCGCAGCAGCTCTCGGCCAGCTTGCCATGTGCCGTTAAGACCAAGCCAGGTGCATCCAGCCTTGTGGACGAAATCAAGCTTCAAAAAGGTTTAGGGTTTAAGGTTCAGATACCGGTATAGGGCCCCCTGCTTATTGGATGTTTTGGTCTTTAAGCAGAGCACATCCCAAACACCAATCCCCAGCCAAACGATCAGTCCAAAGGAGTGACTGCATGCCTTTCTACATGTCAGAGCATTAAGGCACAAGCAACAGTGACATCCCTATATCTGATGCCCCATCACCTTATACTGAAAAAGCCCTTAAGTTACTCACCTCACCGGCTCTAAGCCGACGGAGAGGTCTCGTTGCCAAGCGCCTCTCCACCGTCATCCGCTCCAGCGCACAGCAGCTCTCTTTGCTTATCGCCTCTTCGTCATGACTTGAGCCGTTCAGGAAAGGGGGGGGGGGTGGGGCTATCGGTGGAGTCTCGAGGATTTCGACATCTGGAGTTCGGACGTTCTGGAGATTTCGAGCAAACAGGCAGCAGCATGGCGACCCTGCGGGGGCTCTGGGGTGCTACGATGTTTCGAGCCTCGGGACGGTGTAGATGTGGTGTACAGGAGCATCCCTTGTGTGTCCCCGAAAGCTTCTTATCCGTCCAGCTCACCAGACTCCTCAGCCCCGCATGATATTGCACAACATATATACTATGATGCGCTACATTCTAGAATAATCTGTACCACATTATGCTATAATGTAACGTGATATGTTGTTATAATCTATTAATACTATAGACGACGCGGCAGGTTCGCAACTTCGAGAGTCAGCAAATTCAGTTGAGACAGCTGACTCTGACCAGGTGTACTTCGTGGGGGACATTTGGTTGAACCACGTTGCTTTCGACTGGCCAGTGGGAACCACGGCGCTGGCCACAGGGCAGAAGAAAGAGTAGTGGGGACCGAGAAAGTTATTGCAAGCAATAATTACCTATATGATGTTGAGGAGTTCTTTAATATGACTATGGTATAATTGGCCCCAAAACCTGTTTTAACTGTTAAGGCCACAGTAGGCTTTGGGTGTAGTGTCGAGGGGTCGTGCGGCTTGCTCCCAGTGTCGGTGCCGCAGTTTCACAACTACGAAGACACGGGCAACTCAGGGTTTTTGCGTTCGATAGTTGCGTGAAGCCGTAGGCCGTAGGCTCCAGAGGACTGAAAGGGTGAGTTGATGCGAGAGTCGTTGCTTCAAGTTCGTGCGATGCCGTGCGCCGTTGCTTTGACTCCAAGGGATTTATGGCTCCGGATTGCAAGCTAAGGCTGATGATGCAAGGGCAGATTGTAGAGAGCTCTGCATGTCAGATACATCCGCCGGAAGCACGACACTTACAGGTATTCAAGTTCGATCGCTGGGGAGAGGCACAAGCGGATTCGTCATGGTTCATGGGCTGTGCGGCAGCTTCATCTGCACAAGCCGTCTCCGTCTCGTTTGCAGCGAGTAATTAGAGCAAGCTCCGTGAGACAATCCAACCCGAGCGCAACAAGTCAGACAAAGCAAACTGACACCACGGGAGCACGACCGCATGACACGATGTGGTTGGAACATGCCCAAGAAATGGGCGTCCGACCGCATGAGACAAAATGGACCAGTGCGAACCACAAGATAAGACACAGGAGGCCGACTGCGTTTGACAGAACAACACGGAGAACAACAGGAACCCAGGGAACACAAGACTTCGACCATGAGATCGAATGGGACGACGCATGCAAGAAGTCAAGATACGACAGCAAAGCGGAGGGAGCAAGGACAGAACCCTAAACCCTAAACCCTAAACTTTAAGGGCACGGAGTCCGATTCTATGCAACCAAGGCCAGGGCCCAGCACACAGGGTTCCCACTACCTGACACCAGAAAACCCGGAGAAGATGTACAACTTGGACATGGGCCTACTATACTTAAAGGATCATGGGACTTAGTAACTAGGGTTGTAATAAGGGTAACTATACTTATAACCTTACTAAGTCCCATGATCCTCCAAGTAGGAGTAGGAGCCCAAAGCCACAACTCGGAACTTTCAACCCGCAGTCTAAAGATCCCCGAGATCGGCAGCCCAAAGGTGATCGCTCTCTCCGTGCAGGTGTTCGCGTTGGCGGGGCAGGCAGGCATTAAGTTTAGATTCAAAGGGCCCGATTAGAGCTTTGGCCTTTGAATGTCTTGAGATTAAGATTTAGGGACAGTGTTGGCAGGTAGGGTTCACCTGATGTGAGCCAGACGTGCAAGGTCAATGTAGTCTGCTAGACTCGAGAGGGGCACAGCCCAAGGCCCGTAAACCCTAGTTGGAGGGTCATAGGACTTAGTAAGTAAGGTTGTATAGTTACCGTATATTTTATAACCCTAGTTAACTAAGTCCCATGATCCTTTAAGTTAAACCTGAGCAAGCCAAGTCTTGATCAATCTTGCGAGCCGACACCCTAACCCGACCTCTTCGTGCCTCAGAAGCACTTGTGTCGGGGCTGAGAGGCAGCAGGGAGTCAGGACCTAGGGACCTAACAAGGGTGAGGGCCTGGGAACAGGTCGAAAAATAAGTTTACAAGCCTTACTGCCAAAGAGCATCCGCAACTGCAACCTTACAAGCCGCTCACGCGAGCCAAACCGATCGCTGGTTCGTTCGGAAGTCATATAGAGCTTGGATCTCTCCTGTTTCGCAGGTGGAGCACAAGAATAGCGGCTCAACTGAACCTGGTGGGGCACCGGGGCAGCGGCATTCCTGGTTTCGGGGCCTGTGCAGATGGGCGGTCCTTTCGCAGCACCAGAGAAGCTACAACGGTTTAGTGTTTAGGGTCTAGGGTTTACAGTTTAGGGTTTAGGGTACTCCTGCAACAACCTGAGACCGAGATTCAGCCAAACTACACCCCAGGCGCCACCACACAACCAGTCCCAGACCCTTGGTTGTTGGATTGCTGACGATGTTCTCGGCACTTACCCTAAATCCCCAAATCCTAAACCCCTAAACCCTAAACCCCTAAGCCTTAAACCCCTAAATCCCTACACCCCTAAACCCCCCCTGCCAACTTCCCAAACCAGAGCATCCTGGACTGCGCCCGAGGTGTTGCCACCTCCGGACCCCCCAGCTCTTCCTCCTGTGAGAGCCAGGTAGTTTAAAAACTTCGCTTCGCCCTTTACTACTTGGAGAGCTCCTTATTATTTGGATAGAATAATGTTTAAAACTTCGCTTCGCCTTTGGAATGTGGGGTTTCCGAAAACGGTGGTACCTCGTTTTGGGGTCCTTATAATAAGGATCCTACTATATTAGGGTCCCCTTTTTTTCGGAAACTCCAGTATCTACCTTACACTCCTAAACATCAACATCCCTAAACCGTGTGTGCAATTCGTCGTCGGGACCTTGCCATCCAAGACAAGACTTGGAGCAGGCTCTTGCATCTTTCACCCGAGCGTGGCGACTTGTCAAAAGCTGCCTTTCATATTCAAGCTAGGCTTTAAGATCTAGGCTTTCGAAACCCAAGACCACAAAATGACCCAAGCCCTTATAAGCCGTGCTCAACTGAAGTTGGCTTGAAATCTTAGATACGGACAGACTTCGATGTTGACATTTGTATTTGCTCCCAAAGTTCTTGAAAGCCGTACTCTAGGGCTCCAGTTACTTAGATAGTAGGTTATACTGACCATGTAACACGTAACCCAGTAAGCCATTACTTAGGCAACTCAAGCCCTAGGGTCACCGAAACTGCAAAAGGGTACCAGAGTTCAGGGTGTAGGCGGGGTTGAAATCTGTGAGTCTGAAGGCCCAGGTACATGACAAACCCTAGGCATTGCCGGCACCTTACCCAAGCCACGCCCCTTGCATTTATTGTATCTGGTTGCATTTGTAGACCCTGCAGCAACGTATTTCATAGTCATAGTAACATCGTAGGCTGAATATAGTGTGAAGATGGATGAACGCTTGCTTTTGACGCACGCCGCGCAGCCGCGCAACAGTGTTCCCACGCTGGTGGGCGAGCCGAGACAGTGTTTCCTGAGATCAGGGTTCCTTTTTAGGCCCTCACCCAGCATGGTCGCCTCAAGCAGCGGTTCATTTCAATGAGGAGGCTTTGCCCTTAATTATCGGACGAGCATGCGAGGTTTTTGTCCTCATTCGGCTCACCCCACAGTCTACTCTGAGGAACCCAGAAAGCACCGGCGAAATGATGCTTTTCGTGGAGCTCAAGGTAAGTACAGAAAAGTTAGGCTTCTGGATACCTCTAGAATGGGTTACTATACTTACGCTAAATATATATATATATATATATATATATATATATATGTATATGTATATATGTATATGTTGATACATGCGTGTGTATGTGTGTGTATGTGTGTGTGTGTGTGGGGGGGTGTTAGTCACTCTACTCTACTAGACTTCTCCAGCGTCTTACATGTTTCCCATGTAATTACCTCCAGTCAAGCGCTCTGCCCCGCAGACCTCAACCCTAAACCCTAAACCTAGACTTTATGGGTTTTTAGGTGGCTTAATACATTGGCGAAACTATCATGTCCTTTCAAGCTTAGGACAAATATTGGGTGGTTATATAGATAATGGAGCTTATAAGCATAGTAGTGTGAGGCCTCTTGAGGGGCCGGTGCTTCGGGGGTTCCTGGGTACCGCGGTCTAGCTTCCGAATTTTCTCAGCCTGCCGGCACAGGAATTCCCGAAATGCGGTGGCCGACATGTGGCGAGTATTTTAGCCCAGGGCCTGCATAAACATGGTTCCCGCTCGGTCGTTTGCTTGAGGTGCCTCTACGGGGCGTTTGACAGCAGTGTAATTCTAGGATCAAGCAACACGGTTGGGCTTTCATTGCGTCACGCTACTGCCTAAACCCTAAACCAGATGGAGCTTTGGACTCGAGGGGAGAGAGTCTTCCTGGCTGAACATGAGATATTTGGTTTCGAGGCCTGGGTGACATCAGTTGCATCTACGATTGTCGGCGAAGGACGTCTAGATCCAGTGTTGAGACCGCATTCACAGTTTGAGCAATGGTGATGTGCTTGTTTTTTTCTGTTCGGCCATGTGGGTTGAAACGGCTAATTTCAGTGAGGGCTCCGATTTAACTATCTAGCTGCTGGGGCTTTTGAAGTGAATGGTTTCTTACTTCCCTGCTAAAGAGGCTGACAAGAGTCAACCGATACCAGCATCCTCAAGAGCTCGGTCCCTGTTAGACTGCTGAATCCCTGTTGCCTGACCTTTAGCAAGGTAGTGCATTTGGGGTGTAAGTATACTGTATATAGCGGTACTAGTGGAGAATGCCATATCGTAGTATACTTTGCTATACTGTACTGTATATTCCGAAAATTAGGGGTACCATATTTGGGGGTCCTTATAATAAGGATCCTACTATTTAGGGTACTATATTCGGGTCCCCTATTTTCGGAAACTCCCATATACCCCGAACCCCGAATTTGATCCTGAACCACAAATACGACCTCCGCACAGCGGTGGGCCCAGTGCCGGTAGTTGCGCCCCGACGCACTTGGCGAAGAGGCGCTTGCCCAACAAAAGGTGTTGGAATCCACCTATGGTCTCCATTGTGATTCAATTTTTGGGTCTCACCACTGTTGTATGTAGGACCCTACAAGGCAACATTCATTGAAGACTATAGGCAGTATCTACTCCAAACAGTTTAGTTCTGAATACCCCTTATACAAAGGACCCAAGTTTAGAGAGCGAGCTGTGAAGACGTTGTTGCTGAGGTGTCGTTGAGCTGTGTGTCACAGTTTGCTTGGACTTCTTCCTGCACTGCGACCCATGTTCCTGAAGCTTCGAAGGCCTGGAAACATACCTCACCTGTCTACTAAACCCGACACCTCGCATCAGACCTTAAACACCTGAACCTGCCAAGACACTCAATACCCATTATTCAGGACCACATGGGGGCGAAAATTCGGGGTACCCTATTTTGGGGTCTGCTAAGGATCCCGCTATTTAGGGTACCATGTAGGGGTCCCTAGTGTGGGAAACTCCCACATAAACTTTGTCAGGGTACCTTGGTGGACTATGAGCAGGTCGGGTCGTGGGGATGATCTCAGAGCTTGGCCTTATCTTGTTGCAGACCCTACCTATAACCTGCGACCCAAATCGTCTTGATTTGTAAGTTGTGGGCCTTTGGGTTACAGGTGCGGTTCAAGTTTTCAGGATTTGGAGTTTCGGGCTTTTAAGTTTCAGGGCCAAAGGGTCCAGGCAATAGTATAGTATTTTGTTTTTGGTGCCCAAAAAGCTATGATGTACCTCCTATTTCGGTACACGGACCCTTTGGGGTTGTCGGGCTTTCGGCACGAGCATCCCAACTCGCCTGCCGCTGCAGAGGCTGATCATGGCTCACAGCCATCAGGGAGGTCTTCACTTGACCCCAAACCTCACTTGACTGAGGTTCTTGTTAAGAAGCTAAAACTTCATATGATAAGAAGCTTTATCTTTATGTCTTTACTGCTTACCGTAGATGCCTATAAATTAGATTATAGGTTCCTTGAACACAACCCATGTCCCTAAACCCTAGCTCCCACCTCCGAGCTTCATAGCGAATACGTCGGTAAGAGGTCTAGGAGCACCATGCTTGAATAGGGGCTTTGGGACTTTGGGGTGCCTCATTATAATTGTAGTACAGCGGGCCCCAATCCCTATTCTAAATATTGGTATTCAGGCCCCTATATTAATTACCTGTTCGACAGACCCATGGTGAAATCAACGTTTACACAAGTTTTCTCGCCCTGGTTACTTCAAAGAGCCCGTGCAGCGCTGAAACTGCAGGGAACCGGAGACGGGTTTCGGGTTTAGGGTTTGCGCCTATATAACCTACTTGCTTGGGCTCCTCATATGAGTTCCCTATATTAGGCCTTAGAAGGGTAGGTGACTTGGGGTTTCGGAAGCCACAACGCTACCCAGCCACGTTTCAAGCCCTTCGTCCTAAACTTTCACTGTGAATGCCAATACATCATGGTTGATCCCTGTGCATGACACCGCCAACTTCCCTGACATGTTTGGTAGCTAGCTAATTAGTCAGTCACTTCGGTAGAGAGGTGACTTGCTATCGATGGACGGATGGACAGACAGATATACAAAAAACCCTACACCATCATGCACCCGGCATCTTTCAAATTTTAAAACTGAAGTATCCGCCTCAGGAGTAGGCTATCCCAGCACCACACAAAGACGCGTCATGGCCTCGAGAGTTGCACTGGCCCTGTTGGCTTGCTGGGTTTGGCATCCAGGCTGCAAAACTAGTGCGGTGGATTACCTGATTACCTTCTTTCGGAGGGTCTTACAACGGATGTCGACAGCAATTAAATTACACTGAGCGCAATACCCGTTATCAACAAAAGCAGCAGCAGCACTGGCAGCGTCGATGCTCAGAATGGTCACATTAGCAGGTATGTTGCCACATACATTGAGGTACCACCGATTCCCCGTGCAGGGCGACTAACAACACAACAGCAAGACTAGGTTTGGGCTTCAAGAAAAGGGGATTTATATGGGATATCTCTATCCTAATTTTTGCTTATGTGCCATTTTGGGGTGGCCCTATGTATGTTGCTTTTGGGGCGCTTGAGAGCCTCGTTCGACACCTAAGGCATTGGAGCAGGGCGCCAGGCAGCTCGCAAAGCCCGGAAGGCACGGAACTGCTTAGGGTCTTCGCGTCTCCGTATCTTTCTCTGTTCACTCCGCTCATCCGTACGATAGGTAGTGACTGGGTGTTATCTGTTCCTCGTCTATTGGCATCTTGCATGTCGCTCCGGCTTCCACCGCTTCAGATTTGAGGCAGGACGTGTCGTTCTCGTCGTGTTTTGGAATGACTAGAAGATTGATCTTGCACTGAGGGGCTGATTAGGTAGCCTTTCGCAGTTTTTTTTTTTTTTTTTTTTTTTTGGGGGGGGGGGGGGCGGTGTTAACACAATCCTGCTATTGTATTGTTGGAGAGTTTAGCCTTTTCTCGGCTCAGCCCCTAAGAGCAAGGTTGCCGGCACTGGGCCTTTATCTGATACTCAATTGCTCTCCCCCATATTAACTTACACGACTACGATCCTAAACCCAAGTACCTTGTTGGGTCCTTTGGACCCTCAGAGCTGTATCCTGCATGTTCCTGCCGAAGGTTTTTTGATACAAACCCTAAACCCCCGTAAACCCCTTTCTACCCCAAGCCCCAAGCTAGCCCCAAACCCTACTTGGAGGATCATGGGACTTAGTAAGTAAGGTTATAAGTACCTTAATTGAGGGTTATAAGTATAGTTACCCTAATTATAACCCTAGTTACTAAGTTTCATGATCCTTTAAGTACTATAGATTCCCTATAGACCCCTTTAGAGAACCCCTTAGAGGAACCCTACTCTAATGATATTTCGTTACTTTGAGGCCTGGCCTTTGCCCGAGTAGCTCGCCCGGGCCGGAACACGAAGAGCATCCGCGGCACGACTGCACGGGAAGGGTTGCATGGAATTCCCAACGCGTCCGACGAAGAACATGGTATGTGCATAAATAGACAGGCATATTTTGGGGCCCAAGGGTTCCTAGGGTTAGGTTTTGGGGTTGAGGGCATGTCGAGTTAAGCCAAGCAAAGACCTGAGTTGTCGGCAAGTAGGATTCAAACCGGAGCCAGCCTTAATTCCTGCTGGTTGGGCGAAGGCTACATGGTATACTTACTTAAGGATAGCTTGGATTATGTTAGCCTTATAAACCCGAGACCTCGGGTTTAGCAGGCACTTTCTCTTCAGCGGTGCATCCTACTTCTTGCATTTATGTCAGACATTTGCACACGTCCTCTGGTCCCAGCACAAGCTAGTTGAGATACGTTATGTGCATATGGCTGCATATGTTAAGTATAAGTACGAGACGTATACTTGCAAGTGCAACGTATACAGCTCTTTATTTGCATATACAAACATACACACACACAAGCTTGGATATCTGCAAGAGAGATCTAGATCGACTAACTTATATCTCTCCGCCTATCTCCCTATCGACCTACCTATCTGCTATCTAAGTATCTGTTCTTACATCTATCTACCTACCTACCAACCTATCTAGCTATCTATTTGTCCATCTGTCTATATCTATTTATCTCTCTCTCTCTCTATACTGATCTGTTTTTCATCTCAGTATCTACTGACATATGCACACGCACAACATGAGTCGTGTATGTGTGCATGTGCAGTCACTCTCACGCACCTGGCCAGCTGTCCAGATGCGCTAAACCCTACACCTTAAACCCTGAACCTTGAACTCTACACCCTGAACCCCAAACCTTGAACCCTGGTCTCCCTCACCACCCCTCAGCCAACATGGCGCTCCAACTCCTTGCCGGGCAGGTGCTAAACGCAAAAAGAAGGAACTTGAACCCTGAACCCTCAACGGTAAACCCTCAACCCCAAACCTTCAACCCTGACTCTAAACCCTCCACCCCCAACCTTGAACCCTGAACCGTCGTGCCCAAACCGTCAAAAACCCCCGCGGGATATCGGCCCAAGGCCCTCGGAGGCGCAGTGCGAGCCTCCTGGCCGATGTGGAGGAGGAGGAACAGCAGACGAGGACGTCTTTGGGTTTAGGATTCTAGGGGGTTCTTCGGTTTAGGGACAAGAGGGCTTTTTTGGGGTTTTTAGGGGCTTTGGTTTAGGGGTTTAGAGGTTCGGGAGGAACAGCAGACGAGGGACGTCTTAGGGTTAAGGCTCCCCTAGGTTTGGTGTACCGTACTTGAATACTTTTTTTGGATACCTGTTCCTTAAAGGAACCATTATGAAATAGCAGTCTATACTTTTTACTCCCTGGATACTTCAAAGTCTTAGGGTTAAGGGGTTGTAGGGGTTTAGAGGTTTAGGGTTTAGGGCTAAGGGGGTTCTTCGGGTTTAGGGATAAGAGGGCTTATAGGGTTGTTAGGGGCTTTGGGGTTTTCGGGGTTTAGAGGTTTAGGGGTTGGGGTTACGGGGAGTTTATCGGGCTGTTAGGGTTTATATTTCGCTCCAAAAAACCTAGCTTTTTAGGGTTCCTTGAATTGATTTTTTTTATAAAATAGGGTCAGGTAGGGATTAGGATCTCCCAGATGCTGAGGTTTAGGGGTTTGGGGTTGGTGTAGGGCCGATCGCTATAGTTGGGTCTTTGGGCCATGGATGGGTCTCCGAAGTGTCATGGCTTTGGAAGGGCAGTCATTTGCAAGGTTCAGGTTTTAGGGTGTCTGGTTTCCAGACACTGTGGTTTCGGCACTGACAGCGTTGTGGGCACAGGTCGTACGCAGGTCTCTCTGCCGTGAGGGTTAGTTCAATGTGGCCTGCTGGGCTTGGAACCCTAAACCCCAAACCCTTGTGTATCAGGCATTGGTGTCAGTACGAGCTTTAGGGTGCATGCGTCGTAAGGGCCATGCAAGCCTCCCGACGCGTTGACCTGTCTGGGTTTAGGGCCTAGGGTTTCGAGCCGGGTTATCTCAAACCCCAATGCCTGAACTCTAAAACCTTACACTGCAGCCCTTTAAGCTCCAAGCCCAAACCCAAAACCCGAAAACCCTGGTAACCCTAAACCCCAATGAACCCATAAACCCTAAACTGGCTCTAAACCCCAAGCCACATCAAAAAAGAACCGCTGTGTCCTGAGCCTCAAACACTCCTGCAGGAGCCAGCCGAAAAGGAGGCCCGTGAAGTCCGTGAAGAAGTCCCTGCGTGTGCCACTCAAAGGAGGCACCCATTTAGGGCTCACCAAGACCCCGAAAAGCAGGCAAAATAATGGCCCAAAACCAATAACAGGTTTTTTTTTCCGCATACTTTTGGGGTCCAGGTGGGGTTCAGGGCTACACTCTCACTCAGAGAATCGAAACCTTAGGCCCAAGGCCCCATGAACACTGCAAACCCTTTGACGGAACCATTACACTAAGGGTCTTTAAGGACCCTTATTCTCCCTAGCTCAGGACCCATAGAAGGAACCCCTAAGCCCTGAATTCTCATAGGAGCCCAATTCCCCAGCCCGCAAGGCTGCTGCAAGTATCGTGTGCAGCGGCATTGGCGATGGCAGCAGATGCTGGAAGAGCCGCACGGGCCTAAGCGATCATGAGCGATTTGCAATGTCATTGTCGTTAATGGTCGTGCTTTTCATATTCGTAATGGTAGCAAGGTTACGAAGTCTTTGATTCCTGTGAGGTTTGTACATCAGGTACCCGATGACGTGTCTCGATGATACACGGGCTTTAATAGAGTTAGAACACGGTCTTGGGATGCGTCGTACAATTATACATGGTCATAATGCGGAACGGCGAAATCGCATTGGCAACTATTTAGACCCCTACAGATCAAGGTGCTGAGCCTCTACCAGAGTGTATTGACTAGGATCCGGCGGCTGCAGCTTTGTGAGCACTGTTCCCAGACTTTCCACTATCCTCTAATGAAGGAGTAGACCTTAACTGATCATATTGCTACCTCGGTTTAACATTCCTTAAATAAGTAAGGGATACATTGGACGATTTGGGATGATGGTGCAGTCTTCGCATGTGCAGTGAAGCACAAGGTCAGTGGGTACCCCACAGCCCCAGAAATCTGCTTCCCACCAAAGCATGAAGCGCAGCATGTACAGAATCGGGCCTTCAGGGGTAAGTCTGCCATGCGTCTATGCTGAGTTGCGAATGCAATCGCCGGCTTGCCTCACACCTGCTGTTGCTTCACGAGTCGAGGTTTAAAGTGCCAGTGCCAGGTGTTCTGGAGTGTCATCTAACAGCCGACAGTGGCTGCAGTGATGTGTCGGAACCTCCCCGCCGACCTCCGATTTCCGCGACTGCTCGGAAATTGGGTGTGATTTATTTACAGAAGTTGCGATGCTGGCACCGGAGGTTGCAGGTGCTTGTCACAGCCGCATGGTTTTCGAGGTATTGTGTTAGGGGAGTTCCTTTCCTGCACTGTACATGTTAGGACTTAAACACGAAACCGCACAAGAGGTTCGTTGGCCCTTAATATATAATATAACATACTAGTACAATGTAATATACTATCGTATAATATAATATACTATATAGTATAGTATTACACGCCGGCTGCAGGCTCGGTGTCTACGCGTGCTGCAACGACACTGGGCCACCGCGCAGCTCGGTTGCGAGATAGGGGTACGCAAAGGCCCCAAAGTAGTTCCTTTTTGGGGTTCATATATGGAATCCTATAAGGTACTCCCAAAAAGGAACTACCTTGGGGCCTCTGGGTAAGTCCAAGTGGTCCTGTTTTTGTTTCTTGGTGCCCGCAAAAAACCACAGCCCGATAGTCAAGAGAGCTGGGTCACTTAGGCTATCAGGGTTCGTGAGTGCACATCGGATCGGGTTCGGACATCATATAGACTTTCGATTCCGGAGCGGGCACTGCCTACGACCTGAGCACAGGCTGGGCATTACGAGCCGGATCATTGCAGCTTCACGATAGCACAATGGGACATGGACCTGAAGGATCATGGCGGATTTCATAGGAGTATGATGCTGGGTCTGGCCCTGTCAACTCGAAAGACCATGAAATGTATGAAGCTGCAGCTGCACGTGGAATCGGCTCTCAAGCAGTGGACAGTAAGATTGATTGTCTCTGGGGGCTGTGGGCTCCAGAAGAGGAATATAGGGGCCTTCATGATTACCTATACTATTTTGGGGGCTCCTTATTATAATTATGGTATAATGGGCCCCCAAACCCTAGTCTTATTATTAAGGGCCCTATATTAGCTCATACCTAATTAAGCCAGAAATTCGGAAAGTCTTTGGTGCTCAGGCTACCACGCGCTCTTCGTGTCGGAGCCTGGAACGCAGGCGCTCTCAAGTCTTTCGGTTTGTTTACATGGAGAGGTGAGAGTTTGGAACAGTGGGGGTTGCTGGTTTATCGCTCAGAACTTCTTGGTGCTAGGGTTTCATGGGTTTTGAATCCTGCCAAGCGCTAGAGACCTTAAATCGAGCCCCTTCGCTCCTGGCCATGACGCCCCGACATTCTGGTCTTTCCAGCATACACCAGGATCTTGCGATCAAGGTTCTCTGGAATCTCCCTTCTGCGGATTCATGCGCGCATGTAAGATCCTTAGGTTTATGTGCAAGTTTCAGGAAGTAAAGCCTCAACACATAAAGCTCTTATAGGGACCCCTAAATACTGCTCATTTGTCGTCAATGTGCTTTGTTGGGTACTTCCCCAAGTATGCACCAAATGGGTACATGGAGCCTTACACCCTTATGGAAATTTTCTACGAAACCGGAAACCCTTACAGAACCCTTCTATATAGAATTTGAAACCCTTGTAGCGGCCTGCTTTAGAACCGGAAGCCCTTATAGACCCTGATAGAAACATTTCTATAGAAGTTGAAACTCTTACAAAAGTCTAAAGAACACGAACAAAGAACGCTTCTATAGAACCCTATAGAGCCCTAAACCTACCTCAGCCTTGTAGAATCCTTAACTACTATTTGCTTAAGAAACCACCAAAAAATAAAAATAATAATCCCTATATAACCCCCATAAGGAATATATTTTTTATTTTTTGGGGGTTCTTAAGCAAATAGTAGTTAAAGGAACTGCTTGCCAGGAGTTTCTCGGCTGCTTTCCCACGCCCAGAATGGCCGCTGAAGCCTTCGACTGGCGTGCCCGGGAGGTCTCGGTTGGTTTAGGGAGTTTAGGTTGTGGCGCTTAGTTTTTTTTTTATTGGGGGGGGGGCTTATAGAGTTTTGGTTTTTTGGCGCTTATAGGGGTTAGGGTTTGGGGGGATTATAGGGTTTAGGTTTTGGGGTTTATGGGGTCTAGGTTTGGTGTTTTTGGAGTTGATAATTAGGGTTTAGGCTTAGAGTGCATACAGGAAGGGTGAAGCTTTTGCTTTGAGAGGTCTTGGGGTGTCGGGCGCCGAGGGCTCCGGGCTTGGGTGCTGTACTTTGCTGCAGGGTTCTGTGTGTTTTCGTCTGCACCTAGAGGATCCATCGTAGTTCCTTTTTGGGGTTCATATTTAAATCCTATAAGGTAATCCCCAAAAGGAACTCCTATGGAGCCTATGGGTAGATCTTGTCTTACAGCTGAGTTTCGGGTTCGGACGCCTGGAACGCAGAGCGGAGGTTATGATGGGCGTCAGACTTGAGGTTTAGGCCTAGGCGTGAGGCCCAGATGCCTGTCACCGTCCCCCAAGGGTCCAAAGGACCCAATAATTAGTAATTAGGTACTCGGTTTTAGGATACAGTAGCAGACCAAAAGTTGGAAACCCAATAGCCTCAACCCTTAAGAGTAATGTATAGGGAATCCCAGCGCGATTTGGCCTTAATCCGGTTTCCAACTTTATGGAGTTTACTGTAGTTGTTATATGTAGGTTAGGATCTTGGAGAGTATATGATTAGTGGGTACTTGGACCCTTGGGGATCCGACATTAGCTTCACTGAGCTTCTAGGTTACCCAGTAAGAACGAAAGGGTCGAAGCGCCTGGTGATTAGGCACTTGGGTTCGGGACCGTTGTTTTGTAGGTTAAGTAATATGATTATTAGCCACTTGGACCGTAATCTAGGGTTTTGGATTTTGGGGGGGTGTATGGGGTTGAGGCTTCTTGGAGGTGGTCTTCGGCGGCTTTGCGCAAATCCTAAAGCTTCATGAGGATTTAGAGTAAACATGAGTAAACGAAGGGCACGCGAGCTTCGCGATTCACCCGCCAGTATGTTTGATACGGGTGGAGAGGCACGATGATGCGTTTAGCAGATGGCATGCAGGCCAGCCCCATCCCTATCGTTGGGTATCGCTGGGGCCAGCTCGGTAGAGTTCCATCCTGTCAGTACTGCGGAAAAGCCTGACTCTGCGAACACTCTCTTCTGATTTCTCGTTTGCCCTTTGCAGGCATCTTGGAGAGTGGTGAACTACCCCATCTCGGCTGACGAGGCTGGGCACAGGGGTCGGAATAGGCAGAAGTAGTGTCCCCATTATTTTCCTTGTAGTATTCTACCAGCAGCATAGTATACTATACTGCTCCTGACCGTTACGACCCCAAAGCCTGCACCCTATAAACCCTAAGCTTTCACATCGTTTTCTCATCATTCCGGCCCTTATCGTAGCCTCCTGGATGTAGGCCCTGCAGCTTCACCCAGTCGACGGTTAGACTGTGGTAGACTACCTAGGACCTAGTGACCCAGTGACTACCTGGTAGCCTGGTAGACTGTAGACTTCGCATAATGATAGTGCCATAGAGTCTACACATTCCTCGAGAAGCGGACCGGATGGGTTTTGATAAGTCTGATAAGTCAGAGCTTGATTGCTTCTGTAAATGCCTGTCCCCGGCCCTGCTCAAGTAGTGTGTAATCGTGCTTTCCAGTGGATTTTTCGTGGGATGGCAATGCAGCGGTGCGCATTGCTTCCGTAGTCCGGGATTGGGGCGCTCCAAGTATGTGCAGTGTTGTTCATCACTCCGGCAAGGGCAGTCTTGTCTGCTTGAATACAAGCCGTGTAGCCCACAGTTGGGGGGATACACAGGAAGAGGGACTGGGATGGGGAGGGAGGGGGTTTTCGGGGGGAGGACGGATTTTTGAGGGGCTGACTGGGGCATATCATTGGCTTGAATGCGACTTTGGTCCTGGTATGGCTTGCTGTGCCCAGGCCAAGAAATTGCTGGAGGGATTGAAGGCGCCCGGAAGTGGTGGTACCAGGCTCCTCTTGGACGGCAGGATCCAGCTTTGGGAGACGGCCGCTTTGCTCGTCACGAGCGCGAGGAAGCTTTCGGAAGACGCCCTTCACGTGGCGGTGACGACTCAGTGACGACAGTGTCCAGGGCGCACGTTGACATCCCCCTGTGCGACTGGATTTGGCTGAGCGCTATGGCCATGGCTGAAAGAGGTGGTCGAGGCGAGTGCCAAAGAGGCCGTTGACAAGTGGACCGGTTCCTCAAGTTCTTGCTCCCCTTCCAGCCGTACTGAATCAGGATGACATCATGGCCTTGGGGCAGTTGCAGAAAGAGCTAAGAGCTCCGTCCACAACTTCAGAGAGCTTCGGGGTTTGGGGTTAAGGCGTGGGAGGTTTAGGGTATAAGGGCTTAAGCTGAAGGGTTTAGGGGTTGATGGGTTCAGGGGTTTACGGGTTCACGTGTTTAGGGTTTACGGGAGTTTGGGCCTGATCCCTGGCACCACTCTCTTACAACCCTAAGGGTCTAGGTAGTCCTTATTTATGATTGTTGATACCTAAAAAGGCCCAAAAGTCCTATAATAGGGAGTACCTAAAAAGGCCCGAAAGTCCTATAATAGGGAGTATTGGACCCTCTGGGTAAGTCTACAGGCACTTCACGCGAAGTGAAGAGTACGGCTTTCCTTCGAAGCGGGTTGCAGAGTTTCAGGCTCCGGCGTTCAAGCGAGGCCTTAATAGTTAGAATCGGGTTTTGCTGCATATTGTATTGTAGTCAAAATAAGGCATCCCAAAATAGTATATAAGGGAATTCCTTAGGCCTATCTTAAGGATTTAGGTTTGTCAACTTGTCACTGCTACTTAAAGCTGCGAAGCTCGAGAGTGACAGACACACCCAAAGCTCCCAACTGCCAACCAGAAGCCCCCAAACTAGACCCCAATGAAAAGTAACGATGAAGCCCCAACCCCCCAAACCTCAAGACTCTAATATAGGGGGCTTGAACAAGTAGCAATACTATTCCACAGGGTTCTTTCAAGTTCTTTCACGTGTGACCAAGACCCCAAAACCACAAACTCTCCAGAAGAGGTCAAGCCCTTGCTGCTTAGGACCTGAACCAACCCCTAAATCTCATGGAAAACCTTAAAACGCCCTACGACTCTAAACCCAGAAGCCTGGCAACCCCAAAACCCGCAAAGCCATAAAGCCCTCTAAATCCCTAAATCCCGTACCCTGAAAACTAAACCCCGACCTCCCTGCCAGGACGATGCCAAGACACTGCCAGAGGCCCAGGATGGACCTGACGATGCCCGGGTTCGGAATTGATGTAGATTAAGGTTTGGGTCACCCTACACCCCCTGACCCCTATAAACCCTGCATCCCAAACCCTAAACCCTGAACCCTATAGTCGGAGTCTCAGTCATGGGCGGCGAATGTGAAACAGGAAGAACAGACAGGTGCTTGTACAGTCACTGGAAGTCGGTTTAGGGTTCAGGGTTTAGCGTTTTGGAAATTGGCGATGATCTTGTGTTACGCTAGGAGTGGCATCATTCCCAGAATTCAGAACTAGTTAGTGATGTCCATCTCTATCCGGGCAATAATCGGGGAACTGTCAGGGCTCTATTCGGCGTCTAGTTCTAGGGCTTCGGGTCGGGGGTTGTGTCTGGGATTTAATATGCTGAGTTGAAGATTCTTTCCTTGGGGCCCTTAATAATGAGGATCCTCTGAGAATCCGTTTTCGGTTTCTTCGCCAGCGGGTCTACATTTCCAGGCAACATGTCTTTGAGGCCCGAGCCCCCAAAAAAATCCAAAGCCCGAAACTCCAAACAGTCTCAGACTGCAGGGCCCGCGGTTCTTCTGCTTGAACCCTAGGGCTCCAGTTGCCTAAATAGTAGGTTACTGGGGCATAGACTATATGGTTAGTAACCTACTATTTAGGTAACTGGACTTACAAGACACTTTGCCCCAGACCTCTATGGAACCATTTGGCCAACTTGGCGCCCAAATATCAACGCCAGAGATGGCTGACAAGATTGAGCAATGGGTTGTGTGCTTTGAACAGAACCTTCCGAAGTGAAGTGGAGCAGCGCGCTCGTGACCAAAATGAGGGAGTCCGACATCCCCCAGTTCAGGGTTCAGGTCTTTTGGGTTTTTTCTATTAGGGTCTTACCCCACACCTCATATTAGGATATTGGCTATTTTATGGATAAGGTTATGGATTGTTTAGGTGCTTTGGGTTTTGAGTTGTGCTATGGATAATTGTGTTGGTTTGGTAGGTTGCTTTGTTTCGGGATTAATTACTGTATTTGTTTTTGGGTGGTGCTTTGTGTATTTGTGGTTGGGGTTGTGTATCTTTGTAGGTTTAGTGGTGGGTGAAGATAGGGGGTCTCTTGAGTGAAGGTAGGGGGCTTTTTGGTTCAAGGAAGGGGGTTTCTTGAGTCAAGTTCTGGGGCTTCTTAATTCAAGGGGTCTCCTTGGGCTGGGAAGCGCTACGTTTTCATAAGAGACACCTTGCCCCAGTTATGCTTATTGTTATTCGTGGGTTTAGGGCTTATGGGTTAATTGTATTAAAGGGATTGGGTTTGGGATTTTACGGTTGAGTTTGGGTTGAGGAATAACGGGGATTTATGGGGGAAGGTGGTTTCGGGGAATTGGGCTAAGGAACAACGGGGATTTATGGGGGAAGGTGTTTTTTCTGGGTTTAGGCTTGGGATTTTGGGAATATGGTTTTACGGGGATTCTGGGTTGAGATTTCGGGAATTCTGGGTTGAGATTTGGCATATGGGTATAACGGGGTTTTGGGAATATGGTTTTCGGGAATTTTGGGTTGATATTTGGGCGCCAAGTTGGCCACATGGTTCCATAGAGGTCTGGGGCAAGGTGTCTTGTAAGTCCAGTTACCTAAATAGTAGGTTACTAACCATTTAGTCTATGCCCCAGTAACCTACTATTTAGGCAACTGGAGCCCTAGGGGAAACTGTGGGTTCGGACCGAGTAGTTACAAATTTGGAGGAACGGCTGGAGCTTTTGAGCAGGTGCTTGGGCTATACTTCTGGCGCTTTTACTACTATTGCACGAAGCGGACGTGCAGGAGAAAAATGTTTTTTATCTTGTACACATATACACATGTGCAGAAGCATGGGCAACGAGACATGTCAAGTCAATCTGCAGAAAAATTACAGTAGCACTGTGCTCACCAGAAGACGTCTGGGTGAAGGAGGCAAAGGAAAAATCTGGAAACGAAGATGGGACACGGTGGTGTTTTTCACTTTGGGGGACCGTTCGCTGGGAGTGCCGGGGAAAGCACATGTGTGGCGAGGCGAAACTCTGCAGAACAGGGTAACATGTGGGATCGCCACGTGTTGTCGTTAGTTTGCACGTGTGAACACGAGATACACCATCGGCTGTAAACTTAAAACCCTGAAGACCCTCTGTATAAGGACCCTTAGGACCTTAAACCCCAAAAGACACTCCAGAATCGTGAAGGCCCCAACATGCCCTAAAGATCCCTAAAGCATTGTTTGAAACCCTGACGACAAAGATCGTAAGGACCCTACATAAGCCGGAACGAAGAACAAAGAACATTGCACACAACGGGTGCGTGTGGATCGTAAAGACCCTATACAAGCCGGAACGAAGGAACACAGAACGTCGCGAAGGAACGATGCTGCGCGATTCAGATCGGTAGTTTAACCTTAACCCGGGCATACAAAGTCACGGGCCAAGCTCCACCACCTTCTTTGGCCGGTTCACGGGCTTGCACGTTCTGGGTGTCGGGCACCAGCACGTTTATCCCTTCGGCTCGATAAGGGTGGTTGTCAAAATTATGGTCCCTTTTTGGGTACCCTAAATATGAGCTGCCGTATTACATTAAGGACCCAAAAAGGGACCATAATTTTGACAACCACGCTAAACCCTGAACCCTAAACCCTAAACCCTAAATCATAAACCCTATAGGGTTTATGATTTAGGGTTTAGGGTTTAGGGTTTAGAAGGTTTAGGAGTTTATAAACTCCTAAACCTTCTAAACCCTAAACCCTAAACCCATATGGTAGGAGAGCCATGCATGAAGTGTAAACACCCCAGTTCGACCGACGAGCCGGTTAAGCGTCCACAAGCGAACCGAGGCCTCGAACGCCAAAAGCCCAAATTAAACTCTGCATAACTTCGCTACCCAAAGGCCCCAAAGTAGTTCCTTTTTGGGGTTCATATATAGAATCCTATAAGGTGCTCCCAAAAAGGAACTACCTTGGGGCGTCTGGATATATTAGACCCCCTATAGCCCAAGAGCCTCAACGGTATGCCAGGATCCTCCTTGTACCCTCAAACAGGGGTATATGGTCCCAAATAAGGGGCGTTTAGGGTCTAATTGAGGGTAGATGGAGGGTCTAGGTAGTCCCGTTGAGCATGAAGACCCGAGCGCCGTTCCCGAAGGACCGCAACGGCCCTTGACTTTGAAGGCTTCCCAGAGATCCCAATACCCCTTAAATCAGGAATATACCTTAAATCATAATATTAAGGTCTCCATGATTTAAGGTATATTCCTTATACCTTAAATCATAATATTAAGGCCTCTATGATTTAAGGTATATTCCTTATTGAAAGGGTATTGGGTTCTCTGGGTTGAAACCGTTGAACGGAGCCTGAGTCCCCTCGACCGCATACAAAGAGTGATATAGGAGCCTCAATAATTACCTACACTACTTTGGGGGTTCCCTTAAGGGATCTATAAGGGATCTATTATAGGGTTTAGGCTAATACAGGGGCCTTCATAACTACCTATACTATTTTGGGGGCTCCTCATTAGACTTTTCGTATAATGGGCCCCGAAACCCTGTTCTAATTATTAAGGCCCCTATATTGCGCCTCTCCTCAAGAGCACCGGTAAGGCTTCAGGACAAGTTCACCATCTATCGCGCCAGAGGCCGGGAGCCACCAAACCCCCAAGCCCGAAACACCGAAGCTTTGTGGCCCAAGACCCATACTTAAAGGATCATGGGACTTAGTAACTAGGGTTATAATCAGGGTAACTATACTTATAACCCCAATGAAGGTACTTATGACCTTACTTAATTACTAAGTCCCATGATCCTCCAAGTAAACGACGACCGCCCCTTGGCAGACAGTTGGCTTCGGAGTGAAACTCCGTGAAGAACACATTCTGCTTTCAGGAGAGTCTCGTTTTGATGTATGTGTGCTTTTTTCGTGTGTGTGTAACGTGAAAGTATGTACATGTCTAAACATGTCGTATTTGCTTGTTTGTTGCTATGCATACATATATGTATACAGAAGGGACTGCCATGGGGCCTGGGTTTTTGCACACCCAGTGTTTTGCACTTTTTGCACTACTTGTTCGGTACTTGTCGTTCAGGGTTGCTTTGCATGCTTCGGAAGGCCCTCTGGATCCCTGGAAGTCCTGCAAGCCGTAGTTATACGCACAAGCCTTACACCTTACACCCTAAACCTTCAGCAAAACCAAAAAAACAAAAAAAAAACAAACAAACCAAAAAAAAACAAGAAAATACAAAGATTTCCGCACTAGTCGGAATCCTTCAGACTAGTGCTGAAATCTTTGTTTTTTGTTTTTTTTGGTTCGTTTGTTTTTTTTGTTTTTTTTGGTTTCCGCCACCGCTGTCTATATGTATGTATGTATGTCTTTATTTGCATGTAAGCATAATCGTTCATTGTTTTGCTTATTGTGTTTTTTTTTTTTCGCCTCCGCTGTCCGTCCTTTATAGTTCTTTCTGTGTGCCCATTCAGTGTTTGTGTTGCTCATCGAGGAGTCTTGAAAAGGCTTAAAAGGAAAAGCGGAGATCCTGGCTGTAACAGTTTGACGGAACCACGGCGCTACGCAAGAAGTTTAAGACTGTGTATGTGCAGTCGAATTACATCCGCATGTAGGACACGTTGGTACCCTCAAGCCTAAAGCCGTTGTGCGAGCCTTTGCAACCTTCCATATCGCATGGCCTGTAACCTCCGAAGGCTGAGGCTCCAGCATCAACACCCCAAATCCCGAAAGCTTTGAACATTACTGAGAGGATCATTGGGACTTAGTAACTAGGCTTATAATCAGGGCAACTATACTTTTACCCCAATTAAGGTACTTATAACCCTTACTTACTAAGTCCCATGATCCTCCAAGTAACGGGCCCTGAATCCGCTAACCTGGCACCTGCCTGCAGGCTTTCCGTATCCACCGCAGGATGAAGCTTGGCGTCGGAATCTCGGTCACGTGGGATGCGCATGGTTCTCCATCTCGAATTCCGCCTTCATGGAGCTTGCAACTTGTAAGACCGGACTTTCGAAGCCCGGATGCCTGAACACCTAAGCCCCTGAACCCTAAACTATACAGCTCTGAACCCCTGAACCCTAAAGCCCTATAAACCCTAGACCTTCAACCAAAACATGTTTGAGACCCTGTCGAGGCCTCTTGATTTCCCGGTAGACAGGCTGCGAAAGCCACACGAACCATGGTGATTGAGGCTTCCTGGGCTTGTGACGTATGAGGCCGCCTTTCCTTAGTAGCAGGCTTTGAAAAGGGTAGCCCTCGACATCCACCCTGGAACCCTAAGGCAAAAAACCCCAATCCCTAAACCCTGAAACCCTTAATTATGAGCCAAGGCCCTAAGCCCGAAGCCCTACTTGGAGGATCATGGGACTTAGTAAGTATGCTTATAAGTACATTAATTGGGGTTATAAGTATAGTTACCCTAATTATAACGTTACTAAGTCCCATGATCCTTTAAGTAGACCCGCAACCAGAAGGAGATGAGCAGTTGCACGTGCTTCTGCGAGCCAATGCCACTGCGTTATGGACGCCTGAGACCCGGTGAGAGATCTGAGGCTGTCAAAACTCGTAAATTATAGCGTTTAGTTTAGTGTTTGGGATTTGAGGGTTAATGTTTAGGTTTTAATGGTTTGGGGTTTGGGGATACATTGCCGCTAAGCCTGTCTAGCTCTGAGGATGTGATTAAATTTAGTTCAGTATTCCATCACTTTCGCAATGTTGTAGGGTTTCAAGCGCCCAGATCGTGGGATATCGGAGCCCTCTGTCGTGCCATGAGCGAAGTCTTGTGGAAAGCATGCTTCAATAGGAAGATAGGCTTTGTAAAGTTTGCTTGTTGCCCTATTAATACTGCAGGATTCGTCAGGCAGGGCCAGCAGGGAAGGGAGTCACATCGCCAGAGGCAGAGCAGCGTTGTTGCGACTTGTTTGGACCAAGTGTCTGCAGATTTGTAATCATGGTATTGCCATCCTGAATGGCCTCATTATAATAATCCACAGGATGCATCGTCTCGCCAAGTTCCAGCAACTCGAGAACTTTATACGATGCTCGGGTTGTTCGCTAGTTCATTGGCAGTATATTGGACAAGCAAGTTCAGTCTCTCAAAACCGGAACCCCCCCCGGCTAAAATCCAACCACTGCTCGGGACTTTGCCTGCGAAGCCATGAGAAGGCTAACCCCTAAACCCAAACCCTGGCCCCAAAGCCCAAGAAGATAGCACCCTCTGACCGAGCATTAGCCCTACCAACCCTAAACCCTAAACCCAAAACTCCTGAACATCCCTAAACCTTCATCCTCTAAACCCCTGAACCCCCCAACTCTAAAGCCGTAAAACCTTATAAACCCTAAGCCCCGCATGTAGCAACCTGATCAAGAAACCCTGGGCCTATAACCCCAAAATACAAGGATTCACATATAAGGGAACCCTAATAAAGGCCCAAGGTTTCTTAATCAGGTTCCTACGTTAATCCTAAACCCTGAATCCTAAACTCTAAACTCTAAGCCCTAAACCCTATAAACTCTAAGCCCTAAACCCTAAGCCCCTAAAACCCTGCATGAGTCCCAAAAGGTCGCCGAACACCTTGCGGCTACCGGACCTGGAGTACCTTTGTCGTGGTTGGGTAACATTTTACAATTTTTATGGGCACTTGAACCCAAGAAGGAATAGAAATGCACCGTTTTGAATCCTATCCCAACAATGAACTAAGGTACCCCAAAACCCCTATAAACCCTAAACCCCAAACCCTAAGCTATGAACTGTACATTCTGCTATCCCAACAATGAACTAGGTACGGGGAGGGGCTTCAGCTGTGCTGGCGGGGAGCCCCGGAGTGCTCAGAGGGCTAAGGACACCGGTGGGGTTCGGTAAGTTTTTGGGGCTTTTAGGGTTTATAAGAGTTTATGCGGGTTTATCGGGGTTTTGGGGTTTTGAGGTAGCTTTAGGGTTTTAGGGTTTATAAGAGTTTATGGGGGTTTCTGTTTTGAGTGGTAATGGGTGTTCAAGCTCGGGCGATTTGAGTGAGTTTAGACTTTAGACCGCTTCGAGCTCTGAGATCCTTAGGGATGTATTTGCCTTTGCATGCCTCTGCCGTACTGCAGTCCGGTCGTGTCGGGTTTTCCAGCCGGTGCCTTGGCTTTCTGCCCTCGGTTGGCTTGTGCTCTCATCTTGCGGAGCCCGCGTCTTGGAGCTGTGAGGGTCCCAGAGACTCCAATATCCCTTATATAATTGAAGAATATACCTTAAATCATATTGGGGATCCTACTATAATTTAAGGTATATTCCTTAATTAAGGGATATTGGAGTCTCTGGGGTCTCTTGCGCTTGGCTACAGCTAAGGGGCATCCGGTTAGCGTGGACATGGAAGACATGGGAATGTGAGAACACGCCGGGACGGCACGATTCTCAAGTGTTCCTTGCATCCTGGGATTGGAATGATCTGTAACTTCGGTGCTTCAGCTTCGAAGCCTCTGCACAGCAAGCCTTTCCACACTAGAAGCGGTAAAGCCACCATGTGGAATTTGATACTCTTCAGATTCAGATTCTTCACACTAGCTCGCATTACTAGCCCTGATGTCTGGTGCCAGATATCGGATGTCGGATCTGTGCCAGACGACTCAAATCTCTGTGCACAGGTCCTTCCATCCTCACAGCTACGATGTCTCGAAGACGCAGAGTCTCAGGCACCGGCCAGGGTACCCTGAGGGTGTCCCGGGCCGGGTACCTATACCTAGAGGCTCCATAGTAGTTCCTTTTGGGGGTTCATATTTAGAATCCTATAAGGCAATCCCCAAAAGGAACTACTATGGAGCCTATGAGTTTAGCTTGCTTTGTGGCCTTATCTGGGGCTGCTGTAGAGGTTTCTCTTGCTACGGGTCCTTAAATTCAGGAGTTGCTATATAGTTTGTTGTTTGGGGGGGTACGGAGTCCTCAAAGTGGTTCCTGTACAGACTTCTTGCAATTCATCAGGATCCACGGCCCCTGCAGTTCGCTTGAAGCTTGAATGGTTTCAGCACAGGGTGGAAGTTGCAAAGGTTGCCAAAGCAGATGGGTTCAGGGCAGTACTAGTGAGGCCATCTCATCAAGCATTGTATTAGGCTGCAACTGCTTTTCATGCTTCATTCGGAAGTTGTCGGCCGAAGCAAATCCCAGAGGGTCCAAGTACTTCCTATTATAGGACTTTAGGGCCTTATTAGGTATCCAAAACCATAAATAGGGCCTACTTGGACCCTTAAGGAATGATGAGACCGACACAGGAAGGACGGCGGTCTCATCAAGCATTATATTAGGCTGCAACTGCTTTTTATGCTTCATTCGGAAGTTGTCGGCAAAGCAAAACCCAGAGGGTCCAAGTACTCCCTATTATAGGACTTTAGGGCCTTATTAGGTATCAACAACCATAAATGGGGACTGCTTGGACCCTTAAGGATCGTATAATTATAATAAGGAGCCCACCAAACAAATGAAGTGACTATTGAGACCCCTATTAGGAGTTCGGATGAGACCGACACAGGAAGGACGGCGCCCTGAAGAAAAAGCCGAGTGCTCTGGAGACCTTCCGGAGCGATGCGGGCCTGAGCCACGGCTGTGTTTGCATGGCAACGGGATTTATGAGGGTTTAGGGTTTAAAATTTAGGGTTTAGGATTTCAAATCTAGGGTTTAGGGTTTAAAGTTTAGGGTTTAGGGTTTAAAATTTCGGGTTTAGGGTTTATGTTTTAAAATTTAGGGTTTAGGGTTTAGGGTTTAAAATTTAGGGTTTAGGGTTTATGTTTTAAAATTTAGGGTTTAGGGTTTAAAATTTAGGGTGTAGGGTTAAGGGTTGAAAGTTTATGGTTCAGGGCATGCAACGGGGGCAAGGACTGCAGATCTGCAGGAAGTTTAGCCGGGGCTTTCTGACCTACGGAGACACGGTGTGAGAGAGTGACAGAGAACAGGCAACAACGGCGACAGAGAAATAGAAAGCGAAAGATAAAGAGACAGGAAAAATAGACTATCGAGGGAGGGGAGACGAGGAGAGAAGATCAAGTCCAAGGTAGTGGCTTAGGAAACTCTGCAGTGCAGCCGCCTGCTTTGTCAAATGGTCTGAACCAAACGTGTCGATGTCTTTCAACCACTGTTGGGAGAAGGAAGGGAAGACGTAAGCGAAAGCCCCCTCGCAACAGCCAAGGATCAAGAGCTTGAGGACCTGCCACTCGGCCGTGTCCGGATCGGTGTTGGACATCCAAGTTACTATACTATCCTATAGGGGCCTAAATGACTACCAATACCATTTTGGGGCTCCTTCTTACAATTATAGTATAATCTACTACCCCAGAACCCTATTCGAACTGTTAAGGTCCCTATGTTACACCCGGACACTTAAGTGTTGGCTTGCAGAGCTTGTGTTCCAAAGAGCGTCTCTACTTCGATATTCTATGGAACGGCTTCGACATCTCCCGAGGTTCCTAACCTCTGAACTGCTAAGCTTTAAGAGGCTCAGGCCAAGATCTAGCTGTCCCGAATCCCCTCACTTGGGGTGATATGTAGTTATGAATATAGTTACACCATGAATACAACTCCAATGGATTAGAAGGGGCCCCTACCCTGTAATAGTGGTATAATAGGAACATAATAGGGCCCTAATATAATCCTTATCTTAACTATTACAGGGTGGGGGCAGCTTCTAAACCTCCGATTACTAAGTCCCATGGCCCCTTTCTGGTCCCGATTCGGACTCTGGCCTGGCTTTTTCCCTCACCCTTAAAGCAGCAAAGACGCATGTCGTTGGGGTGTGCTGTTTGCTCACTGCCTGCGCTCTGAATTGGTAGGGGGAACCCGGCGTGAAATTGAAACTAATCGAACCCCCAAAACTTGCTGCATTCTGGAGGGTCCACTTGGAGGATCATGGGACTTAGCAAGTAAGGTTATAAGTCCCCGTCATTGGGGTTAGAAGTATAGTTACCCTAATTATAACCCTAAAGTTACGAAGTCCCATGATCCTTTAAGCATGCCTGGGCTCATACAAGAGCCGTTTTCATGCTCGGAACTTCCTGGGGTGCCGAGGCCTCGAGCGAGGCGGTGATCCCGACTGCTCTGCTGCGACTTTACGGGCAGCTTTGCCTGTTTTGGTCAGTTGGCCGGGTGTGGAGGGTTTTAGCAGAATTCGGGGCATAAAATATTAGTTGCTAATTACATGGGATAGCGGCTGGTTGAGAACGGGCGCCGGCTTCTGGATTACATCGCCACTTAAACAAGAGCTTAGCGCGAGTAGGAACCCCAATGGTTGAGCCGAGTCGTAGCGTGCTTGCCCGCGGGGAGTTCCTCAGGCGATTCGTGTAGACCCTCTTCAACTCTTCCTTTCTGGTTTCTTCTACTTCGGGTTGTCTTCGGCTGGTGGGGCTTCTCGGTTCATTCGCTATTGTCGGCTTGGCTCCTTGATTGGGTTCTGTGCGCTTCTGCGGTCAGCAATTTCGTCGGAGAAGTCATGAGGTGTCGATGTCATGTAGGGACCTAAGCAATCTACAAGTACCACTTTATGGTTCCAGTTTGTGCTTACAGAGTCGGTGCAATGGCCCCTTACTACGACACCAGTTGGCTGCAACTTGGTACTGCTATCCCCTTGCCGTCTCTGATGATGCGAAGCTCAGGCTCGAATGAAAACTCCATCTAGAAGCTAAACCCTTATAGATCCCGTTAAGGAGCCCTTATAGATCCGATTCAAAGAAACCGCCTAAACCCTAAACCCCTTAAACTTTGAACCGCTACCTCCCTACCTTCGTTCCCGCGCCCAGACTACCCGAACTTCCCAAGCCCAGGAGAGGAGAGCTTCATCTCAAGATTTGTAACCCTGCCATGATGTTGCAGATATGATTTTGTGAGGACCCAGCTTTGTTACAGTTATGAGCTGCAAGTGCCCAGTTCTGTTACACTGATACGTCATAAGCACCCATTTCTTCTGCCACAGCTATAAGCTCTACCCTTAGGCTCCATAGTAGTTCCTTTTGGGGATTGACTTACTAAATATGAACCCCTAAACGCAACCACTATGGAGCCTCCAGGTAAGGACCCATTTCTTCACATCGTCCAGGCCTTAATTGTTAGACTAGATTCCTTTACAAGGGCTACTATAAGGAATCTAATTGTTAGACTAGGGTTTCATAGGGTTCCTTTACAGGGGTTACTACACGGGATCTATAAGGGTACTACGATATGGGAGTTTCCGAAAATAGGAGACCCTATTATAGTACCTTAAATAGTAGGATCCTTATTATAAGGACCCCAAAATAAGGTACCCCAAACTCTAAACCCCAAACCCTTTATAGAACCCCTATAGATCCCTTTAAGGAACCCTATAGGGGCCTTCCAGTCCTGTTTGCCAAAGCCGAGCTGGAGGCTGAGTGTAAGTTCCACGATGACAGCCTGGTGTTCAAAGGCCTGCCGCCGACCTTGTGACTTTGGGTTCTTGTAAAGGGGCTTAATTTAAGTTACCATACTAAGGACAGCATAGTGTTCATTAATGTATTATTGATCCCTACTATGGTAGCTTGAATGCCGACGTGCTGATTTAGCTTATAGAGATCAGATTTTTTTTGGGCAGGGTTTAATTTAAGGTTGAGCGAGCAGTTTGAGGGTTCAGGGCGGGCGCAGGGTTGAGGGACCCTTTGGGCAGACTGTATACACCCCAAACCCTGAAGCTTAAACCCCACACTGCAAACCTTGAACCCTACACCTTGAATGACAACCCCTTGGCCTTCAACTGGGTTCAGGGGGTACTTGGAGGACCATGGGACTTAGTAAGTAAGGTTATAAGCACCTTAATTGGGGTTATACGTAGTTATATAAGTATAGTTACCCTAATTATAACCCTATAGTTACTAAGTCCCATGATCATATGATCATCCAAAAGTAGGGATCCTTTTGGCAGGCTCTATACGCCCCAAACCCCGAAGCCTGGACCTTCAAACGTACCTCCCGTCCTTGCAAGCAGGAGGAGGCAGCTGGATTGCCAACTTTGCACCCACGGTGGCTGCCGAACCTTCGGCTTCCATTTAAATAATTCTCTAAATTAGATCCTTACTGAAGCTCCCCAAACCAGTTCGGCTCCCTTATACTTAGAGAACTGCCCATTTGGGACCACGATCGGTTTTAGCTTGGGGTGTCGGGTCAGTTCGAAGGGCGGGAGGGCTATGTGGTGTTCGGGGGCGGAGGGGGGAATTGGATTCTATAGGGTTCAGGGTTTAGAATTCTAAACTTACCTTTGGTTAGTAGGGAATGGAGTAATGGGGTAAAATCGTGACTACTATTACTACCATTCTTCCATTCCCTACTAACCAAAGGTAAGTTCTAAAGGGCCCCTACAGGGCTGGGCTGGGCCGGGGGTGGAGGGAGCGCAATCTTTCTCAAGGGGCCAGTTGAGCTTCAGTCGGCTTACAGCGAGCCCAAGCTCGCTTGCAATGCTCCGGCGCGAAGAGCCAAGCACCCTACTTGGAGGATCATGGGACTTAGTAAGTCAGGTTATAAGTACCCTAATTGGGTTATAAGTAGTTGTAAGTATAGTTAGCCTAATTATGGCCTTAGTTACTAAGTCCCCTGATCCTTTAAGTAGGGGCCTAAATCACTACCTGTACTATCTTGGGGGGTTCCCTATGATACGTGTCTATAGTATAGTGGGACCCAAAGCCCTATTCTGCCTATTCTACTTGTTAAGGCCCCTGAAGTATCCATGCGAGTACCCCAACAGTTCTCGACACCGCTTTCCGTGAAGTTCCCATCTCCGACCCAAGAAGCCACACCTAAGCTCCCTTTTTGAAAAGCCCCTTCCCCTAAGGCTCCATGTGCCTACCTAGAGGCTCCATCATAGTCGTTCCTTTTGGGGGTGCATATTTAGAATCCTATAAGGTAACCCCCAAAAAGGAACTACTATGGAGCCTATGGGTATACGTTAGAAACGTTGGCCTTAAAGTAGCGACTTTTTGGGTACCTTCGGGCGAAAATATGTCCATATAGGTACATGGAGCCTTAGTGGCAGGGACATCCAAGGCACTCTACGAGCGCTTCGGGGGGAAGGGCGGCACTGTTTATGACGCTGGAAAGCATTCGGGGGGTTCTTTTGGGGGTCCTTCTTCGAATCTACGAGGCAGAGGGTCGTTTGGACTAGGATGTAGGCATGTTTGCGAGAACATGAGACCGGGTAATTACCAATCAGCAAAATCAGCAAATGTGCACTGTTTGCTGGCCAGCGTTGATCAAGGTCGGAGCAAGAGTCAGGTATGCCCCCAAATGGAACCACCGGCTGACATGAAGTTCCCGCATCTGCGTGCCATACAGTTACGCTTCCTTACATCCTGCACAGCTGAGCCTTGCATTCCTGCCTTTATGGAAAGCCTTTGTGTCTGTTTCGACCCTGTGTGCTGTGTAACCCTAAACCATGAGCCCTAAGCCCTCAGCCATAACCCCAAACCTAAACTCCAAGCCTCAAGCCCCAAGCCTCAAACCACTTCCCCAAGGTCTTCAACCATGAACTACAAGCTTCTTCAAGCCATAACCTCCAAGCCTCAAGCCATTAACCCCGAACTCAAACACCGTCACTAAACCTGAACTCACGAAGGGCCTGTGTTTTTATTCTCTTTGTATGTTAGTCATCATGTCTTACCTACGCTACCTCGTGGCTCAAGTACAAAAAGGATTCGTGCGTCCCGCTGTTAACAATAGGTTATCAGCCGTAGCTTGTATAGCTCTTCGTAGTGCAATGGACACCACAGCTCCCACAAATCCTGCAGGTGTGCCTATCTCCGAACTAGGTGATGACGATACGGAGTCCGCCCGCTCGAGATCGAATCTGGGCGCAGAGCTTCCGGTTGTCACTGCCCGGGAGGGTCGGGTAGCTCTCACTGAGCAGACGCTACGTTCGCATGTTGGGTCCCTTGGACCTCAACCAGCATACGTGCCATCACGAGCGTCGCTGACACATCAGCCCTCACCCACAGTCGTAGGCTATTCTCCGGTGCCGCCATCGCACACCTCCGTTCCAACTGTCGTGAATCAGTTGTATCAGCATCAGCAAAACGTTCTGATCAGTGCGGATCCTGCACTGATTATGGATACAGCAAATGCAAGACACGCTGAAGCCGTTCGCAACATCCAAAGCGAAAACAGGGAGCAAATTCTTGCTTTGGAAACAGGTGCCATGAGTCAAGTCGCTCAGCTGAGGCTTGAGCATGCACAGTTGCAGTCAAAAGCCAGAGCCTTTGAAGAACAGGCTAATCAAAACATCCATGCTGGTCGGCAGGCCGTAGCCCAGTACCAAATTGAGGCTGAAACAGCCGCTGCTGAAGCTGAGCAGCTAAGGCAGCGCCTCCTATCCGCTGAACAGACAGCTGCGAATGTTGTCGCCCAGGTGGAAACCGAGGCTAATCGAAGGTTGCAGGCTAATCAAGCCGACGTGTCAGCTCGTGACAACGAGCTCTCTCGCCTCAAAGGTGAGATGCAAGAGATGATGAGGATTCAAGCCCTCAACATGGAGATGCTGCAAAAGGACAATGCCGAGCTAAGAACACGCTTGGCGGAAGCCAAAGCTGACCCATTGGGCAATGAACCGGAACAGGCCGGGCCTCCTGGTCTAGGACCCTTTCCGATCCATACTCCTCCTGGCGAACCACTTGAAGCGCCTGAAAAGAGCGGTAAGAAGGAGAAAAAGAGCAAGAAATCCAAAAAGCACAAGAAAGATGAGTCGTCGGATTCATCGTCTTCTTCCATTGACAACAAGATTCTTCTGAAGATGCTCAAGAAGATGGTGAAATCTAAGAAGTCTGATAAAGAGGATGATGATGAAGAAAAGGGTTCCTCGAGTACCAAACCCAAGGTTAAAGAGGCTGAGAAAGTCGTGTTTCCCAAGTTTCCCCAGCCTGAGCAGTATAGAAACTGGCGCATAAGGGTCCGTGAAGCCATTGTCGCTGCATCGGATTCGCCTGACAAGGCGCATGCCTGGCTCAGTAAGGTCTGGGAGAAGGACGCCGACGAGAAAGAGCTTCGCGACCCGGAGGGGTTTAGCACCTTGGATGCCAAGATCCTTTCTGGGCTCACCAATATCCTTGAGGGTGATTTCGCTAGGCAGACTGATACCTTCAAGGAGACCGAAGCTCACGCCGGAAGGCTGGTGAGAGGAAGACAGTTGCTGTGTCGTCTTCACAACCACTTTGCTACCAATGCACTCCATGGCTCTGTGTATGACATGGAGGACCTGATGAATTGCATCATGGTCAACGAAAACCTCACCACCTTCATTAGAAATTGGGATACGGTGCTATCAGGGATTCCCAATCCTCCAGACAACAGCGTGCTTGAACCCCTGTTCCATAGACAGGTGAAGAAGTGCAAGGATATCGATCACGACATCCAGGTCTATGAACGCGCACTGGAAGGTAGCGAGCAAAGGTCCTATCAGTTCCTGTATAACGCGGTTGCTAATCATTTGAAACGCAAGCGATTGCAGAAGAACCGCGAGCGCATTGCTCGGCAAACAGGTGTACCTACTGCGCCTGCTGCCGCACCGGCCCCTAAGCGTATTCCCAAAGGGTATTGCGTCGATTGGGTCAAGACCGGAAGTTGCAAGAGAGACATGTGCCCGTACAAGCACCAACAACCTAGGGGGCGTTCTCACACTCCTGCCGGAGGTCGTACGCCTACTAGAACCCCTAGCCCGGGAGGGAAAGGTAAAGGCAAAAAGCAGGAATGCAAGTTCTTTAAGCAAGGAGTTTGCAATCGTGGAGACAAGTGTAACTTCCTCCACAACGGCCAACCTGCTGCAGCCGCCCCGGGCAGCTCAGGTGCACGAGCGAGCAGCGGCGAGAAGAAGGAAAAGAAGCACAAGAAGAAAGAGAAGAAAAGTGGTAAGGGCCGCAAAGGCTCCAGATCTAGCTCCAAGAGCTCTTCAAAGAGCGGCAGCCGAAAATCAAGTAAGTCTAGCCAAGGCTCGAAGGGTTCGCGTGGCTCAGGTCGCAAGGGTGGTGCGCCCTCCGTTCCCGCTGCAGTTTGCTTATTGGGAGCAATGTTGGCTGGCTCAGCAGCCCAAGCCGATGCATTCACGTTCCGGAAGGATATGTTGAGCAATGTCGATGTTTGCACCCCGCACTATCATGTCGCACTGGCCGCAGTGTCATTCAATGACACTACTGAAAGTTTCACGTACCAAATTCCGAAAGGGAATGGCCTCTACCCCCTCGATGATCGCAATAAGCCAAGGGAGTATAGCCAAGTATATCCCGCCAACAGCCATTGGAAAGCCGATCCCGATTCCGTGAAGGAAGCTCAGGTAACCGCTAAGATGTTGCAAGCTGTTGTCAGTGATGAGGTCAAGGGCTGTAGACCGCAGTGTAAGTTCAAGTGCAACACTGAGTTTGGATGCAAGCATTGCATTCCGATTGGTTTGAAGTTCAACTGTGCCGCACCCGCCAGCAGCAAATCACCATGTCTGTGCATTGAATGGATTGCTGACACTGGCAGTGCGCAAGATCTCATCGCCCAGCGGGAGCTTGGGCAGGCGAAGGCCTACGAGTCACCTGCGCCCATTCAAATGATGACTGCAAATGGGCCAAACTCCGCTTCAGAACAGTGTGATGTTTCTGTTGACTCCATTGGGATTGAGGTCAAACCATATGTTCTTCCTGATACCCCATCTGTCCTTTCAATAGGACAGCGATGCATGGAAGAGGGATTCGATTTCATCTGGAGGGCTAATTCACGACCGTACCTTAAGACTCCCGAAGGGAAGAAGGTCTATATGGACGTTAAAGATAATGTGCCGTACCTGAAGTCCTGGCACGAAAACATCAGCGTCCCTGCGCGTCGGGCCTCGTCCGGTCCTGGTAAGACGCAGATCATTGAAAGCCCCTCCGCGGCCGGAAGGCCAGCGCCGGAAGAATCATCCGAGGCTATCGCAAAGAAGCTTCGAGAGTCTGGCGACTTCTCACATGCGTCATGTTACTCCTTGTTAAACAAGGTAGCTTTCAAGGCCTCTAAGAAGCAGAGGTCTATCATCGCCAAGAACCCAAAGTCCTCTAAGAAGTCCGAGTATGTTGTGCTCGGAGCCTTCTCGCACGGCGGGATGCAAGGCATCACTAACCGCAGTCACCAAAATAAGGAGCTAATGAAGTTCCTCAATGAGTATCTGAAACATCATGGTGCCAAGGGCCCCAGCTCTTCACTGTGCATTAATCACGGGTCCAGCGTCAAGGTGCACAAAGATGCTCACAATCATCGTGAACATAAGAACAACACTATGTGTTTGGGTGACTTCGAAGGAGGCGAACTTTGGATTCATGATGAAGAAATCAGCAGGGAGAACAAAGATTATGCTTCTGTTCGCACGCCTGACGGCAATAAGCTGAAAGGCAAAGTTCACAAGTCCAAGCATCGTATGATTACGTTTGATCCCAAGACGTACCACTGCGTCCGTCCCTGGAAGGGTGACAGATGGAGCATCACATCATACGTGAATCGTGCTGTGCACAAGCTTGATGCTACACAGCTTGCGAGACTTAGAGAGTATGGTTTCAACGTGCCATCTAAGGTCTCAGCTCCGTCTTTGATCGAACCCGGTGATGAGGAAACGTCCTTGTATGACCTTGTTGCCGGAACACCTCCAGTTGAGAAAGGGGTTGAACTACGTGCAAAGCCCAAGGTCAAGACTAAGGGTAAGCCTGAAAAAGAAAAGAAAGTTGAACCACCCAAAGAACCTGATCCTCCGCCTACATCGAAAGGAAGTGGTCATGATGACGAAGACGATATGGATTACCTCAATCGCATCCTCGAGGAGGAAGGTTCTGATCTGGAAGACATGCCTAAGGATGATCCGGGTGCAGCTCGCGCTTCTGACGGAGCCGCTGTCGCCCCAGATGGGGATTCCGAGGGCGATGGGAAGAAGAGAAAACGGGGTATAGAAGTCCTGAAAGCTGAAGCTAAGTCGCTGCATCATATGATGTCGCATCAGCCGAAGAATCCGTTCTGTGATATTTGTCAAAGGGCTAAGATGTACAAACCTCCTTCATATGCGACGGGAGGGGTGCGTACTATTGAAGCCAAAGACTTTGGTGACCACGTTACAGCAGACCACATCGTGCTCTATCGGGACAAGGACACCATCATAGAGGACTCCCGGCTGGCGCTGGTGATTAAGGACGTTGCAACAGGCTTTTGCTATGCCTACCCCTCAGCTCTCAAGTCAGCTGAAGAATGCACTGTTGCACTTCAGCACTTCACATCTCCAAAGGACGAAGTGAAGAATTTCTACAGTGATCGCGCTCCTGAACTCAAGACTGCTGCGAAAACCATGAAGTGGCGTCATGAGAAGTCTAAGGCCTACTTGCATCAGTCAAATGCGATTGCCGAAAGGCAAGTCCGGTCTGTGACCGAAGGCACTCGAACCAACCTTCTGCAGGCTGGCGTCTCGCATGTATATTGGTTAGTTAAGTTGAGGGGGCTGTACCTCTAAGATCAGGTTAGGCTATTTTGGGACATATATCCTATTTGGCAAAATAGTTTATTTTACCTGGAAATATACTATTTTAAATAGACTATTTCGCTCTTGTTTCATAGTCTATTTTTCCGGTTATTTGGTAAATAGACTATGCAAAAACAGGTTATATGGTAGAATATAGGATATTTTCGCATATGTTGGAAACCAAAAAATCATCGGAAATCCATACAGAACAAAGTCAGTCTTGCTTAGAAAAAACACGTGTGCGAATAGGGAAATGTGTTGAAAACCGATCCGTGTTGAAAGATTTTCTTGAAATGTTAACTCGTTTGATACCGAGGAAATCAGCACGGTCCATTAAACACTCGTGAAAAGTTTGCCCTAGACCCTATACCTTGGACCTGAAAATCTAGGAGCCCTAAACCCACAGCATTGACTCGCGAGGACATTTTTTCCTCACTCTCCACAAAGCCTGTCCAGCCGCAAGTGCCAAGCTATGCGGAGCTGCTGCGACATTTTTGCCGCAGCCCGAGGGCCGGTCACAGCCCGGCAGCAGGAGCCAGCCAAGGTTCGAGAGATCTTCTGAAGATCCTCTCCTTTGAAGCACCATGTGAGCCGGGGATGCAGCACATCTGCCAAAAGGCAGGCATGCAAGAAGAAATGCATCTTCGGGAGGTCTGCGAAGTAGTTTCCTTCAAAGTGTTCCCGCAGCTGTCGGTGCAGCTGGCAGAGCCCGAAAGCCAATTTCTTGAACTTCTCCGCATGGTCTGGAGGCATGGCCATCTCCGTCCTCGTAGCATGCAGGATCTTCTCGAGGGCTAGATTCACCTTCAAGTAGTTCTCGATCTTGAGGTGAATTTCGAGGTCTTTGTTCATGAAATTCTGCCAGCAGAGGAGTAGTGGTTCCCCCAGAGCCTGGATCTGCATGGCTCTCCCCTTGAGTTTCGGCGGGAGCTTCTTCCTCTGAAAAAGACTGAGCTTTCTCATGCCCCTGAACCTTTCCACGATTTTCAAGGCTTTGTAGGAGCTGAGCAGGTGCTCCCACACACATCGCAAATTCGCGAGAGGTGAGTCGGGCAACACGAAGTTGACGAGCAAGCTCAGCACACTCCCGAATCCCAGAGGATCCAGCCCCAAGTACTTCGTGTGCATGTAGTCCATGTGGCAACTGAGTGCAGAGCATACTCCGCTGTCGAACAGCGGGTTTTTCGGGCGGTCCGGAAAAGACCGCCACTCTGCCAAAGACCATTGCATGCTGAGCCATGGCGCTGTCGGTTTGCAATTCCTCCAGGAGGTGGAAGTCTCGTCGCCCGAGCATTTGCAAAGGCCGCACGGGTTGTGCTTTTGGCCAAAATGTGGCATGTTCAATCTTGAGACCATATACTCAAGATCGCCGACCAATGCCCAGATGACGCCTTTCCACCCCCCCGCCAAGGGCGATCCTGCCTTACGGCCCAGGTCGCTCGTGGGCGGGTACCTCTGACAGTGTGAAAGCTGACAGAAAAGTGTTACTTCGAACAGTCCATTGTCTGCCACCAAAAGTTGCTACTTAAAGTTTGTTGCTACTTAGAGCGAAGCTTTGCTTATGTGTGAGTAGACTTTGGATAGCACATCTTGCCTGTGACTCATGAAAGAGATTAGGATTCCATTTTGTTGCTTATAAGACAGAAAAACAAGAGGTTATCGCTAGTGTTTCGCTGCTACATAGAAACTTTCGTCCTTTACACATTCGACTTGGGCTTTTTACTTATAAAGAAAAGAAAAGGCATTCAGCTCTTATGCGACGTGTTTCTACTTCTGTTAGAAAGAGAATGAGTTTTATCCGATTTGACCCCAACCAGAAAGATAATGATGCAATCCCGGGTGCAGGTTGCCCTTGTGGTCTGCAAAGGGCCAAAGACCTTCTTGCAGCACCTTGAAGCTCCAGGCCAGCATGCTGAGGAAGGTAGTCGCTGCTGTGCCGTCATCTGTTTCATCGAAGAGGAAATAAATGGGCAGTTGCGAATCCTTGGTCCAGGCAGGACCACCAACCAGGCTACACCAGCTCCAGGTGGTTAACATTCGGCTCCATATCTTCCCGACACCTATTGCAGGTGTTCCATCGCCGTGTAAAGAAAGCGGCACGAACTTTCGAGGCTCAAAGGAAGCCTGGCTTACCACAGGGTGGTCTTTGAACTGCGGGTGCTTCTTCTGTAGCCGCCAGAACTCCTGCAAGACATTCGCATCGGCCACCACGTACCGCTTGAAAGCTTCGTGGTAATTCTCGTACAAGGCGGAGAACATCTCATGAGGCAGCATCATGAGCTGGGGCTGATTTCCCCAGGGCTGCTTGAACTGTAGAGCAGTCCGCTGCAAAGGCGGCAATCTGCAACCAACTTCTGTAATTTTCATGATCTCACGTCTCATGTTGTTAGGGTGGATGCCGCCTGAACCCAGCTTCGCCAGAGCTTGCAACTCCGTTGGGGCCTTTGCTCCACAATTCTCGAAGTCTTTGACAGCCTTCGCAGCCAGTGCCTGCATGGCCTGGACAGACAAATCGCCCCAAGACCATCTTTCCTTCAGGTCCTTGGCCAAAAAACTTTCAGAAACAGACGGCTGGTCCTGCTGAGCTTCGGCGGCGGCAAGTCGCTGTCTCTGACCCACCACTACTCGTCGTCTTTTGGGAGCAGCTTCTGCTTCGCCGTCCATGGCTGCAGGGAGGTGTCATTGCTACGTAGAGAGAAGGCCCTTTTTTGCTACTTATAGAGAACTCTGATTGAAGGGACGGGGCCCTTAGAAAGAGGAATAAATCTTCATGGGTGTGGTGCTTCGGTTTTCCTATAAACCTTGTCTAGCGGCCGTCTGTGGGGCCATTAAAGAGACCATTGTGTTACTCAGAAAACTGTGATTGCGGGGACGGGGCCCTTAGAAAGAGGAATAGATCTTCACGGGTGTTGTGCCTCGGTTTTCCTATAGACCTTGTGTAGCAGCCGTGCACCGGGAATCTGTGGGGCCATTAGAGAGACCGAAATGTGGATCTTCACCCAAGATTTGAGGGCCATTGGGCATTAGAAAAAGGAATACACAAATGGATGTTTCTGTTGTGAGCCTGCCTAGGTTTTTTCTACCGCAGGGCCAGAAAGAAGCTGTGCAAAGGAAAAGTTCACTGGGAGGTGGCTCCAGAGGGGTTTAGGCTGAAGACTTGCAAGATTCTGCACATCACCGGCTGCATGCTGCTGGTCCTCACACGAGTCGTGAGAGCTTTTTTGCGAGGAAGCCGCCTTCGTGGAACTATTCTCGGTGCCTGGGGCAGAGAGGGGCCCTAGCGCTCAGCAGCTGCACACCTGCACAAGGCCATGCAGAAAACCCGATGTCTATGGGCTCTGCTTCCCGGCGGCCGCAGGTGATTTGCTACTTAGAGCCGGGCCCTCTGGTGGGGCTTTGCTACTTAGAACAAGCCCGCAGGCAAGATAGAAGCCTCTGTCTGTGAAGCCCTGTGAGAGCCTACATCGTCTATGTCTAGCATTCTTACACATGAGAAGAAAACCTTTCAATTAAATGGGGGCATGAAGAAAACTTTTCAATTTTATAGGGACCTAGAAACACAGACAGAGGCAACACCTTGTCTGCAACACGGCCAAGAAAAGGAGCTCTTTCAGAGCTCCTTGCGGGTTTTCAACAAAGCCCGGAACTGCTCCACCTTCTCGTTCAAAGTCGTGACCGCAGCGGCCTGCTCCTTGACAAAGGCGGCGAAGGACTGCTCAGAGATGGCTTCTCCGGACGGCAGCTCATCCCAGGCGAGGGCATGCTCCTGCTTGTGGCTCCAGTCCTTAAGCTCGAGCAAAACCGCCTTGAAGTTCAAGCGATCCTCGTCACTCTTGCACTTCTGGGCCATTTTCATGCCCGTACCGTGAAGCTTGTCCACGGCTTCCTTCGCTTCCACCAGCACGGCCCGCTGCTTGTCAGAGAGCTTTCCAGACTCCAACATCTTCTGGGCCGCCTTGCTGCCGGAGGCGGAAGAGCTGGCCACATCGCAGATGGCATGGGAGCCGGCATCGTCGAAGTCGAAGGAAAGGTCGTCCAGGGCGGCACTCACCTCGCCGAAGGCGCCCTTGCTCAGCTTTTGCTCGCCGCCGTGGAGGTTGTGGTTGTCCGAGACCTTCTTCGCCATGCCACTCTTGAGTGTGCGGTAAGAGCACATCTCCACCCCGCCGACTGTCCAGCAGTCCACGGCACCCTTGTCGATGCCCTGCTGGAGTGCGGACTCGTTTCCGTGGTACGTCTCCCACAGAAACACGTGGCGAGGCTTTCCGAGTCGCTCGTCCTTGCCGTAGTTCTCGTGGCTCGCCGTCTTGGTGCTGCTGAAGACCGGGTCCTTGGGATTCATCACGAGCTGGCCGTTGCCATCCTTGACGAAGAGGGCATTGATCAGCTTGGACTTGCCGGAGCGGCTGGACGATTTTTCTATCGCCTCTTGTATGTGTGACGGGATTGCACCCGAGTCACACAACTTGCGATATTTTCTCGCCTTCACTTGGTCGCGGCCTTCGTCCTCGGTGGCGGACTGGGCCGCCCACCCCTTTGCCTTCTCGGCAAGGCTTTTGGAGGTTTTTCCACCCCCAGAGCCACCCCCGGAGCCACCCCCGGACTTGTTCTCCTGGTTGTCTGTGGGGGCAGCCTTCGCTTTGGCCTTAGCCTTGGTTTTGGCTTTGGCCTTGGCCTTTCCCTTGGCCTTTGCTTTTGCCTTGGCCTTTCCCTTGGCCTTGGGCTTGGACGGTGCCTTTGGCTCCTCCTCGTCCGGCTCGAGGTTCTCCTCCTCCTCTGCACCCTCTGGGTCTGCTTGGTCCGCCTCCTTGTCCGCCTCCTCCTCGTGCTTCTCGGCCGGGTCGTCTTCTTGCTCCACACCTGGCACCACTTCCAAAGCCTCGGTCACCTCTGGCGGCAGAGTGGCTGCCTTCTTTGCAGCAGGCTTCTTCATGACCCCCATTGAGGCCACGGCTACGGTGCTACAGCTCGCTGCTGTGTTGAGCACCCAAAAGCTGCATCGCATGTTCGGATGGGCAGGGTCCCTGCCATGTGTCAGAGCTTAAAGGTCTCTTCTGTCTGTTACTTTATTTTATAGCAAGCACACTACAAAGTGCAACCTGGAAAAGGAAAGCTCGAAGCATAGAATTTTGTTACGAAGCTTTGTTTGGTAACTTAGCAAATTTCCTTGCTACCTAGATTTTCTCTGTGACTTAGATTGCCTTATTTTTATTAGGAAGCACACTACACAGTGCAACCTGGAAAAGGAAATCTCGAAACATAGAAGTTTGTTACGAAGCTTTGTTTGGTAACTTAGAAAATTTCCTTGCTACCTAGATTTTCTCTGTGACTTAGATTGCCTCGTGTCCTAGTTGTGACATAGTTACGTGCTGCTATATGCTAGAGGAAGCTGCTTATTCTTTCTGCTACCTAGTTTTGATATGTGACATAGATTCGGTTCGAAGTTCCAAGATGTGACTTAGATACTAGATTTTCGCTGTGAGATAAGTGTCGTCTTGTTGTGACTTAGTTCTACTGCAATTTGCTAGATAGAACTTTATTTTCTGCTCGTTACTTAGCCTTGTTATGAGACTTAGATTCGGTTTCAAGTTGCTAGATGTGACTTAGATGTACTGAAACTTCCGTTTAGCTTGCTACATAGTTTTGGTTGATACTTGGGGTGGGTTACTTCTGGATCCTTTGTACCTAAAATTCGTTGTACGTAGATTTGTGACTTAGCAACATCTGCTACTTAGATTTCTTGCATGTTTGTAACATAAGACTAAATAGTTTCACGTAGCAAACTTCTAAAAGGTACCCGGGTCAGCTAGGTGCGGGTTTGCGAGGGTGGGTTAAGGAGTCTGGCTTTGTGGGCTTAAGCTTGCAGGTCCAGGGGTTTAGGGGTTCGTGCTTTCTGGGGGTTTGGGGTTGTATTGGTAGCTCTTTGGGAGACATACTTGATGGTGTAAGCTTGGGGGATTTTGGGGTTGAAGGTCGGTGGTTTCAGGGGGCTTCGGGTTCCGGGGCAGAGTGTTTATTGTGGCTTTGGGATTTATGTGGGTCAAAGCTCTTTAGCATTTTATATAGGTGTTGGGGTTCTGTGGGTGTTGGCCTGCGGGGGAGAAGGGGGTTTATAGGGGTTTTGGGCTTTGGGGCTCCAGGGCTTTGGGTTTTGGGTTTAGGTTTGGGGGTTAGGGTTTAGGGGCTTATAGGGTTAGGGGGGTTTAAGGGTTTAGGGCTAAGTTCAGGGGTTTAGGGGCACGGTTTAGGGTTTAGGGTTCAGCTTCTGGTCTTTCTGGGGGTTTGGGTTACATGTAAACATACCAGCACCCACACAGACACTTGTGTATATATACATACACATACAGACATATATATATATGTCTGTATATACATAGTGTGTATGTTACAATGTGTTCTAGCTATGTATAGATACATAGACATATCTGCATTTATGTATTTATATATATAGACATGTATACATACATAAAGTTTCCATAACCTATGTATATTCGATGTATTGTTTATGTTTTGTAAAAGCGCCTTTTTTAGGGGACCAGGGCTTTTAAGCAAAATGGGCTTGATAAGTTGATTTATAGCTTTAAATACATCTAAAGTTTCCATATTGTTCTTACAAAAACATCGATCCATTTGTTCAGAACAATCTATATTTTTTCCTTAAAAACTTGGTAGATTTTTTTTAAAATTTTGCTAGATTTTTGAAAAAATTTGGTATATTTTTTAAAAAATTTGGTAGATTTTTTTTTAAAATTTTTACATTTTTTTAAAATTTTTTAGATTTTTTTTAAAATTTTTATAGATTTTCAGCAAAATGGCGATCCAGTTTGAGTCCAGTTTGAGTCCAGTTTGAGTCCAGTTTCATACAAACTGGATCGCCATGGTTGAGTTTCATATGAAACTCAACCACCATGGTTTAGTTTCATATGAAACTCAACCATGGCGATCCAGTTTGTATGAAACTGGACTCAAACTGGACTCAAACTGGACTCAAACTGGATCGCCATTTTGTTGAAAATCTATAAAAATTTTAAAAAAAATATAAAAAATTTCAAAAAAAATGTAAAAATTTTAAAAAAAATCTACCAATTTTTTTTAAAAAATATACCAAATTTTTTAAAAAATCTACCAAAATTTGAAAAGAATCCAGCAACATTTTAAAAACAAATCTAACAAAATCTTTCAAAAATGCATATCCAAACTTTAAAGAATTACATACCTTTTTGTAAAAACCTATACCGGTCTTCTTAAAAATGTATATGAATAAACTGAAACATGTTAATGCATTGAAAAATAACATTAACATAATGGTTGCAACTGGACCTTAGTAAAACTACAATATAAAACAAAACACAAAAAATCACAAGTATCTGAAAAATCTTCACATAGAATAATGTGTTGGTTTGAAAAGAGTGTAGCAAAACTATACTTCACAGTTCATGTGTATTGTGAAAAGAACATATTGAAGACGGAAAGGAATAATTATGAACCTCAAAACAATATATACGTATCCAATACAAAAAAACGCTGTGTCCGTGTGGGTGCCTGCATGTCTACCCCTCAACCCCAAACCCTAAGCCCCTGAACCTCTAGACACCTTGAACTTTAAACCCCAAACCCTAAGGCCCGAAACCCTAACTTAACCACCGAACCCGAACCCCAAACCCTAAACCCTGGAACCCCTAAACCCCTGAACCCCAAACCCTAAGCCCCTAAACCCCTAGACACGTTACCCCAAACCCTAAATCCAGAAACTTCGACAGAAGCCCTGACCGGAGCAACCGCCCAAGCCCCCCAAAACCCGCAACCCTGGAAAACCCTTCTGCTCGGCCGCCCGTTTTGGCACCACAGCGGAGGCAGAGGTAAGAAGATCCGAGAGCCCCTCAGAATGCGACCTGGGAGCTTTGTTCTTGGTTCGGGTTGCTACCTAGCTTTGCCTAGAGATGCTACCTAAATGTACGTGCGACTAGACTATTTTTCTGCTACCTAGAGCTTTTTTTTTGATACCTAGTTTTGTTCTGCTACCTAGAGTTTTTGCTACTTAAATTTTTCTGCTACTTAGATTTTTTTGTTACCTAGATTTTTTGTGCTAGGTAGAGTTTTTGCTACCTAGTTTTGATGCTACCTAGGAATTTGTTACTTAGAAGACACGTGACTTAGATTGCATTACACCTGCTACTTATTTAAATGCTGTACACTGCAACTTAGAGCTGGCCTCTGCCTCCTTCTTTTTCTTTTTCTTTTTTTCCTTCTTTTTCTTCTTGGAAGACTTTCGGAAGACAGCCTGCACGGGAAGTTTGGCGGTGCACTGAGTCTCGTGGCTCTGTGTCCCCCGCCTGCTTTCTTCTCTAATCTCCATCCTTTCTTTCCTTCTTTCTTCCTTTTCGCTCCTGCAGGATAAAGCTACAAGTATATGCGACTTAGAATCCCCAGGCCCGGAAGTTTTCTCCTCGTGGCCAGCTGGATCATCTCCTCCTCTCTTTCCAGACTTTTCTTTCTTCTCCTTCCTCTCCTTGCTTTTGCCCTTCTTGTGGCGTTTCTCCTTCTTTTCCTTTTTTTCCTTTTCCTTTTCCTTTTCCTCTTTTCTTCGGCGCTTTCGCCTCTCCTCCTCCTCTGCTCTGCGGAGTCTTTTCTGCTCCTTGGCTCTTTCCTTCTCCTTGAGCCTTCTTTTTTGCTCCGCTTCTGCTCGGAGGAGAGCTTCACCTCTCCTCCGAGCAGCCAGAAGAGTGGCTGCTCTGGCCCCCTCCGGCTCGATGACCTCGTCATCCTCTTCGCTTTCCGACTCCTCCTGCTCGTCAGACGAGGTAGTCGAGGGTGCCCTTGGAGGGTCCTTCGAAGAGCCAGCCCCCTTCGAAGAGCCAGCCCTGGCCTGCTGCCTCCTCTGCCAGGGCAGCATCCCTTTCACCTCAGTTGAGAGGGAGGTTTGCTAGGTAGAATTTGCTACCTAGAGACTTTGCTGCCTAGAGTCCTGTTACTTAGAATTTGCTACCTAGGGTTTTTGCTACCTAGAGTCCTGTTACTTAGAATTTGCTACCTAGGGTTTTTGCTACCTAGAGTCCTGTTACTTAGAATTTGCTACCTAGGGTTTTTGCTACCTAGAGTCCTGTGACTTAGAATGTGCTACCTAGTGGATTCCGCTACGTAGAGAAGCATGTTACCTATCCAGTCTTTTTGCTACCTATAGAGCCTTGTTACCGAGAGGCTCTCTTAGAACTATATTTCTTGCCAAGTGGCCGCCAGCGACTTGCTAGCAGCAGTGGCATTCGCCAGCTGCTGCTGCACGGAGCCTCGAGGGCGAGGTGGAGGTCGTGGGCTCCGTAGGCCAGGATCCCGGCATGGCCTCTGCTCGTAGACCTCCTGCCACGGATGCTCCCCTGCTGCTGCTGCTGCTGGTGCTGAGCTTGCTGCTGGCTCTGCTGCTGCACTGGCCGCTGGGCTTGCTGCTGGACTGGCCGCTGGGCTTGCTGCTGCCTTTGGGCTTGCTGCTGCCTTTGGGCTTGCTGCTGCCTTTGGGCTTGCTGCTGCCTTTGGGCTTGCTGCTGCCTTTGCTGCTGCCTTTGGGCTTGCTGCTGGGCTTGGGCTTGCCGCTGGGCTTGCTGCCGGGCTTGCCCTTGGCCTTGCTGCTGCTGCTGGCTCCTCAGCAGGACTTGTTGGAGTCCGAGGTGCTGCTGCTGGTGCAGCTGGAACAGCAGCCTCCTCTGCTGGTGCTGCTGGTGCTGCAGCTTTCGGAACAGCAGCCTCCTCTGCTGCTGGTGCTGCTGGTGCTGCAGCTTTCGGAGCAGCCGCCTCCTCTGCAGGTGCTGCTGCTGGTGCTGCTGCAGCTTTGGCCTCTGCAGCTGCTTTCGGAGCAGCAGCCTCCTCTGCAGCTGCTGCTGGTGCTGCTGCAGCTTTCGCCTTTGCTGCTGCTTTGGGAACAGCAGCAGCCTCCTCCTCTGCTGCTGCTGGTGCTGCTGCAGCTTTCGGAGCTGCAGCTTTCGGTGCTGCTGCCGCTTTGCCCTGGCCTTTGCCCTGCCAGGGTCGTTTGCTGACCCGGTAGCCAGCCACACCTGCAGGCAAAGCTGTCACGGCTTCTTCGGCTTCCTCCTGCGAGCTGTAGATGACATAGCCAAATGTCAGCGAGTGGCCACTCGGAGCCACCTCCGCATACACCGGCCACGTAGTGCTGCAGCACCAGTGGTACAGCTCCTCCGACGACAGCCAGGAGGGAAGGCCGCCGAGCCAGACCGTGCGGTCTGGCGGCAGGTTGGCCATGGCTATGGCTCTCGTGAGATGCTACCTAGAGAAGCATGCTACTTAGAACTTTGGCCTAGTTAGTTAGTGTGTGTGTGTGTAACTAAGCAAGTAAGTGTGTGTGTGTGTGTGTTTGTGTCTGCAGTTGTCCGTGTGTCTGTGTCTGTGTTTCTGTCGGTGTTTCCGTGTGTGTCTCAGTGTGTCTGTGTGTGTGTGTGCCTCTGCTTGTCCGTCTGTTGGAAAGTGGCTGCAAGTGTGCCTGTCTGCTGGTCCTACACAGCGGCCACGTGTTTGGCCTGTCGGGGGAAGGAGAACCGCTGAGTGGAGACTACTGTGTGTGTGGTGCTTCTGTGAGAAGAAACCTAGAACCTTCAACCTTAAACCCTAAATCAGGGGTCCCTGTGTGCTAGTGTCTGCAGTGTGCTCTTTCTACCGAGTGCTGTGTTTGCCCTGCTTCAGTTTTGTGAGGTCTCTGTCGTGGCTGCTGTGCCTCTCTCCTCTCTGGGTTCTCCTCCTGCGAGCCATCGGAGCGAGCGACGGCCGAAAAGTTCTTCGGGCTCTGGGCTGCAGAAGGGCTTCAGGTTAGGGGAAAACCTGGCTTGCTTCCTAGCGCCTTTGTGCTGCCTAAATGGATTGCGACCTAAAAGATGTAAGTTAAATTTCGAGATGGATTGCGACCTAGAATAAAAGCTGTTACTTAGATTTTTGCTACCTAGATGGATTGCGACCTAGCAAAAGCATTGCGACCTAGAAAAAGCTGCTACTTAGATTTATGCTACCTAGATGGATTGCGACCTAGCACAAGCATTGCGACCTAGAAAAAACTGCTACTTAGATTTTTGCTACCTAGATGGATTGCGACCTAGCAAAAGCATTGCGACCTAGAAAAAGCTGCTACTTAGAATTTTGCTACCTAAATGGATTACGACCTAGATAAAGCTGTTACTTGGATTTTGGCTTCCTAGATGGTTGGTGGGCTGGATAAAGCTGCTACTTAGATTTATATGGCTACATAAATGGATTCTGACCTAGATAGAGCTGTTACTTAAGTTTTTGCTACCGACATGGATTGGGACGTCGACAAAAAGCTGGTACTTAGATTTTGTGCTACATAGAGATCCTACATTTTGGAACCGCTGGGGCCTGCTGCATAATCGGATTCGGCGCCTTTTTTAAAGCTGCCTCCTAAATCCTAGGGACTATATGTAGCAACCGAGCCTGCCAATCAGGTGTATTATATGTGACTTATAGAGGTGCTTCTTGTGTGCCTTCGCTAGATTTCAAGTAAAAACTATCTCCATTACACGTCGCTGTGCTACTTTTTTGGTGTTTCATGCTATATCAGAACATCTATTGCCAAACCACAAGTGTGAAGAAAAACTAAGAACCCTGAGCTTTTGGGAAAACCCGAACAATTAATCCTGCCCGCCAAAAAGACTTCTATTTTTTTCCTCGCCACCCAGAGGTTTCAGTCAGTCTCGACGAGCTTGCCAGAATCGATGAGGGCGGCCACTTCCCGCATCTTCTCTCTGGCTTTCTTTTTCGCTGACTGCGGAGACAAGCCCAGTCGCTCTTGAAGGCACTTTTCCCGGTGGTAGGCCTGGCTCGTTTTTCTGTGCTTGAAGGTAGTTTTAAACTTCTTTTTCTCTCCCTCCTCGGTGGCAGCCTCCTCCGTTTTCGGCGCTTTTTTGGTCTTTTTCTTTGTAGCAGCAGCTGGTTTCTTGAAAGCAGCAGCTGGTTTCTTCAAGGCCCTCTTCTTCGTAGGCGAAGACACCAAAGCTTCATCTACGGCCTTCGCCGCCTCACTGTCCAGCACGTCGGACAAGGCCGCCTCCCGAGGCGAAGCCTGCTTCCGAGGCGAAGCCTGGTTCTTCCGAGGAGAACAAAGAGCTCGCACACGAAAAGGCTGCGAAGCTCGAAGCCTTTTGCTCGGCGAAGCTTTAGGCGGGTCTGCTCGAAACTCAGATTCCTCGCTGCCCTTTTTCGCGAGGATTCTACTGAAGACCGAGCTGCCTGCTGCCTGGTCCTTTGGCGGCTGCCACAGTACCAAAGCCGTGGAGGCAGAAGCTGAGGAAGTCGAAGGTTGGCTCGCCTCGGCTTTCTGAGCCGTTTTCGCACTTGCAGGGTCCTGCAAGAAGGTCAGCAACTTGTCCAGACCTTCCCTTTCCTCCAAGCTGGCTTTCCTCATTGCCGGGAAATACTTATCGTCCTTCTTCAAGTCCCGAAGTTGCGACATCAGGACACGGACCCTCTGGTCGATGCCATCCGTGTAAGTTTCCACGTCCATGCCGTGTTTGGACATCCTCAGCTCCGGGGTCTCGAGGCATCGGCGAACTGCAGCTCGGAGTTTGACACTCGGGAGAACGGCATTCGGAGCGACCCCAAGCAGGTCCTGTAGCAAGTAGCGGCTCTGGTAAAGCCATTCGACATTGATGGCTGTCTTCCATGACCATTGAGCCCCACGGGGACATTGCACCGTGTGCCAAAGGTCAGCCCGTCGGACTTGCTCCCTGAAGCACCTCTGCAGGTCCCCCACAGCTATCAGGGGGTCGCACTTCAGACGGGTATCCATGGCAGCCATGGCAGAGTTCAGCAGCAAAATGCTGCTTTTTTTCTTTTTCTGCTACCTAGAAACCTTTGCATGCGTTTTTCTTTCCAACATCTCGACTGTGGAAGTGCAAAGCAAAACCTCAAGCCTGCTCTATGCTACCCCTCTAAACTTAGGGTTTATAAGGTTTAGGGTTTAGGGGTTTAGGGTTTGTAGGGTTTAGGGTTGCAAAACTGGGCCGATCCGGAGTCCCTGCACCATGCCGTGGTACTATGGGTGGATCTACGAGAACGAAGATTGTTGGGAGGATTGGAAGAGTCCAGAGCCCAAAACAACCAGTGATGCCTCTGACTATGACTCGTGCGATGATTGGTGGGATCCCGACGACTGTGTACAGCAAACCCGGTCGAAGCTGGTGAACAGTCGATGTCGCTGTGCTTTTCTGAGAAAATCACTGCAAAAGAGATGGATTCTGAAGCACCGAACCCGTACGGTCTATATAATTCGCATCGCAAACACTTCTTGCTGC